>QPKB01000009.1:15748094-15844625 GCA_003546025.1 Camphora micrantha | reverse complement strand
AAAAAAAAAAAAAAAGAAAGCACGTGAAAAAAAAAAAAAAAAAAAAAAAAAAAGAAAAAGCACGTGAAAAAAAAAAAACAAAAAAAAAAAGAAAAAAAAAACACGTGAAAAAAAAGAAAAAAAAAAGAAAAGAAAAGAAAGAAGAAGAAAAAAAAAAAGAAAAGGAAACTTTCCTACATCTACATGGGGTTTTTCTTGGAAAAAGAAGACCTACTTGAAGCCATGGAGAGAAGAAGAAGAAACGTGAAGATCCTTGAGAAATTCTTGGAGCACTCTTGAAGGTTTTTGCAAAAAGAAAGCAACAAGAGAAAGAAAACCCATCTCCATTGCTTTTATAGAAAAAGCAAACCAAAAGAGTAAGGGAGGAGAAAAGCAAGGAGGTAAGTGTTAAAAATTAGCAAACTTCCTAAAAGAAAGGGAGATTTGAGATATTCTCTCCTAAAGAGGAGATTCTTGAGAAATTCTCTCCAAAAAGAAAGGGGATTTGAGAAACTTTCTCCCAAAGAAAGATACTTTGAGAAAATCTCTCCCAAAATCAAGGAAACTTGAGAGATTCTCTCCAAGTAAGGATATTTTTAGATATTCTCTACACAAAAGGGATATTTTTAGATATTCTTTACAAAATGACACCACATGAGATCTAAGCCATTCTTAAAAGCTTAAGGTCCCATGGGTTAGCCCATATGAGCCAGGTTTGACCACCTAGGCACTAAAAGTGGCTTTTAGTCAAAATTTCTCTTACCAAGAGCATACAAAAATGGTTCCATGCCTCTCTTGAGTTGATTGAACCATACAAAAAATTCCGAGCTTCATAAGCTTCCAAAAGAAACCCAACCATCCAACCCCATGCACCAAATCAAGCCACAATCTTGAAATTGACATTCCACAAAAAACCAAACCACTCCAATGGACCCAAAATTGTCCCAAAGAGTGACCAAAAAACCAAACCATGGTCCCCTAACTTGCCACATACAGCTTGTTAGGTCACAAGGCCGAAACCAAAAAACCAAAATCCCGACCCCCTAACTCGCCACATACAGCCTGTTAGGTCACAAGGTCAAAAACCAAAAACCTTCTTAACTGCCAAATGTGCCACATAAAGCCTTTAGGTTCACAAGGTTAAAAGGGAAAACCCAAAACCCAAAACCCATATCCAAATGTCATTTCAAAATCCTTGCCTTGAGACGGTACATGACCCCTCTCATTACCGCGAAATCCCTTGGAAGCTCAAAAAGCAACCCCATCAAAAGAAAAACGCTCAAGACTCTTGGTCAAGCAAGAAGATCTCCTTCAAATTCTCTTCGAGGCACACCAACTGCCAGAGCTGCACACCTCGTCGTTGTACCTCGAGGGGGCATTTGTTGACACCAAAAATGTCACTATGTCCCTTCAACACCAAAAGCTACATGGAGCCACATCCTGCCATAAATAGGAAGGCGCCACTTCAAGCACCAGATCTTGTCAGAATCAAACAAAAACTACAAGATCCTTCAAAGCAGCCAAAAGAAGGGTACACATGAAGTTTCGGGCCATTTCGACATCATTTGGCCTAACTTCACTCCTCCGACAGCCAGGCAGGAGCTCCCGGCAGCGACTGTCGAAGACTTCAAAACTTCGATCAGAGCCTACGGATGATCTCAGAATACCTCCAAAAGGCCCCATGCCAAATTTCAAGTCAAACGGACGACGTTTGACCCTTCATCAACTCTCAGGAAGCAAAAACAGGCCTACCGGCAGCGGAGCACCCCGGAATCATGGCATCCAAATTGGAGCTAATGGATCATCTCAAAATGACTCCAATAGGTCCCCTGTCAAGTTTTAGGTCAAACGGACATCGTTTGGCCTAGTTTCAAAGCTCAGCATTTTCCTCGAGGTGAAATCAAGGCGAGCATTTGCGGGACCACAAAAGGCTTCAAAACTCAAACCAAAGCCCATGGTTGGTCTTACTTACTACTCAGGAGGCTCCCTGTCAAATTTCAGGTCAATCGGACATCGGTTGACCACAAGTCAAAGCTCGGCATTTCTCTCATGGCGAAATTAAGGCAAGCATTTGCGGGACCCCGAACGGCTTCAAAACTCAAACCAAAGCCTATGGTTGGTCCTATCTACTGCTCAAGAAGCTCCACGTCGAATTTCAGGTCATTCCGACATCGTTTGGCCTAGTTTCAATGCTTGACAAAAAATCGGCAAAACCGTACAACAAAGTCTTCGGCTTTCCAGAAAAATAGGAAACTTTGTGCTCTGATTTGCGTGGCTTCTCATCGGGTTTTCTTCAAGAGAATCAGGCCAATAAATGAGGGGAAATGTTAGGAAAAAATCAGAAGAAAAAAGAATGAAAAAAGATCGAAAAACGGCGAAGAAACGGCGACCGAAAGGCGGCCAAAAAATGGGCCCAAGGCCCATGGTCGCCGGCGACCTTGGGTGCATGGTCGCCGGCGACCATGGAAATTCCGGCGACCCAAAAATTCGCCGGAAGACCCTTTTTCGGGTCCTTTTCGCGTTTCGAGTTGATTGGCCCCTGTGATTTTTCCAAAATCTGATTTTTCGTGCATGAAATCCATCGATCTTCGTCAAACATCACGGATTCGACGCCGAAGTCATTGGATGATCATTAGATGCCTCGAATTCGCCAACCGGCCGACAAAGAAAGCACACTTTCTGCCCACCCGATCGTGAAATCGACAAGACAGATGTTGCCGGCACGTTGACATTGATCAATGTCTAAAATTGCATCGCCATCCGACATCAAACAACATGTGGATCCACCGGCGGTCATCGCAAGAAGAATTTCAAAAGACGCGGCGCGGCCCGCGACTCTTCGAGCGACTTGGCGACCAATTAATGAGGTTAAATGACCTGTTTTATGACAAGTTAATGCGGTCATTAACTCATTATTTTGGACGGCCCAATCAAAAGCAAGCAAAGGGGAGTTACAAGTCAAAGGATTTATGGCATTAAAGCCATGAAACTCCTCCCATGATGGGGATTAAAAGCAATTAAAAGCTCATTATTCTCCATCGGCCAATCAGATTCAAGGAAAAAGGAGTTACAAAACAAGTAATTTAAAAACTTGTAACTCCTCCCATTATGAGTATTAATGCATTCAATGCTCATAAACCCTCCTAAATGGCTACCGAAGGCCTATAAATAGGAGGGTATTCCAAAGGGAAAAAAAGAAGAAGATCTCTCGCTATCCGGATCTAGCTCTCGCTCTCCCCCCGACGAAGACAAAAAAAAATCCAGAGGCCCTGCAACTCTGTTGCAAAGACCACCAAAAGGTGATTGAAGCACCCTTGGGGGGCCACCCCCCCAAGGACCCCCATTCTTCTACCAACATGGCTAAAACGTGGCTTTTCAGCCCGTTTACTTAGCTTTTTATCGGATATAAGACCTTCTCTTGGTCTTTGTCCTTTAAAAATCTGAGGTTAGAAAGCCAAGCCAAGAATCCAAGCATCGTGTTCTCATCTGCATGGACGATGGAGGAGCCCATACATGACTCGCGACCGTCGATCTGAACGTGTCCCCACAATCGAATGAGAAGTCAGATTCCTTTTCTTGATTTCTATTGTACTTTATTTTTCTTTTAGAGACAAAAATCACAACTCTTGTCTTTCATAATGGATAAGATTTGTAAATCGCCTTTTACGGCAAAATCGCCTTTTACGACAAACAAATGAAATCGCCTTTCACGGCATTAAAAAAAAAACCCTTTTGTCTCTTTTCTTAAAATATGTGTGCAATAGAAACTAGAAAAAGTTTCATTTCCCCTTTCTACTTGTGAAGGTGGATCTTCGGATCACCGTTTCTAAATTCCAAGTAGAAAAGTGAAATTGGCATACCCGTACAAAAAAAAAAAGAAAGATGTTGATACCCTTTATCTTTTATTCTCCTCCCCTCCGCCGTACCCCGAAAGACCCGGGGCGGAGGCAGCGGGAGAGAGGGAGGAATCGGGTCCATCATTAGCCGACCTCCAGATCAAAAGAGCATTGAAGATCTGACCTAGATCAGGATCAACCCTAATGATCCTGAACGATATTTTCTGCTCGGAAGCCAACTCACTGAAATTGAGAGGTCCAAGCTGTTAAACTTCTTGTTACAGAGCAAGGAAGTTTTTGTGTGGACACCCTACGAAATGCCTGGCGTTAATCCCGAGATCATGTGCCACAAGTTGAATGTGGACCCAAAGCACAAACATGTGGTTCAGAAAGCTCGCAGAACGGGAATCCCACAAATCGAGGCCGTGATTGAGGAGGTTCAGAAGCTGCTGGAGGCAAAGGCAACCAGGGAGGCTCACTACCCGGATTGGTTAGCCAATACAGTGGTGGTCAAGAAAAAGAATGGGAAGTAGAGGGTCTGTGTTGACTTCACCGATCTCAATAAAGCCTGCCCCAAGGACAGCTTTCCACTCCCAAAGATCGACCAGATGATTGATGCAACTGTCGGGCATGACCGGATGAATTTCCTCGATGCCTTTTGAGGTTACCATTAAATTCCATTGCACTGGCCTGATGAAGAAAAGACCGCATTCATATCACGTAGAGGCATCTACTATTACAAAGTGATGTCATTTGGGTTAAAAAATGCAGGTGCAACTTACCAGAGGCTGGTAACCAAGATGTTCCAGGCCCAGCTAAGAAAGACGATGGAGGTCTACATTGATGACACGATTGTCAAGTCTAAAAGGTCACACGAAGTTCCAATTGAAATTAAATGCAACCAAGTGTGCATTTGGCGTCGGCTCCGGTAAGTTTCTAGGAAGCCTGGTCACCAAAAGAGGAATTGAGGCAAATCCAGACCAAATCTTGGCAATTCAAGGAATACAGAGTCCAACTACGACAAAGCAAGTTCAGAGGCTCACTAGAATGGCTGCCGCGCTCAATCGCTTCATTAGCCGAGCTTTTGACAAATGCCGACCTTTCTTCTAGCTTTTGAAGAAAAAGTTTGAAATTTCAGTGGACTCCGGAGTGCGATTGAGCTCTACAAGAGATCAAAACCTACTTGGCTTCACCACCTTTGCTGTCAACCCCGAAGCAGGGAGAGGTGCTCTACCTATACCTAGCTGTCTCGGATCATGCAGTGAGTTCGGTACTCATCAGGGAAGAAGATGGGCAACAAAAGCCTATGTACTGTACGAGCAAGATCCTTCTTGATGTTGAGACCAAGTATTTGCCACTAGAGAAACTTGCATTAGCACTTGTCAGTGCTTCTTGCAAACGTTCTCACTACTTCTAAACATACACCATACTATTTGTTACAGAACATCCACTCAAATCCCTTTTCAAGAAGGCAAGTTTTTCTGGAAGACTCTCAAGATGGGCTATTGAGTTAGGGCAGTATGATATCCAGTATCAACCCCAAACATCAATCAAGGCCCAAATTTTGACATACTTCATTGTGGAGTTTGTTTCTCCTAGTTCGGCACCAAGTCAGCTCGATACCGAACTGGGGGCACAGAGGATAAGGACGAAGCTACCGAGACAACATAAGAGCAATCTTGGAAGCAGTTCCTTGATTCATCTTGGAAGTTCTTCATTCGGATCCTCAACCTTCAAGAGGGCTGGTGCTGGCATAGTCCTTCAGTCCCTAGAGGGCCTAGTCGTCGAGTAGGCCTTAACACTTGGCTTTAAGGCGTCCAATAATGAAGCTGAGTACGAAGCATTGATTGTAGGACTCGACAGTGCTAAAATTCTGGGGGCACGACAGCTGGTGGTCTTCAGTGACTCTTAATTGGTGACGAGCCAGTTGAACGGAGACTACCAAGCTCGGGACGAAAGGATGGCGGCCTACTTAGCTCATGCAAAACAACTCCTTTCTGAGTTCGAGAGAGTTGAAGTTAAACAGATCGGCAGAGATTCCAATTCTCATACCAATGCTCTTGCTAACCTGGCTTCTGCTGTTAAGGCTGGGATAAAAAGGATTGTCGAGATGGAAACGCCGGAGAGACCGAGTATAGAGCTTCAGCCACCTCGGCATATCTTATGTGTTGATCTCGGTCCGAGTTTGATGGACCCAGTCATCTCCTATCTTAGGGATGATCAACTTCCTGAAGACAAGAATGAGGCTCACAAAATCAGGCTGAAAACAGCTCGGTTTTGGTTGTTTCTGGTGGGCAAGCTTTACAGGAAGTCCTACATCGGCCCTTACCTTCACCCAAGTAAGGTTCAAGACTTCCTTTATGAAATTCATGAGGGAATCTGCGGAAGCCACATTGGATGTCGATCATTGGCATACCGAGCTATCAACCAAGGCTATTGGTGGCCTTACATGTAGAAGGACGCTTAGCTATATGTAAGGAAATTTGAGAAATGCCAGAAGTTCTCACACTCCATCCATCAGCCAGCACAGGATATGAGTCCACTCTCCAGTCCACGGCCCTTTGCCCAGTGAGGCTTGGACATCGTGGGACCGCTTCACCGAACTCGAGGGAACAAGAGCTGGCTCATAGTAGCCACTGATTATTTCACTAAGTGGATAGAAGATGAACCGTTGTCCTCCATCACCGAACAAGACTCGAAGAACTTAGTGTGGAAGAACATCACACAAGGTTTGGAGTCCCAGGAGCTTTGGTCTAGGACAACGAGACTCAGTTCGACTCCAACTTCTTCAGAAACTTTTGCAAGGAGTTCGACATCAAAAACTATTATTCCACTCCGGCTTACCCGCAAAGCAATGGTCAAGCTGAAATTTCCAACAAGGTGGTGCTCGATGGGCTCAAGAAGAGGCTTGACCGAGCTAAGGGGAGATGAGTGGAGAAACTTTCAAGTGTCCTATGGGCGTACAGGACCACTCCAAGATGCTCCACTTCGGCAACACCCTTCTCCTTGGCCTATGGAATGGAAGCCGTGATCCCACTTGAGGTCGATCTCCTAACTTTGAGGTCCGAGCTCTTTGATCAAGGCCAAAATGAAGTGAATCTGGCCTAAGAACTAGACCTAGCCGAGGAGCGAAGAGATGCAGCAGCTATCCGCCTAGCTACCTACCAACATCAATTGGCTAGGGGGTACAACCAAAAGGTCAGAGAGAGGAAGTTCTCAGTTGGAGAATTGGTCTTGAAGAAGACACTCCCTGGGGACAAGAACCCAAATGAAGGCAAGTTGGCACCGAACTGGCATGGTCCATTCAAGGTGATCTCGATTGTCGGGCAATCAGCATGCAGACTTGAGGACATGGATGGTAAAGAGTTACCATGGCCATGGAATGCGATGCACCTCAAGAAGTATTATTTCTAAATTGTATTCAATTTTCGAAATCAATAAAAGTAATTATTTCCGAAGAATCGCACTTTTTTGCTTTCTATTATCGCCAAGTTGTGGAACTCGGCAATTATCTACCTAACTGCTATGGAGCATTAGGGAAATAAAGAAAAGCCTTAAACAGTTAAGGCACATTCGAAACACCATGTTAAAGTACTCGGTGGCTACCTTGATGATGTAAGTTCGGTTATGGAACCAAGTATAAATTTTTTATCACAAAGATTTCTTAAGTTGGGGAATTTGAGAATGTATGAGGTTTCGGTTATTGAACCGAACTCAATTACCTAAGCAAAATTGACATCCCGAACATGTAAAGAGCTCGGTTAAGGAACTGAGGTCAAGTACATGTAATTCTCGGAGAAATGTTTGGTCGCAAGCATGAAAAAAGAGCAATTGCATTCATAAAACCAAAGTACAACGATCGGTACTACATCGGGAGCAAATCAAACGAGAAAACTAAGAAGAGAATTCAGGCAGCGGCCTCGATGTTGGCTTTAGCCTCGGTTTGCACCGTTTAGGTCATGACAGCTTCAGGGCGAGCCTCAGATTCAATGGACGGAGCAGGGGCAAAGGTTGATTTTGGCTTTGAACTTGGGAACCTAGGCGGATTCTTGTAAACAGGGTGATTCTTAGGGACCCCTGCTTCCTTCAGTGCGGCCAGACACCCGAGCTCCCACACTTGTTGAATCACATTGAGGACCTGAGCCTCATAAAGTGCCATTGCCTCTGCCACCCCTTCATTAAAAGCAACGTCGGTCTCAGCCTGGAGTTTGGCTTCAAGCTCGACTTTTTGCTTCTCTAAGGTGGCTTCAAGCTCAGCTTCCCGTTTCTCTTGAACCTCGGTCTTGGCTTTCAGACTACAGATCTCGGCCATTGCCATATCAAGCTCGATCTTGAGGCCGGAGTTTCTGTCCACTTGCTCATTCAGCTCCTGATTGCTCGCTTCCAAGGCGGCTTGGAGGTCCTTCTTTTCTGCCTCCAGCCCTGAAACCTTGGAGTGGTTTCCTGAAGCCTTTCCATGGTGACCTCAACCTGGCATTTTCGCATTATCTGTAGAAGGAACAAGCATCAGAAGGTAGTAATAACTGAGATTAAGTACTTGGTAAAACTTGTGGAAGACTCACCAAAATGGCTGATTGCATCAATGAGACCGCTAGCGTAACGTCATCAAACTCTTTGAGCCTTTGCATGTCCATGGTAGGGTGCAGGATCGGCCAACCGCGGCAACGACAAAGGCATTGTTGGATATACGATCTTCCATCGTTAACGGCCTTTCGGGCTCGACTTGGACGCTTGGTCTCCAAGAAGCCGGCCCGGTGGGCTAGGGGGCCATGACTACGCCAAGATCCTTCTCGGGAGCCTCAATCCTAGCCCTCTTCTCCCTTGGGGCCTCCTCCCGTGTGATTTCGGCAGGATGCTGTCGAACTCCTGTACTTGGAGAAGTAGCAGGAGCGGGAGTAGAGGCATCAGCGGCAGCTAAGGACATGGAAGCGGGAGTAGGATCAGAAGTAGCGCTAGGGGGCATGGGGGCACGAGGAGCTCGACCTCCAAATACCAGAGCCCCCAAATCCTTGACCGTCATGGCAAGTCGACGCCGTTGTATGTCTTCTCCTTCTTCCGAGGTAGGAGGAAAGCTAGGAGAATGGACGACTTGTTGTGATCTCCCCAACCTCGAGGAGGTCTCAATTTCCACAGCGACTATGTTGGTTTCGGCAGGCTCGGCGGTCTCTGAGTCGGACCCCGAGGTGGTGGACTCGGCACCAGAAGCGACCTGATGCTCAACGTCGGTTGATGCTTGAACTGGCTCTGCCCTTTCCACTTCAGCAAGAGCTTCGCGTCCTCCCCCTGCGTGAGGTTGACCAATCCTCCTCTTGATGAAGGAGTGGTACCTCGGTTCGTAATTTAGCAGCGCCCAGGCAGCTCGGTCACTGTGACCTCGGTAGCTGTATACAACCCGAAACAAAGCGTCGTCCCTCGCCTAGCCGACTTGGTTAGCTTCCTGTTTTCTCTGGCAAGTGTCTGCACGACGAGCGAAACAAGAAAAGGAAGGGAAAATGAGAACTTGAAGACAAAGGAGTCAGTAGTTACTCGGAGGGCTCCCGAAACCATGGGGAACCATGGGGAACTTTGTCTATCCTTGTCACCTCGGACACGGTTGCTTCGAATTCTCAGTTGCCTGAGACGAACAGGCGATCATCCCCGGCGTATTTGTTGGAGTCTTCTAGGTCATTGATGAGACACTCCCGATTCACCTTAGCTCGGAGATAATAAGTGTTATCGCCTCTTCCGGACTTACAGAGGTCATAGACCTCCTCAATGTCGTGAATGCCGAGGCTAATGCCTAGAATTCTACTGATCTTAGTGATGCCTATTATGATTTTGAAATATTCGGCATCAACTGGCAGGAGCAGAGGTGCCATTTCTTAAGGCAGGTCCTAAGAAGGGGGTGAAGAGGGAATCGAACCCCACCTTCAACTATGGTGTCCTGAAGAAACCACATCCAGCCATTAATGAAGATATGACCATCGAAGGGGTTTTCAGGGTCATCTAACCTAATCAGGACATCGTCGGGTATCCCGTAGTCGGCCCTGAATTCGGCTATGGCCTCTAGGGTTTCTACTCTATGCCTATAGATACCCATTATCAAAGCTTGAGGAAAAAGAAAGCGAAAGGGGAAAAACCCAAGAAACCCTAAACAATACCCTAAAGAAAGCCCAAAAACATAAATGAACAAGGAAAGAAGGGAGAACTTACAAAGGCGAGACTAGACTCGAAGGATGCGGAACTCGGGTCTGTAAGAACTCGACCTTGGTAAAACTTCTCTCTTCAGCAAACCCTCTCACTTCTCTGACGAATGCGGAAGTGAAGAATGAGAGAGAGAGGCGCCTCTATATATAGTGAAAAAGAGGTGCCCTTTCGAATTTCGAGGACACACGTGCAGAACTTCGCCTTGAGTACTAGCACGTTTCCTCTAAGCTATTGGGAAACCAACCAAACGGTGACTTGTGGTATCGCCAGTACATCTTCTACATCGATTCAGATGCACTATTAATTATCTCGGGCAAGTGAAGCAACATCATGATAGGGATCAGGCGACTGCAACTGACACCGAGATGAAGTATAGCATGATCTTCAAACTCAATACTCAGAAGTTTCTCCCACCATAATGCTTAGCTTCCGACCTCAAAGAGTTAGAGAACTCTAAGAAGTCAGAAGCTAGGGGGCAATTGTGTGGAGACATTCCCGTAATACCGAGATTGTCCTTGTTCGGTAAAAGTGTCAGCTAGGTATGTCTTGATCTCGGTTTGGTGCGTCTAAGACTCTATCATCGAAAAATCAGGACAAGGATCATGGGATTCTCAACCTATATATACAGGGAGCTAATTCAGAAGAGGTACGCATATACGCACTAATATGTATTCCAAACATTGTCCTTCTCTCTGTTCATTCTCCTTTGTTCAGTGACCGCACTAACTTAGGCATTGAAGTGCCTTTGGCTAAGTGCAGCCAGGGTCTTTGACCTTTGCTTCTCTCCTTCCCTTTCAGATTTCAGGCATTCGATTCTTCCCAAGAAGAGCTTTATATCTATCGAAATAAGTTCGTAAGAATTTAGGCACTTACAGGTACCTTGCGTATTTGCAAATAGGTAGGCGAGGGAAGAGGATGGTGAAAACGACTGAGGGAGAGTGTTACCGTAGGTGAAAATGATGCATAATCGAAACAGGGAGGGATAAGGATGAAAAGGGTTTTTCGAGTTGCGATGTTGCAATATAAATTGCGATATCACAACATAAATTTCGATATCGCAACATAAATTGTGATATCACAAATAAAAAAACACCTTTTGGCCAGCATAGGGTACGGACGATACAGAGAACGTCTGGGTAAAATAGCCAACTTTGGTAACAAGGGGAAGGAATCAATGACTTTCGGATACCGTACAGAAAAAATCCCCAAAAAAAAAAATCTTATCCCTTATTCTGTTCATGACATCAAATGAGGGAGTCTCTGGAAGAGTCTACTATGAAAGGTGGTTAGGAGGGAAGAGCAAGAGAGAGCAAGGAGAATGACAGTGCAAGGGGTTTTCGATTAGACAGGGACTAGTATAAAGGAGTTGTACAAAAATTAAAGTGAAATAAAAGAGAAGGTTAGAAGACTGTTGATAGATGACCTTTTTTCATAGCTTGAGAGGGAAGGAATTAGTAAAAGCAGAACAAGAGACAAAAAGGAAACAAAATAGTATGAGAGGAGGACTTCTTGGATAAGAAATTTTTAGGCACAAGAGCTTTTTTGAAAATAGAGAAGTAGGAGAAGGTGGTTAGTAGGCTATCTAGAAGAAGAGCTTTGCATGGCTAAAAGAGGGAGGAGAGGACTTGATTTTCTTTTCTCAAAGGCAAAACCCTTGATGCAACAACTGGATTAACGATCACTGTTTGCCCTAGTGGCTAGAGCAGACATTTGTCCTTCTCTGTAACCTAACTGCCTTCTGTTCTAGTTATATATTATAGAAACGGTATGTATATTATTTTAGGTAATCACAGAAGGACATGTATTTATTGTCTGCACTCTTTTCTTTATTAGAGAGACATTAATAATCCTAATGATGTCAAATGATTAGGGTTTAACTTAAAGATTAGGGTTTGAATTTGGCTAGTGTGGGGTTTCTCTAATGAACCCATTTTGACCTTTTAATTTCTTGCTATTCAAATTTCAAACGCAAGTCATCACACTCTCTAGTGGAGAAGCCAGTGGGCTGGGTTACTCGGTGATCTGGTCCAAACTACCCTACTTGGTTTTACTAGTGGTTTTGACAGGTTTTAGGTACGGCTGTCAATCGTGTCATGTTAACGAATTCGGATTGCGGGTTAATGAATTTGTGTTAGAATCACCTCAACCAGTACACGACCCATTAAGTAAATGGGTCCAAAAATCATATATGAACATGATCCATTTATTTAATAGGTTACATGACACGACTCGTTAAATAATTTTGTCCATGACCTTGTCAATTAATACACTCTTTTGCTAATGGAAGTAGAGTGAAGCAGTTAGAAAATGATTTTTTATATGTGGGTTTTAGGGTTTTACTTCAACCTTTTCAAGCTTACCAAAATACCCCTCATGCATTTTATAATTTATGTCATTTATCATTTGGCGGGTTGTATCGAGTTGTTAATGGGTTACTGGTTTAATTCGCTAACGAGCCGTTAATTTAACAGGTTAATGGGTCCGACCCATTAGCGACACGAACCTGTTAAGAGACTACCCAAACCCGTTAACATCGTGTGGGTTCATGTCATGTTAATGGGTTGTGTGGTATTTTGACAGCCCTAGATTTAGGCATGAAAGTGTGGGATAGCTCTGTTGGACTCGTTGTTCCCCCTTTCTATTGGCCGGGTTACTTGGGTAACTTGTCCAGCCCACATCGCTTAGTTTTTACTAGTGGATTTGACAGTTTTTTCTTTTTTTTTAAACATCCTTCTAGATGTTATAGGAGAGTGATACTTATATATATATATATATATGCTACATATGCAAATGTTGCATATGGAAATGTAACACAAGTACAACACATTATCATCATATTTGTCAAAATCATCATTTTCACCTAACTAAATAAGTGCATCATATAATTTGTTTTAAATGCACTTAGAACTTTTTTTTTTTACAATTTTCATGAATTTCTCAAAATTCATGAAGAATTAAGATAGGGGATTTAACCGGAAAAAACAGATTAGGTGACCACCATACCGAAAAGGTAATTTTAAGTGCCGTTGCACCAAATCAACCATTTTGCCCAAAAAAATATATTTTTTAACATTCTCTACTAGGGTCCTTATTGACCTTCATTTGTAATGTTAAGGGTCGATTGAAACCCTGCGGTCCATCCTAACCTTTACATAACTCCCATTTACTTTGTTTGTAGGGTCTCAATCGACCTTTATTTGTAATGCTAATGGTCTCTATCGACCCTGCTGTGTACGCTTATAAATGCACGAAACTCATCCCTCATTCCCTGTTCTTGAAAAAAAAAAAAAAACGACCATGCTCGACTTGCTTCCCCTCCATAGGATGTTCCCCCTCTTGAAGACCATTAAAGCCACGTACAGATGTTTGGTGGAGAACATTAAAGTGTATAGAGCTGTGGTCCTGTGGACGATGGGATTGTTTGGGTCATTCTTGAATAGCAATAATTGGCAAAGGTTTTTTTTTCTCCTCGTAGGTTTTTTCTTTTTGGCTACCAACAATGATGAAGGCCTGGATTCGTCAATGTTTAGCCATTAACTGGGTTGGGAAGTATGCTTGTGTGATTATTTTGACATATCATCATGTGCGGAGTCACTAACCCAGAATTTGTGTGTTTATTTGGATGTAGTCTCTAATAAACCATTTGCTGCAGTCGATGATCACTCTACCCCGACCCATGCCTTTGCATCAATCTGAAGAAAATGATGGAAATCAATGTCTTCATTTTTTTTTTTTTTTAATTTGTGATGTTTTTGTATTTTGTATTTGGACAACCCTCGGGCAAAACCCAGCCGACCATGAGATGACATTCGAAAACGAAACAACAAGGTTTTTTTAGGGAACATACCTTTGACAAAGAGGGCATTTGTAAGGTCCCCTTACTGGGTCAGTTGGGCCCAATAGTAGGCTCGTTGACTTGTTTATTTTGTAATTATTATAATTAATTATATTTTACAAATTTAAGTGGGTTTAGATCTTGAGCGAGTTTCTTTTAGTGTTAGAATAGTGTTTGCGAAGTTTCGTGTGATTTAGAGTTTGATTAACTCTAGCAGGGGGTAGTTTGCAATTTAGGAAAAATTGAGTGCTTTTCTGAAAAACTCTAATTGCCGTACGTGATTTTGGGTTCGTTGGAAAGGTCTCATCGTGCTAATCATTTTTGTCTCTTGGCTCATCGTGATCCGATTAGCAGAAACGCTTCAAGTGATCCATTCCTTCACCGGACCCACTTAAGGGCAAACTTGTCCTTTTTCCCTTCTCTTCTTCTTAAGTAGAGATTAACCCTAATATCATTTTCATTCTTTGCAATGAATGATGTATCAATCATATAGTTGTAGCAACCGAAATATTTTTGTTTCCATAAAGGAAAAATCCATTTATAGGCTGGAAAGAAATATAGAGGGATGTGGGAAACTGGAAGGGTGAGAGAAAGAGAGAAGGAGAATCTCTATGATATATGATTCCAATATGTATGGTCTATCAATCACATCATATCATAAAAGGCAGTGTGATAAAGCATCAATACCGATTCGTCCATAATTAGATGAATACGGCTGCAATGAAAGAACTCTAGTACCCATCTTCTTCTTCCTCATCCTTTCAAAGCTTCAGAACTCTACCCGGGAGAGATCATCTCCGCGATCCAAACCGCACAGCTTCATCTTCTCGATCTCCTCTTTCCATTGATTCTAGTTTGGTAAGTTTTATCTCACCCTCATCTTTCTTATCATCTTCTTTCAGTTTAGATCTAGGGTTGTTCTTGATCTTTTCCTTTCTTTCTTTCTCCCTTGCGTTCTAGGTTGCTTTTGAGTGGGTTAGGTCGGTGGTTTTTGCAGTAGAAGGCTTCTCCTCCCATATTTTCCAATTTCCATATTCTTCTTAATTGAGGCAAGTAGATATGCAATTTATAATTAATATGTTTGTATTGTTACCTATTGTTTGATTATGCTTCTATATTTAGATTTCCCTAATTCCAAGCTTGTTTCAGATATTGATTTGGGATTAACATGCTAGATTAGGTTTGGGGATTTGGGTTGTTTAATTCAGAATTGGTAAACCTAGGATGCTTTAATTTGATTCAATGGATGGAATGTGATGAATGGGGGATTGGAGGTGAGCATGGAGGCTCCTTTTGTGCAGGTTTTGGCCTTTGGAAAGGTTTAGAAATGGAGGAAATGACTTGGGGTGAAAGAACTTCAGAAATGACCTGAAACTGTTCTGAACGCGTGAAGTCGGTCAGGGTTCGGTCAGCCGAAGTTAGGCTCGGTCAACAGAATCTTGGTTCGTTCCAATTCCAGAGAGCGGTGTTTAGCTTCTGATGGGGGCCAGTCAGCCGAATTCAGGTCCGGTCAATCGAACAGTGGAGTTCGGTCAACCGAATGTGAACTAACAGTCGACCTAATTGAGGCGAAATGGTCTGGAATTTTGGACTTCCTTGCTGGACGGAATGGTTGAAGTTCGATCAGGGTTCAGTCAACCGAACTCAGACTCGGTTCCAATTCCTGAGAGTAGGTTTTAGCTCTCTGTCAGTGTTCGGTCAGCCGAACTCAAGGTTCGGTCGACCGAACAGAAGAGTTTGGTTAACCGGAGGCTGACTGAAGGTTAGTCAAAATGACTAGTTTTCCCTGTTTATTTTGGACCGATACTGTTAACCTAGGTTTGAGACTTAGATGTTGGAAACCATGAACCGACTATCACATGACCATAAATGGGATTAAAATCAAAGCACGTGGCTTGGTGATCTTCGATGGGTTGTCTAGGTATTCGTGTACTATGCATGGCTTAACTGAATGTGTATGGAATTATCTCGATAGATGCTTATCATGATTGTACACCAAGGGATTTCCTTAAAAGCATCGTTGATTCGATTACATACGTACTCCGTTAGAACATGTAGGGTATATGGATGACACCACTTGCCTAGGTTTGGATTGTAATTCCTCTTTGACTTGTTAATTGTATCCGTTGATATTATTCCCTGTACACTCTCTTGGCATAACACACTTAATTAATTATGAAACATAAATCCGTGTAGAATTAGGACCTGGACCTGACTTAGAGTGTACCTTAGGACCCTGTGTCATGTAATTGATAAACATGTGTGGTTAGACTGTAAGGGATTATCATGTGGTTGACTTGTCTTTTATTGTCTTGAATGAGATAATCCCTATGAACATGTCTTGTGTGTTGAGCTAGCTAAACTTGCTTGTCTTAATTTCCCTTGTGTCAACACCAATTCATTATTATTGCATATCATGACCAACTGCAGTTTGGGGTTTTATTGATGGGCCGGCTATTCGGACATTGGGATGGGCAGTCGGCATAGGATGGCGTCTATGACGTTAAATAGTTGGGAGCGGGCTAGGACTGTGCTGCTATTTCTAAGACCAGGAGGTAGGATCCCCCTGGAACAGGACTTTGGTATCAGTAGTCTTGTTTGGATTATTACTAATACCCCGGGAGGTGGCAAGGACATCCTTGGAGTCTCACTCTTGATTCTTGCATTGCATTGCATGGATAGTGGTTATTACTAGATTATATTAGGATTCTTGTTATTGCTTCTGATGATTATTATTCATGCTTTTATGCCTAGCTTCGATTCCTTGTATTCACATGATTATTATGTACTCGTCATTATTCTGATATTTGCTGCATGCCATGTTTATTATATCTTGCTTATCTATTGGTTAACATGTCGTTGACTCTGTTCCTTGGTATGCAGACACCCTATTATGAGGAGCAGGTCAGTGAGGAGATTCTAGAGGATCTCCAACTAGCAAAGGAGGAGCGAGAGTGGCGTGCCGATGACGTAGAGTAGCGTCATCACTCCTGGCATGAGAGAGACTCTCATTGGGACACTCATTAGATATCATTTATTCATTTTATTCCTCGTGGGACCTTTCCTATTGTTGACTTTATCATTGTCTAAATGGTCTTGGATATTGGGATGACCATTGTAATAATTTAACTTCTTCGTATAGTTCTATTTATTCTTGATGCAACTTTAAATGTTAACGAGTATTATTATTCATTGTGTTGATATTCAAATATGCATGGATATGTATGGATTCCATAGTTCTTATAATACTTAAGGTTTGAAATGCAATATCCTCACAGTGGACTTATGATCCTTGAGCCTAAAGGGCAAAATTTTTAATTAGCCCTAAATTTCACTCCCCGGATTTGGTTTATTCCCTAATCGGGTTTGGGGGACGTGACAGCGTTGGAGGGGACCACAATGGCTCTATCGAGGACCACTGGGAACCATTGTGAATATGCCTGGCAACTGATGTGAAGTCGCAGTCGACGTTGAGGAAGAAGAATGAAACAAACAAAAGAGAAAATCGGGCTTCTAAGCCCTAAAATGTATGAACAGGTCGAACGCAGGGTCGCTAGGGACCCTTAATATTAAAAAAAAGGTCGATAGGGACCCTAGTAGAGAATGTTAAAAAAATATATATATATTTTCAGGCAAAATGACTGATTTGGCCCAAGGGCACTTAAAATTACCTTTTCGGTATGGTGGTCACCTAATCTGTTTTTTTTTTTTTTTCCGGTTAAATCCTCTCATTAAGATATGAGACTAAATTTCCTATATTTACTACTACTATAAGAATATTGAATGGTTCGGGTCAAGAATTGGGGGCCTACAAAAGTGCAGAAAATAAGATCTATATGTTGGGACTTTTTAACAAATTACTTAATATCTATGAAGATTTTTAGACAATCAACTTAAAGGGTTATGGGCTCATGAACTCAATAAACAAAATGAACAACTTTGTTTACAAAAATGGGGCCCATGAGAATAGAAAAACAAAGTTCTTTGATGGCGCCCACAAGAGGGAAAAATCACGATGTAAAATATGTACTAGCACCTTTTTGTGATGGACGTGTATATTTTTTTACCATCCTTTTCATGTAGGTGAATCTTGCCGTGTAAATGGCCTTGTTTGCACTGTTTTCACACCTCACTTACACAACATATAATAAATGAGCGCAAAAAAAAAAAAAAAAAAAAGAAGTAATGATGTGTAACAATTATGCATGAAAATCATTTATATATGTAAATGCATGCAAACAAACCACCCATTTGGTCAAGTTTGAGAACCAAATCCTTGGGGATTCCTTCCGGGTCTTTTTGAGGATTTAAAAATCAAAATTTGGAAATTATAAATCCTTAGTTTTGTAGATTTATCACTGATACTAATCTTTTTCTCAACTATAAGCACCGATATCAATGCGAAATTCTCAACTATACAAACCCTCTGTGAGGAATCCTCAAATATGTGATAGAGAGGAATCTTGAAATCTGTAATTTCCTCATGAACCCCCACCTAGTACTACACGTGCCCTTTCATATTTTGATATGAGTTGGGTTTAAAGTGATTTCACCTATCTTGGTCCACCCTTCCCCACATATGATCTTTTTCTTTATGACGTGGGTATCCCTGAGGTATTTGACCGAACAAGACTAATCCCATGGGTGGTGTACTACTAGAGCCCACTTGATTCATGGTAATTAAGGGAGTTCGTCTGACGGAATGCTTTAGCTCTAGATTAGGGGCATGTATAATGTCAAAGTGATCAACTAATTAAATGCTTTGTTTTAGGTCCTCAATGTTACTAGTTATATAATGTACAAACTTATTGTCATAAAAGGTTTAATGATAACTAATCCAATCATTATCAAATTAGAAATCAATGCTAACTGAAGAAGTAGGTATCTGTGAATGGATTGGATTTATCATAAGTGGATCTTTTATAAGAAAATAAAAAAGAAGAAAAAGTTATGTTAGAGAGTCTTATGGAGAATTAAAAAGAAAATCAGATGTGCTAGAGAGCTTTATAAGTGGGTCTTTTATAATAAACTAAAAAGATGAAAAAAAAAGTTGTGCTAGAGAGCTTTATGGAGAATTTGCTTTTACAAATAAAGTAACTAAGTTACATGTAGAGAACAGGGAGTTGCTGCTTGGTTAAGAACCTATTTTTCACTTTACAGCCCTCAACCATTACCCAGGTGATTCAAATTCTTAGAAATTCAAGGTCCCATCTATATTGTTACCTAATATTCTTCAGTACTCACCTTTTATCATTCATAATTCACCGCTTTAATAACCCTTTGTGTAGACCTGTCAATTCAACCCTTCGACAAATTAAAACCCTTAAAATGAAGGCGTTTACTTTTCTTTAGGGCCCGTTTCTGTAGCCCATTTTTCGCAGAAAATGAAGTGTTTTTATGCGGAAAACTTCTTTTTATGTGTTTGGTGTGGCAGTTTTCTGCGGAACTACTTTTTCACCACGTCAGTTTTTTTTTCCTTCGTAGGTGTGGAAATAGACTTCCTATAGGGGGGGATGGGAAGTCCATTTCCACAAAAAACCGACCCCTCATTTTCTCACTTCCTAGGCGTGGAAGCCCACTCTACCTAGCCACCCTCTTTCTAAGCCTGGTCCTCGCATTTTTCTTCACACTTACATATTATATACAAGCTGATTTGATAAAATTATTATTACTTAAATATGTCAGCATAAATAAATAGGTCCATTCTAAAGCCTCGTGTACACTTTCATTATTTGGTATTAAAAAACATGCCAAACTCCAAAAACTTCTTGATAATTTGGAGGAATCACATTTTTTTTTGGGTTTATTGTAGGAACACAGAGAAATATGACAATCATACCCTAAAAGACTTATTCTATGAAAAAAAGAGAAGAAAAATAAGCTCTTACAAACCACATAATATAAAATTTTGACAACTTTTTTTTTCTAAAAAATTGCAGTGTACCATTTCTTTACTAGATTGGATTAGATTAAGTAATAATTCTATTATAATCTACATGATTTAGTTGTTGTAATTAGAGATGCAAGAATTTTGTAGGTATGCTAGGACAACCCACTCATGACAACTTTCTTTATCCTGCATTTATCTTCTTGGCTTCTCACATGGAACTTGTTTAAATAAGAGACGATAGAGTCCTTAATTTATATATGAGAACCAGTAATGACGGTCCTTATGATCCGTACAATGTAGAACGCCTACTAGGGTCCACCTTATTACCCATCCAAATGGACCATACACACACAACCCTCTTATAGGCACATAATCCCACAAATTTGGATGGATTCGAATGAACTGGACCGTTGGGTTGATGGTCAATTTTTATTGTTTGATATAAAGCTGTTAAGCTTGTAGGCCACACTTAGATATTTTGGTCCCCTTTTGTCCCATGACCAGTGGGGTCCTAAGGTGGGCCCCACTGTGGTCCGCATTGTAAGCCTGTAAGGATTGGTTCTCTTTATAGATAAGATTGGTTATGTCGCGAGGAACTTAGTCTGTATATAAGATTGGTCATGTTGCAAGGAACATAGTGACAATGAATAATACGATGATAGTGATGCACTAAATAATCTTTTTTGTAAGAAAAATGATCTTATTTAAAGAAGAGTAAATTATTAAGTTTTGAATATAGTATTGAGTGTAGTATCGTTAGAAGTTATCATTAATTTATTTTTATCGAATAAATTTTATTTAAACTCAACCATATTTTTTATTGCAAGCGGTGTTAGTTCCAATACCAAGACCAAATAAAGCGTTAATAAAGGCAATAGAAATACTTCTTTTTAATAATTTATTGGGGATTTTACCGTAAAAAATACTTTAGGTGGCCAGTGGATCAAAAATGTCACTTTAGGGGACCTCACACCAAAGAGGCATTCCCACTTAAAAAATATTTTTTTTTCCGAGGGTCAATATCAACCCTCTTGAAAACACCCTTTTTTTGGAACCCTACTGAAAACAGGGCAAGGCCAATATCAACCCTGTGCAGGAATATTGTTTTTACATCGTCTTTTTCCTCATCTGTTTTCGAAACCCAATCCAATGGGGATGACCCAAATGAGAGAAAAAGCCAATACAGAGGAAGGAGAATCAGACACTCAGATCTCTAAAGCCAACCCAACAAATGAAGTAGAGGATGAAAGATTACTTAGTCGGAATTGAAAAGGAACTGATATGTATATTTCTTGTTTAGGTATCCAGTGGATGTCTTCCTGATCTAAAGTTCCAGACATAAAGAAACCAATAACAAAGAATATTGAGTTCATCAAGAAACTAACATACGCAAGTACTGATTCTGCAATATTGATGGCAATGCTATTATATCAAATTAGTATTCTAGTCAACTTCAACTTTTTTACCCGATAACAAGCAACCAACCCTACACAAGAAATTGGTTGCAAACCAATGAATTGAATGGGAAGTCAGTAAATCTTAGCTCTTTATTCAAAAACCAATGTTTTCTTTAACAGTTCAAAGAACAATTGAGTACCCATAGAGACACTCGGCTCAAGAAATTCATAGAAAAGAAACACATGCTTCAACTTAACAATATGATTTTCATTAAAAAATATTTATTCCAAGGCTCTAGTCAAGTAGTCTTCCATCATCTACTTCCTTCGCACATCAACTAGGTTGGGTTTGCGAAAGAGAGGAGGAAGATTACATACAATTATTTTCCTTCTCGTGCCCATATGTAAGGTTTTAGAGAGTTGGCTAAAATTGTAATTTGTTTTAGAATGGATTGTCCAAGTTTTTCAGCAAAGAAGAACAGTCGTTTTGGGAACTGACTGTCCCATCACGGAGACTGCATCGCTCGACCCATTGTTCCTTTCCACTCGAGCCAACTTACTTCTGCACTGATCTTCTGAGATAGAGACGAGTTCGCTCGAGCGAACTCCCTGTCCACTCGAGCGAACCTGGGCGAATTATAGTTTCATTCGGAAACCCCTTCCTATTTTCTCTCATGAGGCCAAGTTCTATCTCAAACTTATCAGAACTCTTGAAGCACATTTCTAGGCTTATTTATAGTCGTTCTCTCCCTAGTCCAAAGTACTTCTCATCAAGCTAAATCTCAAGAGAAGATTTTGAGAGATCCAATCCCCAAAGCTGCTAGTTCCTGCACTGAAGATCGAGCTCTGGTTCTGATTCCGTTCTACTCCCTTAGAAGTAGAGACATCTTGAAGACGGATTCAAGGTGGCTTGTTCAAGCACGGTTGAAGGTGAACGACGAGCTGTCGACTAGATCAAAGGAGTCCTTAGGTTGAGTTAACAACTAAGAAAGGGTTGTAAGTGTCTCTTGTAACTTTCGTTTTAAATAGTGCTTGGTTGTCTGTTGGCCTAGACGATAAGGCCCGTGGTTTTTTTCCGAGTAGGGTTTTCCACGTATAAATCGTGTGTCCTTTTCATTGTGTGGTTTGATTGCTTTTAATCTGATTTAGGACTAATTATTGGTTTAATCACGTGTGGATTGATATTTAATAGAGATCTAGTTAATGGGACCTCCGCCTGTGTTAAGGTAGTTTTTTCAATTGGTATTAGAGCAGGTTGCATTAATCTACTGTGTGGTCTATTTAATACTAGTCTCCAGTGGATATCAATAGAGAAAGGCCGTCTACTAACAAGGCCCCTCTTATAGATGGAACCAATTATGCTTACTGGAGAGTAAGGATGATTACTTTTCTTAGGGTGGGATACACTGCTCCCACCATTGTTGTTGATGGGCAGACTAAACTAAAACCCAAAGCCTGGTGGATTGTTGATGAAAAGATTAAGTACAATTGCAATAATAAGGTCATTAATGCAATTTACAATGGAATTACTGCAACAGAATTTCATAGATTTTCTACGTGCCTTAATGTCAAGGCAGCCTGGGACTTACTACAAACTGTTCATGAGGGAACAGACACTGTCAAGCAAACAAAACTCCAAAACTTGACAAATGCTTTTGAGACGATTCGGATGAAAGATTTTGAAACTTTTGATGAATTCAATACAAAAACTGACTAAGATTGTAATTCATGCTTTACCCTGGGAGAACCCATTCCTCAATCTCAAACCGTCAAGAAAATTTTGAGGTCTCTCCCAGAATGTTTTCGTTCAAAAGTGGTTGCCATCGAGGAGCATCAGGATCTTAATTCCATATCTGTTGAAGAACTTGTTGGTAATTTACAAACCTTCGAGGCAAATCATTGTCAACTTGGGAAGGACATTACTCTTGTGTCTTCAAATTCAGTGGATGACCATGAAATTAGTGAATCTGGCAGTGATTTTGATGATGCAAAATTTGAGGCTTACCTTGTTAGAAAGTTTAAAAAGATGTGGAAAAATAAAAAGGCTTTTACCAAGAAAGATTCATCGAATCCCAAGGCACCTTCAAAAGGAAAATTTATACCTAAAACAGAACATAATCAATCTAAGGGTACACTGAAGCCAATCAAATGCTTTGAATGCCAAGGATTTGGTCACACTGCTGCCAAGTGTGCAAATCGCAGAGAAAAGAACAAAAGTAAGGCTTTAAATGTTGCTTGGAATGAGGAATCTGATGAAGAAGTTTCTGAACCTGATTCACCCTCGAGTGAGTCCGGAAAATATGTCACTTTCGTAGCTCTCTCTAACATCACTTCTGTAAGACCCTAACCCGAGAGACCTCGATTAGTGTTAATTAAGTTATGTATTAGTCTTAAGCGTGATTAGTGTATTTTGGTTTAGTTTGGACTAGAATAGCTTTATTATAGCTTTGGGGAATTTTGAGTGCCTTTGTGATTAGTGGGGCCCTTTGGGGGGTTCCTTTTTATGACTTTGCGTTTACTTGGGGGATTTTCTGAAATTTCATTGATTTGTATTTTGATCCCGTTTTACTCATAATGTTAATCTCTACGACTTTTATGTTGATCCCGTTCCCATTCGGAATCCCAAAACCCAACTTTTCTAGCTTCAAGGGCAAAACAGTCTTTTTACACTAAATCTGTACCCAAATTTGATATTTCCAAAAACCGCGAAACATATACTTTTTGGAAACTAGTAATTTCGACGATCATTTCTCCCTTCTTTGTCGAATTCATTTGAAGCCCCGAAAACCATGATTTCAGCCCCACAAGAATTCTTAGGAGTGGAGCCTACTCCCAATTGCTTTATAAGAGAACTTTCTCTTCTCCTTTTCGTTTTTTCCTTTTCCAGCACAAGCACCAAGCTAGGGCTTTTTCCTTTTCGCTTCTCCCTCTTGCTCACTTCCCTCAAGCACAACCAAACCTTGCACCATTTGATAAATGGATGTCATCATCTTCTTCACCATCTTGAGAGCTCCTCATTAATACCATTTTTGGAGAAGACCTCCATTTTCAAGATCCTCATTGAACTAGTCTTGCCCATGTGAAGATCATTCAAGTAAGCAATCCTATCCATTTTCTAGATTTGTGTTCTTGTAACCCAAGAAAAGCTCCATCTTCATTATTGGAAGCTCTCTCTTTCTATTTCCTTATTTTGACCCTTTTAGGGTTTATTTTGGGGGTTTTTGTGTAGCTTTGGAGCTTGGCTTGGAAGAGTGATTAGTACTTATTTTGGCTAATTTGAGACCCAGAGGCAAGTGAATGAATTGATATTTTGTGCATTAAATGGTTTTATGAGAAATGTGTTGATCGTATCATACTATTCATGCTTTTATTGTCCTGCATTGATTTGAAATAAATACTCATACATGAGTATTGTGGATGGTTGAAACATTGCATTTATAGCCTTTCATTTATTACTTGTTGTGATATAAATGTCTCCTTGTGATTGTAGTTTTCTTTTCTCTTTTTGTGGTTGAAATGTGATTAAGAGGAAGATTTTTCATTTGATGATTATGGAAGTTTTGATGGGGGTTTGATGGTGTATTGAATGTTGTAAGAAGGAGGATTTGATCCTCTCA
The DNA here is from genome assembly GCA_003546025.1 of Camphora micrantha. Lineage (NCBI taxonomy): Eukaryota > Viridiplantae > Streptophyta > Magnoliopsida > Laurales > Lauraceae > Camphora > Camphora micrantha. The sequence goes on along the minus strand of QPKB01000009.1, from coordinate 15,819,885 downwards.
TTTTGATGGGAAGATGTGGCTAAAGGAGTTTGTAAGAAATGGAAAAGGAAGAGAGCAAAACTGTCCCGGAATCAGTTTCTGGACAGTTTACTAGAGCGGACTTGACAGGTCGCTCGAGCGACCTGTCCAGAAAAGGTTCCGAATCATTCCAGTAGACAGTTCGCTCGAGCGAACTTTCCCAGAACCATATCAAAACTCTCACAGAACCTTGTTAGTTCGAGCAAACTTTTTGTTTGCTTGAGCCAACATTTTCGCTCAAGCGAACTAATTATCCGCTCGAGCGTACCTCCCCAGAAAACCATTCCAGAGAGCTCGTCACTCGAGCGAACTTCTTGTCCGCTCTAGCGATGAATACTGCTCATCTGGGACCATTCTGTGAGCAAAAATGGAATGTTTAAATGATTGAGAGTGGTTTATTGGGAATCTTATCGTGATAGGATGACTTATGAGCATTGTTTGAACTCATTTGAAAAGAGAAACCAAATTACAAGCTTTCATTTGAAGTTTTTGAAAATCTCTAAGGTGTATAAAGAGCCCGGAATGTCTCCAAACTCAAGGAGTACCAATTTATATTAAAATGGACATGCGGGATCCTATTCACCTTGATCTAAATTTGAATCCCGATACATGTCTCGAAAATTATGAATTATGATTTATCATTCTCGAGAGTATTGAAACTGTATTTTAGTATTTTACTAGCCCGTTTATACATGCCCGAATAAAGTAATACTTGTGCCTTTGAGCATCCCGTCCCGCCCGTTTACTTACTTGCATTTGATGTATTTTATGCATGTCTTGATTTCCGTTGTTTGACTTATGAGTCTGCACCACTAAGCTTGGATAACCTTGTTGGTCTGATCCACCGACTTGGAGATCCCCCTCCTGTCCCGCCAATTGCATTTTGGATCCCGCTATCCGGTTATTACCGTGGTCTTGTCCCAATGCCGTAGATTGCTACTGTGGTTTTCGATGCCCGGTTCGCTACCGTGGTCATGTCCCATATTTATTGTGTATATGTATATGTAATTAATGTTGTATCTCCTCACTTCGGTGACTGAGGTCAACATCCCTATATGCTCATGTCACTTCGGTGATAGAGGACTTAACTTCGTGTGGTTGCCATATTGCTTGTTTCTCGATCTTCTTGGATACCTTACGTGTTTCACATTACATATTGTTTTCCGGTACATGATTCTTATGTTTTATGAAAGTTATTGTTTTAACAGGTTCAAATATTTTTCTAAGGTAATTTCCATTATTGTTACGTCTTTTCACCCACCTACCAAACCTATTTGTTTGACCCTTTGCTTTGGTACTCAGGTCCCGTTGTTGGTTTCCCTAAGGAGGAGCCTGAGGAGGTGGTTGGAGAACCGCAACATTTAGTAGAGTGGCACGCCGATGTTGTCGTTTAGACATTCAGTTGCCGAGTTGTCGCGACCTCGGACCGGGTCATCGGGCCTACTCCGGGATCGGGACGCTAATTGTGATTGTGTATGATGGATAATGAATTAATTTAAAGCCAAAACGTATACGAGTCTACCAAAGAATGCCACTCGTACACGCGATTTCCCACAGGTGTCCACGGTGAGGATATCACATCAATATGAATATTTCTTTTATGTGCGGAAGCGTGTAGCAAATCTATTTCATACATTCATGTCCAAGATGACAAGATTAACATATATTTGATACCAGTATCAAAATGAGCAATGATCATTAGTGCTATAACCTCAAAAGAAAGTTAAAGTTTACAACAATATCATTTAATTACATTGCCCCCAAAAATAGAGGCCAACAAAGGCCAATATTAAGAAAATAACAAGTTCCCAAAAGAATGGTTAGACTCAACCCAAAATGTTACGTCACTCAGGCAACCGAATGTCTAGACGACATCATTGGCGTGCCACTCGACTAGACGATGCTGTTCTCCGACCGCCTCCTCATGCTCCTCCTCGGGGAGACCGATAACGGGACCTGAGTACCAAAGCAAAGGGTCAAACACGACAGTTTGGCAGGTGGGTGAAAAGACATATCAATAAAGAAATTACCTTGGAAAACATTTAAACCTGTCAAAACAATAGTTTCATAAAACGAGAGAATCATTTATTCAAATACATATGCAATATAAAACATGTAAGGTATCCAACGAGACGGAAAACAAACAAGATGGTAACCACACATAGCTAAGTCCTCTATCACCGAAGTGACATGAGCATATCGGGATGTTGTCTCAGTCACCGAAGTGAGGAGATACAACATAAATAATATATACATATACATAATATAATACGGGACATGACCACGGTAGCGAACCGGGCATCGGGAACTACAGTAGCAATCTGCGGCATCGGGACAAGACCACGGTAATAACCGGGGTAACGGGATCCAAACTGCAGCTGGCGGGACGGGAAGGGGTCTCCAAGTCGGTGGATCAGACCGTCAAGAAAAGCCAAGCTTAGTGGTGCCGACTCATAAGTCAAATGACAAATCGAAACATGTATAAAACATATCAAGTGCATGTATGTAAACAGGCGGGATGAGATGCTCAAAGGCACAAGTATCATTTTATTCGGGCATGTATAAACGGGCTAGCAAAATGCTAAAATATACTTTCAATACTTTCGGGAATGATAAATCATAAGTCAAGAAATTCGGGACAAGTGTCGAGATTCAAGATAAATCAGGCGAGTAAGGACCCCGTATGTCCATTGTAATAATGACTTGGTACTCCTTGAGTTTGGAGACATTCCGGGCTCTTTATACACCTTAGGGATTTTCAAACTTTTAAATGAACTTCAAAACAAACGGAACTTCAAGAGAGATCCTAAGTACAATGTTAACCTTGAAGCATCATACAACCTACTCAGTCACCGAAGGGGATAGGATTCGCTATACCCAAACATACAAACCTCGTGCATAGTTATAAAGGGGGTATCCCTTGTCCCGTACCGTTCAAGATTGAATTAGGTTAAGTCCCGATACAACCGGATTAACTTCAAAGAATGTCGTGTCAAACAATCTCACGATAAGTTAAGTGAGTCCAGTAAAAAGGGTAACCAAGTTCCACCTAAGTCCATTTAAGAATAGAGTAAAAATCACTTCCTAGGAGAGATTCACAGTTGGCCCGGTCGACTGCACACACTGCGATCCCGGTCGACCAGAGGAGGTCAGGTCGACCCCTCTCATGCATGCCCGGTCGACCGAGCCCTTGGCCGGTCGACCGGCAGTTGTAAATAAAAAGGAGGGAATAGTGTTTTGGTTAGGTTCCAGAGAACCTGACCCCGTGTGGCCGGTCGACTGAGCTCCCTGGCCGGTCGACCGTGTGAACTGCGTAACAGAACGTAGGTTCTGTTTTCTGTAGTGAAATGGGTCATTCCTTTTTCCTTCCTTTTTCTTCATTCTTTTAAACCTGATTAGCAATCTAAATCATGGATAAAACAAGCTAACAAGATTCACTAATGTGCATTTATTTCAAATCTAAACAAGTCATTAATATCACAAGACAAATAGTGAAATCATCAATGCATTTTATAAAACTCATTCAAAGCTAAACATATCAAATCATCCACTTGCCTTGGGTCTCTAATCAATGGAAAACAAGCTCCTAACCACACTTGCAAGCCAAGATCACAATCTCTACAAAACACCCCCAAAAGAAACCCTAAAATGGGTCAAACCAAGCAATAAGAAGAGAGAGCTCCCAATAATGAAAATGGAGCTTTTCAAGGACTATAAGAACACAAATCTAGAAGATTAGGGAGAGAGCTTACCAATAGGTGCTCTAAATGAGCAAGGCAAGCTAAATGAGGATCTTGAAGTGAAGAGATTTCTTCAAAAATGGTACCAATGGAAAGCCCTTGAAGTGATGAAGAAGATGATGAAGTCCTTTTTAATGTTGGTGCAAGCTTGGTAGTGTCTTGATGATGGAAAAGCCAAAAAGAAGAAGAAAGGAGGCAAGGAAACCCTAGACAAGAGAAAGTTGCTGGAAAAGGGAAAAAGGGAGGGGATGAGCTCTCTTTTATAAGCAACACAAGTGGGCTCCACTAACTAGCAATCTTGTTGGACTGAAATAGTAGTTTTCGAGACCTCGGATGAAAACGGCGAAGAAGGAAGAAATGATCGTCGAAATTTCTACTTTCCAAAAAGTATAAGTTTCGCAGGTTTCGGGAATATTAAATATTGGGTACAGATTTAGTGTAAAAAGACTGTTTTGCCCCAAAAAGCTAGAAAAGTCGAGTTTCGGGATTCGGGACTGGAACGGGATCAACATGAAAGTTGAAAGGATTAACAAAATAAGTAAATCGGGATAAAACACTAAATCAAAAGAATCTCGAGCAATCCCCCAAGTACACGCAAGTCATAAAAAGGAACCCCCAAAGGGCCCCACTAATTCCAAAGGCACTCAAAATTCCCAAAGCTATGACAAAGCTATTCTAAACCAACTAAACCGAAATCCACCAAACAAGTTCAAGATTAACACGCAACTTAATTAGTACTAATCGAGGTCACTCGGGTCGGGGTCTTACACGAGTTGCGTAACATTTTGGGTTTAACCATTCTTTTGAAATTGATACTTTTGTTTATATTGGCCTTTGTTGGCCTCTATTTTTGGGAATGTAATTAAATGATCTTTTATATAAACTTTAACTTTTCTTTTGGGAAAAGCACTTATGATCATTGCTCATTCTGAGAAATGTTTCAATCATGTTATCTTGGATATGAATGTATGAATTAGATTTGTTACACGCTTCCGCATTAAAAGAAATATTCATTTTGTTGTGATATCCTCACCGCGGACACCTGTGGGAAATCACATATACGAGTGGTATCGTTTTATCGACTCGTATACGTATCGATTAAATAAATTCATAGTATAAACTATCATCATCATTCGTCAATAATTTTTAGTCCCGATCCCGGATTAGGCCCGTGGACCCGGTCCGGGTCGCGACAGACTGGTATCAGAGCGAGACGTGTTTCTGGCAATTAAAAGAAACTAGAAATTCTAAAAACGTGGCGATGGTTTGTTAGAATTCTCGTTATCTAGTATTGTGTGTGCAATGTGTGACCCTTATTTTATTATCATGTGCTAACAATTTATTTTGCAACATTATGCCACCTTGTAAAAGGCCACTAAACGGCAATCCCACAGCGAGTAACAGTGAGCATACAGGGCCAGTTCAAGAAAACATTCCCAACAACATCATGCAAAATCAATTCCAACAGATGATGCAGTCTATGCTGGATCAACAGCATCAGGCTAATGAGAATCATGCCAGATTGCAAGAACAGATGCTCAAGAAAGATGAAGACCATGCCAGAGAGTTGGCAGATATGCAAAGGCAATTGTTAGAGGTTTTGCAAAGAAGGCCCGAACCAGTTTAACCTCAACCTGCTATTGTCATCAATCAGAGGCAGTATGATCCGAACGCGTTATTTGAACGGTTCAGGAAGAGAGGTCCAAAAGAGTTTCTTGGATTAGAAGACCCATTAGCTGCAGATGACTGGTTAGAGCATACTAAGAATATCTTCGATATCTTCCAATGCACCGGAGGAGAGCGAGTGAAGCTTGCAACATCTCTCTTTATCAGTTCAACAGACATTTAGTGGAAGACAGTCAGGGAAGAGTACAGGCATATGGCAGGTGCAGTAGCTTGGGCTAGCTTTAAGAGGCAGTTTGGGGATAAGTACGTACCCACACATATCAAGAGGCAGAAGGCAGTGGAATTCCAGTAACTTGTCCAAGGCAATATGACAGTCCTCAAATATCTTACTAAGTTCGAGAGATTGTCTAGATATGCTCCAGAGTTAGTGGACACATTGGAGAAGAAGATAGCTAAGTTCCTCGAAGGACTGAATCCCATCATTGAGAGGGATGCTACGGGGGTTGTACCACTTACAACCTTCGAATAGGCAGTCAAGAGGGCTTACAAATTTGAGAATTTCCACCACAAGATCCTCAGGCTACAAGGAAAAGGACAACCCCAATAGCAGAATAACCAGTAGAGAAACCAGCAGCATAAGAGGCAGAGGCCGAGGCCAGATCAGAATGTGCAGAACCCAGTGGCCTGTATCCACTATGGGAAGAATCACGAGAGTGCCCAATGTCGTACCATCACAGGAGTATGCTTCAGATGTGGTTCTATGAACCATCAGATGAGAGATTGTCCAAGATAGAACGGGCAGAATCAGCAGCAGCAAAGAGTCCAGCGTCCAGCACCACCTCAAAATGCAGTGGTTGTGCAGAACCAAGCAAGAACACTTCAGCAACAAGCGCCACAGCAGCAGTATAGACCACAACAATAGCAGCAACAAGCCCTTCAGCATGGGCAGAATCAGAATCAGCATCCTCCATAGCAAAATAGAAATGCACAACAAGGCAGGCCACAGCAGGCTCAGAACAGGCCACAACAAAGAGGATGAATCTACGCAGTCAACAGAGCTGAGGCAGAGGCAACAGGAGATGTTGTGGAAGGTACACTCCTTGTTTGTGGATTTCAAGCTAAGGTTTTATTTGACCCTGGCTCTACACACTCTTTTATGTCTCCAAAATTTGCTAAGATGGTTGATATGCGAGCTAGAGATATGAATTTTATTTTGACTGTGGCTACCCCAATAGGTAAAGAAGTTATATGTAGGACTTTTTACCCTAGTTGTTCAGTCATGATAGGAGAGATAGAGTTACCGGCAAATCTCATTTTATTGGAGATGTACGATTTTGATGTCATCCTAGGGATGCATTGGTTAGCAGGGTATCATGCCACAATGGATTGTTTCCATGAGACCCTCACCTTCAAATTGGAAGAAACACCGACAAGGGTGTTGTTTCGAGGAGACAGGAGTAATCCTAGTACATGGTTTATTTCAGCGTTGAAGGTTGATAGACTTCTGAAAAGTGGATGTAAGGCCTATTTGGTGTTTATCACGGAGGATAAAAGGTCCCAAGGGGTGGAGGAGATCCTAATTGTTTGGGAATTCCCGGATGTTTTTTCGGAGGAGATTCTAGGTTTGCCACCCATTAGAGAGATAGACTTCACTATTGAGCTATTACCAGGGACCGCTCCGATCTCCATTGCACCATATAGAATGGCTCCGGCGGAATTGGGAGAATTGAAAACACAATTGCAAGAATTGTTGGACAAAGGTTTCGTAAGACCTAGTATTTCGCCGTGGGGAGCTCTGGTGTTGTTCGTCATGAAGAAAGATGATTCAATGAGAATGTGCATCGATTATCGGAGATTAAACCAAGTAACCATCAAGAACAAGTATCCATTGCTGAGGATAGATGAACTGTTTGATCAGTTACAAGGTGCTTCGTATTTTTCAAAGATTGATTTGAGATCCGGTTACCATCAGGTAAGAGTCAGAGAGTCAGATGTATTTGAAGACAACTTTTCGAACAAGATATGGACACTATGAGTTTCTAGTGATGCCATTTGGATTGACTAATGCACCAGCAGTGTTCATGGCGTTGATGAACAAGATTTTTTCATAGTACTTGGATCAATTTGTTGTAGTGTTTATTGATGACATTTTGGTGTACTCTAAGACTAAGGAAAAGCACGAAGAGCATTTGAGAGTTGCCTTGTAGCTTCTGAGAGAGAACCAGCTGTATGCGAAACTCATTAAGTGTGAATTTTGGCTAGAACAAGTAGCAATTTTGGGGCACATTATCTCCAGAGAAGGATTGTCAGCGGATCCGTCCAAGATTGAGGCAGTAGTACAGTGGGAAAGACTGAAGAATGTATCAGAAATCAGAAGTTTTCTAGGATTGGCAGGATATTATCAGAGGTTCGTGCAAGGATTTTCTTCGATTGCGTCACCATTGACGAAGTTGACTAGGAAGAATGTATCCTATGTATGGACAGATAAGTGTGAAGATAGTTTCCAAGAGCTGAAGAAGAGATTAACCACAGCACCCGTCCTTACTTTGCCATCTAGAAGCGGCGGTTTCACAATTTTTACGGATGCTTCTTGTCGCGACCCCGGACCGGGCCCCCGAAGGACTGATCCGGGATCGGGACCATTAGTGTGTCATGAACCAACAACATATACATTTTTATTTTAATTTCCCACAGGTGTCCGCGGTGAGGATATCACAATCATCAATTAACATTTCTTTTTCGTGCGGAAGCGTGTAGCAAATCAAATAGTCCAACTATCATTAGTCATGAAGACAATAACCACAAGTATAAATACTGTATCAGAATGAGCAATGATATATATAGCAAGTTTCCCAAGTTGTTAAAGTTAAACAAAATATCAGTTAATTACAATCCCAAAAATAGAGGCCAACAAAGGCCAATATAACAAAAGAATAACCCCCAAAGAATGGTCAAGGAGTTCCCCTCAAAATGTTACGCATCTCCAAGCAGTCAGATGTCTACATGACATCGTCAGCACGCCACTCGACTAGAGGCTGCGGCTCACCTACCACCTCCTCTGGCTCCTCCTCAAGGAAGCCGGCAACGGGACCTGAGTACCAAAGCAAAGGATCAGACACGACGGTCTGGCAAGAGAATGAAAAGATACAACAATATACAATAGATGAAATACCTTGAAAAGCATAGAAATCTGTTTAAACAAGAACTCTAATAAAACAGATAAATCATTTGCTGTAAAACAAGTAAACAAGATAAGACATATGAGGTAACCAAGGAATCGGGAATAACAAGGTGGCAACCACAAGAAGCTAAGTCCTCTATCACTAAAGCGATAGAGCAATAACTAGGCCTTGATCTCAGTCACTCGAGGTGAGGAGAAACAAGGGATCTCATATAGATACATATACATATACAATACTATACATGACCACGGTAGCGAGCCGGGCATCGGGGACCACAGTAGCAATCTGCGGCATCGGGACAAGACCACGGTAATGACCGGGTAGCGGGATCCAAACTGCAGCTGGCGGGACAAGAGGGGGATCTCCAAGTCGGTTGATCAGACCAACAGGGTTATCCAAGCTTAGTGGTGCCGACTCATAGGTCAAATACAATCGAGACAATGCAAGCAAATCAAGTACGAATACATAATCAAACGGGCAAGACGGGGGTGCTCAAGAGCACACTGACATATCATGTGGTGCAATGCACTTCAGGTCAAGTAACTGTTTCAAGTGTACAATAATACTTTCGGGAAAACCATTCATGTAATGCAAGGCTTGGAAATAGAGAAATATTATGAACTATGCTAAATCAGGAAAGACAATGATTTTTAAGATCTATTTAAGTGAATAGGGGTCCCGTATGTCGATCATAGATATGAATTGGTACTCCTTGAGTTTGAAGACATTCCGGGCTCCTTATGCACTTTTACGCTTTTCAAAACTTAAAATGAGCTTATGGTTATAACTAGATGTTATGATAAGGAAATCAAGACTATAAATGGTCCATCCTAAGTATGATGTTAATTCGGAGACATCGAGCAACCTACTCAGTCATCGAAAGGAATAGAATTCGCGATAACCAAGGAAAAAGTCTTGTATTTAGATATAAAGGAGATATCGCGTCATTCCGTCCCGTTCAAGATTGAAATGAAGTGGACATCGATGTCACCCAACCACAACCGTGAGGAGCATCGGCTCAAGATGTCCTCACGCATGGTCAAATGAGTCCAAAGAGGGTAGCCAAGGTCCCACCTAAAACCAAGAAAGAAAAAAAAAATATAAAAAATCTCAAAACCCACTGGACTCAATCTGAAACAGGGGTCCGATCGATCGGCCGAAATTTCTACACAGGGCCCGATCGATCGCCCAAAAACCCTTACAGTTAAAGACAGTCCGATCGATCGGTCTGCACGTCCGATCGATCGGACCTGGGCGTGCAGCAGTTCCGGGAACTTGGTTTTTTTCTCCTTTTTTCCTTTCCTTCCAACACGTGATTAACCAAGGAAAACTATGAACAAGATGACTTGATTACATGCTTCCAAGACATTAAATGAGGCTATCAAGAGGTATAAAGATCATTTTATTGCAACCATGGAAAATCAATAAAGGAAATCAATGAAAGCAATAAAAATCCATAAATGCTACCAAACCATTTGAAACTTAAAACATCCAACATTCACTTGCCTCAAGTCTTCAATTAATGATATTAAGCTCTAACAAGTCCTCCAAGAAAATGGTCCAAGCTACAAGGCAAAATCCCCAAATAAAACCCTTATATGGGTCAAACAATGAAATGACAAAGAAACCTTTCAATAATGCAAATGTAGCTTCCCTAGGGCTAGAAGATTATAAATCTAGAAGATGAGAGGGATCACTTACTTGGATGACCTTCAAGTGAGAAGAACTAGTTCAAGGAAGGTCTCAATATGGGGAGATTTCTCCAAGAATAGTATCAAGGTGAAGCTTGCAAGGAGAGGAAGAGATTGGTGGTCTCCACTTTGAGTTTGGTGCAAGATTGGTGAGGATTAGAGATGAAGAAGCAAGAAGAAGGAGAGAAACTTGCTAGAAAAACCCTAGACTCAAATGGCTGGAACATGGAGAATGGAATGCAATGGAGGGTGAGTTCCTCTTTGTTAACAAAGGGGAGGTTGGGTCCCACAACTTAATGAACTTGGGTGGCTGATATCATCTCTTTCGGTACCTCGGATGAATTCGACGAAGAAGGAAGAAAATGATCGTCGAAATATCTAGTTTCTAAAAAGTCTATGTTTCGTGGGTTTCGGGAATATCAAGTTTTGGGTACAGATTTGGTGTGAAATGACTGTTTTACCCTCAAGGCCAAGAATTCGGGTTTCGGGGCCTCGAATGGACACGGGATCAACATGAAAGTTGTAAGAATCCACAAGGTGAATGCAACGGGCCAAAAACACCATACACAACAAATCGGGAAAATCCATCAAGAAAATGCAACGCCAAAAAGGGAACCCCCAAAGGGCCCCACAAGCTACCAAAGCATTCAAAAGCCCAAAACTAGGATCAAAACTATTCCAAACCCAACTTAATCAAAAATCACCAATCAAGCTTAGCACTAACACGCAACTTAATTAGTACTAATCGGGTTCACTCGGGTCGGGGTCTTACACTTCTAATGTTGGACTTGGATGTGTATTGATGCAAGATGGACAAGTAATAGCTTATGGATCCCAACAGTTGAAAGACCATGAGAAGAACTATGCAATACATGATCTTGAGTTAGCAGCGGTCGTAATTGCATTGAAAATGTGGAGACATTACCTCTATGAAGAGAAATTTGAGGCTCACTCTGACCACCGCAGCTTACAGTATTTGTTTTCTCAGAAGGAATTGAGTATGAGACAGAGAAGATGGATGGAATATATCAAAGATTATGATTTTTCAATCAAGTATCACCCGGGGAAAGCAAATGTAGTTGCTGATGCCTTGAGCAGAAAGTCAGTGGGCTTGGCAAATCTCAGTGGCACTTGTATTTTTGAACAATTTGAAGAGTTGAGAATAGATTTACAACCACAGAAGAAGGGTGTAGTGTTAGCCAACATGTTAGTGTCAGAGCCTTCCTTCATCCAGAAGATCAAGGATAATCAGTTGCAAGATCCAAACTTAGCCAAGATTTTCAGAAAATATGGCAGATCGTCTTGATTTTCGTATTGTTGATGGAGTTTTATACTACCGTGACCGTTTGTATGTGCCAAACATTGAAGATTTGATGAATGACATCATGACAGAAGCTTACAGTAGGAGGTATTCCATGCATCCAGGCAGCACGAAGATGTACCAGAACTTGAAGGGCAGATTTTGGTGGAACAATATGAAGAGAGAAATAGCAGCGTTTGTCTCCCGGTGTATGACATGTCAGTTGATAAAGGCAGAGCATCAGAAGCCTCCAGGGTTATTGCAACTGTTAGAAAATCCGAAATGGAAATGGGAGCACATAACCATGGATTTTATTTCGGGATTACTTAGGACCAGCAAAGGCAATGATGCTATCTGGGTCATTGTGGACCGTCTCACTAAGTCAGCTTATTTTATTCCGATAAGGACAGGAAAGAAGATGCACATGTTACCTTTGGCAGAGTTGTTTATCAATGAGAATGGCAGCAGACATGGTCAGCCAGTTTCCATCACGTTTGATAGAGACAGTAAATTCGTCTCGAGATTTTGGAAGACATTGCATGAGTTTATGGCTATGAGGCTACAGTTCAGTACAGCTTACCATCCGCAGACAGATGGTCAGTTAGAAAGAACAATTCAGACTCTTGAGAATATGCTCTGTGCTTATGTGTTAGATTTCAAGACCCAATGGGATGAAACCCTACCTTTGTGTGAGTTCGCTTACAACAACAATGACCACTCGAGCATTGGGATGACGCCTTTTGAGGCATTGTATGGCAGAAGGTGTAGGACACCTGTTTGTTGGGAAAAGGTTGGTACCCGCAATTTCCATGGACCAAGCATAGTGAGTGAGACCAATGAGAAAGTCAAACAGATTCAAGAACGTTTGAAAGTAGCCCGGAGTAGATAGAAGAGCTATGAAGACTCTCATAGAAGGGATCTACAGTTCAAGGAAGGGGACAATGTTTTCTTGAAAGTGTCACCTACCTGGAGAACATTAAGATTTGGGCAGAAATGCAAGTTATCAAGGAGATACATTGGACCTTACGACATTGTGAGCAAGATTGGTGACGTGGCTTATAGGTTAGCTTTACCACCTGAGTTATTCGGCGTACACAATGTGTTCCATGTATCCATATTGAAAAAGTATGTTCCCGATCCGTCGCATGTGCTCCAGTATGAACCTTTGGAAATCAGAGAAGATGCTACATATGTAGAGATGCCGATTCAGATCATTGATATGAAGGAACAAGAATTGAGGATACGGACTATTCAGTGGGTGAAAGTACTTTGGGAAAATCATAGACCGGAAGAAGCAACATCGGAATTACAAGACTAAGTGCAGAAGAAGCACCCACATCTACCGCCCGAAGTGAGTTTTGTATTTTATTTGGAGGACCAAATATTCCAAGGGGTGGAGGATGTAAGACCCCAACCCGAGAGACCTCGATTAGTGTTAATTAAGTTGTGTGTTAGTCTTAAGTGTGATTAGTGTGTTTTGGTTTAGTTTGGACTAGAATAGCTTTGTTATAGCTTTGGGGAATTTTGAGTGCCTTTGTGATTAGTGGGGCCCTTTGGGGATTCCTTTTTATGGCTTTGCATTTACTTAGGGGATTCTCCGAAATTTCATTGATTTGTATTTTGATCCCGTTTTACTCATATTGTTAATCTCTACGACTTTCATGTTGATCCCATTCCCATTCGGAATCCCGAAACCCGACTTTCCTAGCTTCAAGGGCAAAACAGTCTTTTTACACTATATCTGTACCCAAATTTGATATTCCCGAAAACCACGAAACATATACTTTTTGGAAACTAGAAATTTCGACTATCATTTCTCCCTTCTTCATCGAATTCATTTGAAGCCCCAAAAACCATGATTTTAGCCCCAAGAGAATTCTTAGGGGTGGAGCCCACTCTCAATTGCTTTATAAGAGAACTTTCTCTTCTCCTTTCTCCTTTTCTTAGCACAAGTACCAAGCTAGGGCCTTTTCCTTTTCTCTTCTTCCTCTTGCTCTCCTTCCCTCAATCACTACCAAACCTTGCACCGTTTGATAAATGGATGTCATCATCTTCTTCACCATCTTGAGAGCTCCTCATTGATATCATTTTTGGAGAAGACCTCCATTTTTAAGATCCTCATTGAACTAGTCTTGCCCATTTGAAGATCATTCAAGTAAGCAATCCTCTCTATTTTCTAGATTTGTGTTCATGTAACTCAAGAGAAGCTCTATCTTCATTATTGGAAGCTCCATCTTTCTATTTCCTTGTTTTGACCCTTTTAGGGTTTGTTTTGGGGTTTTTTGTGTAGCTTTGGATCTTGCTTTGGAAGAGTGATTAGTACTTGTTTTGGCTAATTTGAGACCCTGAGGCAAGTGAATGAATTGATATTTAGTGTATTAAATGGTTTTATGAGAAATGTGTTGATCTTATCATACTATTCATGCTTTTATTGTCTTGCATTGATTTGAAATAAATACTCATAAATGAGTATTGTGAATGGTTGAAACCTTGAATTTATAGCCTTTCATTTATTACTTGTTGTGATATAAATGTCTCCTTGTGACTGTGGTTTTCTCTTCTCTTCTTGTGGTTGAAATGTGATTAAGAGGAAGATTTTTCATTTGATGATTATGGAAGTTTTCATGGGGGTTTGATGGTGTATTGAATGTTGTAAGAAGGAGGATTTGACCCTCTCATTTTGATGAGAAAATGTGGCTAAAGGATTTTGTAAGAAGTGGAAAATGAAGAGAGCAGAACCGTCCCGGAATTAGTTTCTGGACAGTTCGCTCGAGCGGACAAGATTGGTCGCTTGAGCGACCTGTCTAGAAAAGGTTCCAAACAATTCCAGTAAACAGTAAACTTCGCTCGAGCGAACTTTCCTAGAACCATATCAGAACATTCACAGAACCTTGTTAGTTCGAGCAAACTTATTGTTTGCTTGAGCCAACATTTTCGGTCGAGCGAACTAATTATCTGCTCGAGCGAACCTCCCCAAAAAACCATTCCAGAGAGCTCGTCGCTCGAGCGAACTTCTTGTCTGCTCTAGCGATGAATACTGTTCATCTGGGACCATTCTGTGAGCAAAAATGAAATGTTTAAATGATTGAGAGTGGTTTATTGGGAACCTTATTGTGATAGGATGACTTATGAGCATTGTTTGAACCCATTTGAAAAGAGAAACCAAATTACAAGCTTTCTTTTGAAGTTTTTGAAAATCTCTAAGGTGTATAAAGAGCCCGGAATGTCTCCAAACTCAAGGAGTACCAATTTATATTGAAATGGACATGCGGGATCCTTATTCACCTTGATCTAAATTTGAATCCCGATACATGTCTCGAAAATTATGAATTATGATTTATCATTATCGAGAGTATTGAAACTGTATTTTGGCATTTTGCTAGCCCGTTTATACATGCCCGAATAAAGTAATACTTGTGCCTTTGAGCATTTCGTCCCGCCCGTTTACGTACTTGCATTTGATGTATTTTATACATGTCATGATTTCCGTTGTTTGACCTATAAGTCTGCACCACTAAGCTTGGATAACCTTGTTGGTCTGATCCACCGACTTGGAGATCCCACTCCTGTCCCGCCAATTGCATTTTGGAACCCGCTATCCGATTATTACCGTGGTCTTGTCCCAATGCCGTAGATTGCTACTGTGGTTTTCGATGCCCGGTTCGCTACCGTGGTCATGTCCCATATTTATTGTGTATATGTATATGTAATTAATGTTGTATCTCCTCATTTCGGTGACTGAGGTCAACATCCCTATATGCTCATGTCACTTTGGTGATAGAGGACTTAACTTCGTGTGGTTGCCATAGTGCTTGTTTCCCGATCTTCTTGGATACCTTACGTGTTTCACATTACATATTGTTTTCCGGTACATGATTCTTATGTTTTATGAAAGTTATTGTTTTAATAGGTTTAAGTGTTTTCTAAGGTAATTTCCATTATTGTTACATCTTTTCACCTATCTACCAAACCTATGTGTTTGCCCTTTGCTTTGGTACTCAGGTCCCATTGTTGGTTTTCCCGAGGAGGAGCCTGAGGAGGTGGTCGGAGAACCGCAGCGTTTAGTAGAGTGGCACGCCGATGATGTCGTTTAGACATTCATTTGTTGAGTTGCGTAACATTTTGGGTTTAACCATTCTTTTAAAATTGGTACTTTTGTTTATATTGGCCTTTGTTGGCCTCTATTTTTGGAAATGCAATTAAATGATCTTTGTATAAACTTTAACTTTTCTTTTGGGGAAAGCACTTATGATCATTGCTCATTCTGACACTTGTTAGAAATGTTTCAATCATGTTATCTTGGAGATGAATGTATGAATTAGATTTGTTACACGCTTCCGCATTAAAAGAAATATTCATGTTGTTGTGATATCCCCACCGCGGACACCTGTGGGAAATCATGTATACGAGTGGCATCGTTTTATCGACTCGTATACGTATTGATTAAATAAATTCATAGTATGGACTATCATCATCATTCATCAACAATTTTTAGTCCTGATCCTGGATTAGGCCCGTGGACCCGGTCTGGGGTCGTGACATCTTCTATGCAGGAATCTAAGTCAGATGATGATTTAGATATTAATGAGATTTCTGATGAAGTTTAGGAGGGTGATAAAGACTACCAAAAGCTATTTCAAGAATCTATCAGGATGTCAAAAATTAGCGACAAAAGTGCCTTGAAATTAAAGGCAATGGAAGAAAAGAATGCATCATTACAAGCGACATTAATAGAATCTCAGTCTAAGGTAAAACAGTTGGAAGATCAACGCACTATCTTATATAACAAGTTGATTCTTGCAGGTCAAGAGAATGATAATTTGCAACAAAAATATGAAAAAGTAGAATCTGAGTGGGTAAACTTGCGTAATGAGCTGAACTCTTGCAAATCTAAAAAAGAGAACTTTGCTGGAAAATTGAAGATGGCACTTGCAGAGTTTGACTCCGCAAAAGCTTCAATAAATAGGATGAATATAGGATCATTGAAGCTGAACAAAATTATGGGATACCAATAGTCTGTTTCTTCGAAAACAGGACTTGGTTATGTTCAAGGAGCTTCCTCGTCACAAGACAAAGGTAAGTCTTTTTTTGTTCAAGGACCTACTATGACTGCTATGCTATCGAACTATTCAAATGCTGCACATTCGCACAACTAATATCAAAGATATGTGTCAAAACCCAAATTTGTTCCCATACGTCACTTCTGTGGTATTAAAGGACACATATGACCACATTGTAATAAAATGAGAAACTATCAACGAAATCAGCGGAAGAAGCAATACCTCTCTCCTCAATAGGTCAGAACCAAGACCATCTGGGTCTGTAAATTTGACCTACGCTGTAATGTGGTTCTCACTGCACTCAATGCAACAGAATCGCATGTGTGGTACTTGGATAGTGGCTGTTCTAGGCATATGACAGGGAACAAAGCATTGTTTACTTCCCTTGAAGACTATAATGGTGGAGCGTTCGGTTCAGAGATGGAGGTAAGCCAAAGGACATTGGAAAAGGTACAGTCTCGATTCTAGGTATGTCTCAACTGAAGAATATTTACTTGGTTGATGGGCTTAAGACAAATCTTCTAAGTATAAGGCAACTGTGTGATAATAAGCATGAAGTTCACTTTTCTGCTAATGAGTGCATCATTGTTGATAAAAAGGGAAAAACTGTCCTCCATGGTAAAAGAAATCCTGACAATTGTTATGTGGTATCTGCAGAAAAGGATATGTCATGTAATTCTGCAATGATAAGTGATATTGATATGTGGCATCAAAGGTTGGGTTATATTAACCATAAAGACTTGGAAAAATTATCAAAACTTGAACTAGTTCGTGGGCTGCCCAAACTCCAAAGAGCCCCAAATAATGTTTGTGGCCTATGTTAGTTAGGGAAACAAATTAGAGCTTCGCATAAAAAAGTTGAGACTCCTACTACTAAGAGACCTTTAGAGCTGTTACATATGGATCTCATGGGACCCACTAAGTTTGAAAGTATTGGTAGTAAAAAATATATTTTTTGACCGTTGATGAGTTTTCTAGACTAACTTGGGTTCGATTCCTGCATGATAAGTCTGAAACTTTTATTGTCTTTAATGACTTATGGTCTTTGCTTATTGCAAATAAGGGACAAGAATTTGGAGGTGTTTCTAGAATACGCTCCGATCATGGATCTGAATTTCAAAATTCTGATTTCTCTGCCTTTTGCACTCAACATGGAATCAAACACGAATTCTCTACACCAAAAACGCCATAACAAAATAGAGTGGTTGAACGGAAAAATCGTGTGGTTCAAGAGATGGCACGGGTTATGTTGCATAGCAAAAATACTCCCCAACGGTTTTGGGCTGAAGCCGTAAATACAACTGTTTATGTTATTAACCGTGTCTGTCTTCATCCTGGCACAACAACCACTCCATATGAAATATGGACCGGAGTCAAGCCCAACATCAAATATTTCAGAAATTTTGGCAGCAAGTGTTACATTCTATGGGAAAGAGAACACTTAGCAAAATTTGACTCTAGAAGTGATGACGAAACTTTTCTTGGTTTCTCATTGACGAATAAAGCCTATAGGGTTTTTCATCTTAAAAACTCTATAGTCATGGAGTCCATAAATGTGGTTGTGGATAATGTAGGAACGACTGATTATTTTCAGATGATAATGAAGGCATGACTTTTTCTCCATCTTCTGAACAGGTCATGGATAAAGATACTGAAAGTCTAGCTGAAGCTAATTCTAAAAATGAAAAGAAAAAGGAATCTATTGCAACTGAAGAAAATGCAAGTCCAAAGACATCTTCCTCAGAATCTATTGTGCCGGATATCATTCGTCAATTCAAAGAGAAAAGTGCAACAAAATGCTCAACTTCAGCATCTAAACTCTAGCAAAATTTTACCTACTCTTCAAAATCTTGGAAAAGATGCATCTCCATCTACTGTTCATCCACGATCTCACAGAGGACAGGTACTGAAAGATGATCCTCTGGATACGTTTATAGGTGAGATCTCCGCTCCCTTGAAAACTAGACAGCAGTTACGCGATGAGGTAAGTCATTTATGCTATGTTTCTAAACTAGAACAAAAAACTATTAAAGATGCTCTTGTTGATGATAGCTGGATAAATTCCATGCATGAGGAACTTGCTCAATTTGAAAGAAATTGTGTTTGGAAGCTTGTTCCTAGACCCTATGCTCAATTTGGAAGAATGTGTGTGATAGCTTTCACTTGATTGAAAAGTTTCGTTCGGAGAAGGCTACCATGTCCATTAGTGTGAAAGTCACCCATGATGGTTTAATCTATTCCCCAGAGTTATCATTAAAAAAAAGGGAGAAGGAAATCAAAATTTTCTGCATACACAAAAAATAATAATAATAGAGGGAAATCGAAATTTTCTGCAAAAAAAAAAAAAAAAAAAAAAAAAAAAAAAAAAAAAAAAAGAAAAACAAAGGGGAAACTATCCTGCCTAACTATCTTGTTAATGGGTATGCTTCCTATGCAACACTTAAGTTCGTCTCATGGAGATTTAGGGGGAGTGAGTCAAACACATTTTTTTTTCTCTAGAATATTTTATATTTTACTTTTTCCTTGGTCACACCGTTCACTTTATCACTGTGTGCTTAAATTTATGAAAGTTTCTTCTTACTATCTCAAGGAGTGATTTGACCAAACAATAGACGTTAGAGTATTTTTTCCGCGCTGCATTGAATTCTCTCAAAAGTTTGACACTTTGCTCGAGCGACCACTCTAGTTCGCTCGAGCGAACCTGCAGTTTTAAGTCCGCACCCTTATTCGTTTTTCTTTCTTCCTCACTTCTTCTCCTCTTCCTCCAAGCCCTAACCTCCATTTTTGTCCGCCTTCTCTTCTGCTGTGCTAACTTCATCAGCCCTCTATCAAAAGGTATTTTTCGTTACCCACTCATCAAAATCATTTCCATTTTACATCTTTCATTCCGGTTTTCATTTTTTAGAGGGATCCTTGGATTGTGGATTTCGTTTTTAGGGATTCTTGGATGACATTTTCTTCATTTTTTTCCCTCTTACATCTTCTATTTCATTTCTTACAACATGTCTTTTTGTAATTTGCATTTGGGGGTGTTGGTTGGATTGGAGTATCATCTATGCCATTTGAGTATTGGATTGGATTGGATTACACTCACCATGAATTTTACTGATGAATGCTTGTTTATTGATCAAATACTAACCTCGAAGAATGACTGATATTGGCTGGAAGTAGTTCTTCAGAATTGTGGATTTTTTTTTTTTTTTGATTTTGGGTTCTTTAGTTTGTTCATCTTTGAGATACACATTTTGTAGAATTTTGTCTTTGCCATTTACAGTTTCAATGGCTCCTAAAAAGAGAACTCATGCTGAGTCTTCTTCATCTCAGTCTCATTTTGATCGTCATCGCTTCCCTTCTCTGAACAAATCTATTCTCTTCCAAGAGCAGTTCATGAAAAGAATTGTTGAGTTTGAAAGGGAAGTTGATGATGCTTTTCTTGGAAAAGCAGTTTATCGCAGTCTTGCCAATAAGAATTGGGGTTCCTTATTGAAATTTCAAATCAGAGAGATTTACCCTGATCGGGTTCGAGAATTCTACAACAATTTGGAGCCTGTATCTTCTGATTCATTAAAGACTTTTGTTCGTGGAAAATGGATTAACATCAAAGCAGCATAAATCTCTGAATTTCTTGACATTCCAATTGTAGAGGGTGTTGATTATCCTTTTCTAGAAGATAGTCAAGTGCATATTAACTATGATATGATTGGCACCACTCTGTGTGGAGAAGACACCCCTTGGCCTAATGGCTGCATACCTCATGGCAATCTGACAGAAGAATATAGTTTTTTGAATCGTTTTGTTTGTCACAATTTAGAGCCAAGGGGACACACGTCTAATGTGAGCCATAAGAATGGCTATCTTTTGTATTGCATCGGCACTGGGAAGCAAGTGAACATACCTCAAGTTATTCTGAATGTCTTAATCAAGATGCTCTCTGTAAAACGCAACTCCATTCTTCCATTTAATGGTTTCATCACTGAGTTTCTTCTATGGAAAAAAGTTCCAAAGAAGACAAATGAGCCGACTTAGAGGATTAGAAATCCTATCAATGCTCGTACCATGGCTCAATCGTTTGCTCACATTCCACTAGTTATTCAGGGAGGAGATAGAGGTTGAAGAAGCTGCCCTAGATGCAAATGTACAGGGGGAGCAGCAAGGGAATGCGGATCAAGTTTCACTTCTTGCGGAACAAATTCAAGCTATGCATAATCACTTTGATGCAGGTTTAATGCAGTGGATGGTCGTTTCAACTCTATTGATCAAGTTCTAGCTGCAATCCTTGCGCGACTTGGACATCAGTGACTGCAACTATGTCTTCTGAATCTTCCCATCATGCTGACTTTGACTTTCCTTTGTCTACTTAATCTTTTGCTAGTTTTTGTGGTTTATGTTAACTTTGGCTGAAACTTTTGGTTATCTTTGCTGATGACATGTTACTGACCCTGTCTTGTCAATATCTCTATCAATTTATGAACAAAAAGGGGGAGTGATGATATGATGATGTGCTGAATGTTTAAATATTTTTCTTTTACTTGATGCTTTACTTGCGCTATAATCAATATTATTATTTTACTTCTATGATGATACACTTTATCTAGTGAACAGGATTTGCAGGGATTTATAGATCAAGACATTTGTGTATAAGTTTTGTAGGAGTTTCTATACGGATATGGGTTAGAGCTAGAACTTGGGTAGATTTTTGTGTAATAGGAGTTTTGTCCATGAATTGCCAAAGGGGGAGATTGTAAGGTTTTAGAGAGTTGGCTAATTATTTAGTTATGGACAAAACCGGGACTCTTAAAATTGTAATTTGTTTTAGAATGGACTATCCAAATTTGTTAGCAAAAAAGAATAGTCGTTTTGGGAACTGACTGTGTTCGCTCGAGCAATGTCCCATTCGCTCAAGCGAACCCATCACAGAGACTTCATCGCTTGACCCATTGTTCCTCTCCGCTCGAGCCAACTTACTTCTACACTGATCGTCTGAGACAGAGACGAGTCAGCTCTAGCAAACCTGGGCGAATTATAGTTTCATCCGGAAACTCCTTCCTATTTTCTCTCAAGAGGCAAAGTTCTATCTCAAACTTATTAGAACTCTTAAGGCACGTTTCTATGCTTATTTATAGTCATTCTCTCTCTATTCCAAAGTACTTCTCATCAAGCTAAATCCCAAGAGAAGATTTTGAGAGATCCAATCCCCAAAGCTACTAGTTCCTGCACTGAAGATCGAGCTTTGTTCTGATTTCGTTCTACTCCCTTCGAAGGAGAGATATCTTGAAGATGGATTCAAGGTGGCTTGTTCAAGCATGGTTGAAGGTGAACGACAAGCTTTCGAACAAGATCAAAGCAGTCCTTAGGTTGAGTTAACAACTGGGAAATGGTTGTAAGTGTCTCTTGTATCTTTCTTTTTAAATAGTGCTTGGTTGTCTGTTGGCCTAGACGATAAGGCTAGTGGTTTTTTCCCGAGTAGGGTTTTCTACGTACAAATCGTGTGTCCTTCTCATTGTGTGGTTTGATTGCTTTTAATCTAATTTAGGACTAATTATTAGTTTAATCAAGTTTGATTGATATTTAATAGAGATCCGGTTAATGGGACCTCCGCCTGTGTTAGAGTAGGTTTTTCACCATACTGATTGGTTCATTGGTTTGAGCGTTTGATTCTCCTCTTCCTCTTCCTCTTCATTTGGGTCTTCCCCGCTGGATTGAGTTTGGAAAAGAGAGGAGGATTGGGTTTAAGAAAGAGAGGAGGAGGAAGACCACATAATTTTTTTCTTCTAGTGCAGGGTCGATATCAACAGTGTTAGATTGTATGACCTCAATCCAGTGGATAATCCAGATAAATTGATTTGTTTCATTAATTAGTTTATATTTTCATGCTTTATTCATGTAATGAATGATATTTTATTCTATGTTTGTACATGACCAATACAAAATGACATGATGGCTCATGAGATGAACCGGATCCCACAAGTATATTAGATGTGATCTATGTGATGAGATCCACATACAAGAGACATAGATCACAAATCTTATACTTAAATTGATTCAAAGCCATTGATGAGATTGGGCATCTCATCTGATAAGGTTGCAGCACTATGATCACTATGAGATAGTGTGATACGTCTCAATCATCCGAGTGTAAGATTCTGAATTATTGTACTGGTACATTGGATGTACTGATGAACCATGAGTAGCACCTTGTACAAATCTGTCTTTGATTAAAGGAATGCTCTCATATTTTCGAAGCAACGGGTTCTTAATCCTGAGAGATTAATGGGCTCAAGTTTCTAAAATACATTTACTTTGAGTCATCAGTGAGTGAGGCCAATTGTAGGTCAACACCTCGATGTCTTGGGTACGTGGTAGTGGGGATGTTGGAACATATGATTCTCAAGATGGAATCTATCCTCATAAATATCCCCTTCTGCCAATTAATGGATTTTATCATTAGTGAGTGCGCACCCATCTCAATTAAGAGTTAATTGAATGGTACTGATGATTATTGTGATTAATTGGGTCACAAGAATAATAAGAGATGAATCCAATTTGGTTAGACAAATTTATTCCAATAGATCCATGGATATAATTCATGAAGCGGCCTACTTGTAGTAATTGGGAAGTTTAGGGTCTTCTTGTAATTATTCATAAGACTGGAGTGCAATTGTATTTAATTAGTGAATTTATTTGCAAATTAACTGTGAGTCCGGAGTTCACATGAGATGTGGGTTCCAGATTCTTAGTTGGAGCCAGATTCTAAGGAGTCCCTAGTGATCCACATGCTAGCCCTAATAAGAGGAGGTTACTAATCCCATTATAACTCTTAAGGAAAGGAGGAGTAAGTCACTTACTAAGAATGGAAGTGAGACTTCTAATCTTAGTCTAAGAGGAGGTGTGCTATAAATTATAAATAAGAGGTGAGGGTTAGAGATCTCTACACACAATAATCTCTTAAGTTCCCCTCTCTCTCCTTTGGTTTCCTAGTAGAGATCTAGGGTTTTCTTTTACTTGGAGATCTTACCATTCTCCTTTAGAAGTTCTCTAAGAGGGTTATAGCGTGGAAGAACACAAAGGCAAGAGAGATCAATGTTTGCAAAAAGAGTTTTTCATAAAGATCAAGTTATCGATTAGAGCACAACGAAGCTCCAAAGGTATAGATCTATTATCTATTTGAATTAGTAGATCTAATTGTGCTTGTTGTTTCTTGATCTATCTTCTTGATGGATGTTTGATCCTAATGCATGAGATTAGGGTTTTAGATCTTGGGCTTGAGTTTTTGGCTTTATGAATATTTGATCCCTACATTAAGTGGGTCAAAAGTTTTGAATACTTATCTATAAGGCCCACCTACTTTTAACAAACAGTGCCCTATTTTCAAGAGGGTCAATATCAACCCTCGACAAAAAAGGTAAAAAAGAAATAATATTTTTTTGGCAGCAAGGCTGGTTGGTATGTATGTGGCTCCTAAAATGACTTTCTTGGTTGACGGGCCATCTATATATATATATATATATTTTTTTTTTTTTGTGTTAAGGTCTACTTTCTTCATCCACAAATATATAAACATGGTGGTCATGAGATTTACCTATATGAGCAAGAGAGGTGGCAAACATGAAAATTATGATGCTAATGGTATATGACAAATACAAAATCAAGCATCATAAATAAATATTCATCACTATTAGAGATATAACTAATGAGCATAGTGATGAACATGAGAAATTGTATAAAAAGATATAACTTAGTAGAACATGCAATTTACAAAGTATCGAAATCATATGAATTCAACATCTAAGAAATCCAACAAACAATAGATATAACTATGAAATACAAGAAATGAATTTCAAAGAGGTTCAAATGATTAAGCACACTATTATGAAGTTGAGACACGTATAAAGAATGATACCGATAAGAAAACTATACATGAATCAACAACATAACCATCCAAAAAAAAATGATTAGAAAGCATAAAGGATGGATTTTAGAGTTCTAGTATGTTATCTACAAAAATAACTTAAGATCACAACCATACATGGAACTAATTGACATTTGCATATAAAAAGAATGTCAATAATTTTCCATTTGAAAGTATAACTTTAAAAATCAATTGAAAACTTAAATTGCTTCAAATCATTTGATTTACCAAAAAGATCTAACTATAACATCCATCAAATGATTTTCCAACATCAATTGATCATGAAAAATCTAGCTAAGAAACCTTTTGAAATCACAATCAATTGATCATGAATAGAAATGCAATGCAAGAGATATAACTAAATGTGAGCAAAAAGCAAATCTATCATGCTGAAATTATAATCAAATGATTTTGAAAATCATGATGTGTAACTAGAGAAGTACAAGAAAACAAAATCAATTAATTACAAATAAACATTGCATTTAAAGAAATGTAACTAATGAAAGAACATAAATGCAAATGATAATGACCAACAATATGATTTAACTATAAAGGATAGGTTGGTCAAGGAGGTTCAAGGCCTTAAGGTTTGACTAAGTATATAACTTTAGGAATCCACCTAAGGTCTTGAGAGGGTTGTTTTTTGAGGTCTATTTTAAAAGTCTTACCAACTATAGGAGATTTGACTTGATAAATTTTCAATTTAGACTTATCACCATTATGTTTAGATTTAACTAAATTTAGCTTAGGTTGGTGTTTAGTCTTTTGAGGTTGGTGATTCTTCTTCTTAGGGGATTGATTTCTTTTCTTCTTATTTTCTCCCTTTATTTGACTTTTGAATTTTAAATTTAACTTTGCTATTTTCTTCAAAAGTTCTTTCATGGGTTGATTTAAGGGAGATAGGTTGAGAAACTTTTTGTTTGTAGATTCTTTTATACTTGGTTTAACTTGTTTAACCTTTTAGAATCTATCTTAGGAGACTCCTTTTTAATTGATTTAACTTGTTTGATTTTCTTGGAGTCTTCATTGATATTTAGTGTCTTACCCTTCATAGAGTTTGATTTTACTTTCTTGGGTTTAAAGATGGGTTTAGACACATGGCTTCTTCTTAATTTGCACTCAAACCTAAAATGCCCTTCAATGCCACAATAATTACATTTAGACATGGGCAAGGAAGTGTGAGTGCTAGAGAATGAGGACTCACCTTTCACAAAAGTGTTGGTGAATTTAGGATCATGTGAAATATTCCTATTGTAACCAAGACCCGTCCTATCTCTTTGTGATTTACCCAATTTTAATAACTTTTCAAATTTTTCTTCACTTTTGGTAAATTTGCACTCATACTTTTGTTTGTAGCTTTCAAGTTGAGTGACTTGGTTTTTAAGGGTTGAATTTTTATTTTTAAATTTTATTAGTTCATTTTCAAATCCCTTAAATTTATTTAGTTCTTCATGGGCAAGTTTTAACTCAAGTTTAAGTTCATTAATAACATTAGATCCAAGTTCTAAATTTTTTATCTTATTTTGAGCATTAGATAAATTTTCCTTAGAAGTAGTCAACTTGGATTCTAGGTTGTTAATATTTTTGTCTTGCCTTTGTAATTAATCTCTTAGTTTTGAATTTTCCTTATTAAGATCATCATTTTCTATTTTTAATTTATTTAGATCATCTTTAATATTATGAAGGTTATTCAAAGAGATCATAAACTTAGAGTCTAGACAATGTATAACTTCTTCTTTCTCTCTAAGTTCATCTTTTGAAGAAACTAATTCTTTGTTTAGTCTTTTAGATTCTTCTCTTAATTTTTTATTTTTCTTATCAAGCTCTATGGACAATGTATATAATTCCTCATAGGCTTGTTGAAGGTCATCTTCATTTTCATCATTTTCTTCCTCTTTTAATTCAAATTGAGATTCATTAATTTCAAGGTTTGAATCTCCAAACATGGGAAGGAGGGGTCTAGAAGAATCTACACAAGAATCTACACATTCTAAAATAGTGGAGTCCATTCTAATGATTTTCATGAAAATACAACACTAGGGTTTTGACTCTAGGTTTTTACACCTAATCAAGAGTTCCAAAAACACTTGATCCTAATAAAGAGCACGAGGCTCTGATACCAATTGAAAGTCTGGGGTCCTTACTGATGGACCCGATTCTTCCCTCTCTCTCCCGCTGCCTCCGCCCCGGGTCTTTCGGGGTACGGCGGAGGGGAGGAGAAGAAAAGATAAAGGGGTCAACATCTTTCTTTTTTTTTGTACGGGTATGCCAATTTCACTTTTCTACTTGGAATTTAGGAATGGTGATCCGAAGATCCACCTTCACAAGTAGAAAGGGGAAATGAAACTTTTTCTAGTTTCTATTGCACACATATTTTAAGAAAAGAGACAGGTTTTTTGAATGCCGTGAAAGGCGATTTTGCCGTAGAAGGCGATTTTGCCGTAAAAGGCGATTTACAAGTCTTATCCATTATGAAAGACAAGAGTTGTGATTTTTGTCTCTAAAAGAAAAATAAAGTACAATAGAAATCAAGAAAAGGAATCTGACTTCTCATTCGATTGTGGGGACACGTTCAGATCGACGGTCGCGAGTCATGTATGGGCTCCTCCATCGTCCATGCAGATGAGAACACGATGCTTGGATTCTTGGCTCGGCTTTCTAACCTCAGATTTTTAAAGGATAAAGACCAAGAGAAGGTCTTATATCCGATAAAAAGCTAAGTAAACGGGCTGAAAAGCCACGTTTTAGCCATGTTGGTAGAAGAAGGGAGGTCCTTGGGGGGGTGGCCCCCCAAGGGTGCTTCAATCACCTTTTGGTGGTCTTTGCAGCAGGGTTGCAGGGCTTCTGGATTTTTTGTCTTCTTCTGGGGGAGAGCGAGAGCTAGATTCCGGGATCTTTCCCTTTGGAATGCCCTCCTATTTATAGGCCTTTGGTAGCCATTTAGGAGGGTTTATGAGCATTGAATGCATTAATGCTCATAATGGGAGGAGTTACAAGTTTTTAAATTACTTGTTTTGTAACTCCTTTTTCCTTGAATTTGATTGGCCGATGGAGAATAATGAGCCTTTAATTGCCTTCAATCCCCATTATGGGAGGAGTTTCATGGCTTTAATGCCATAAATCCTCTGACTTGTAACTCCCATTTGCTTGCTTTTGATTGGGCCGTCCAAAATAATGAGTTAATGACCGCATTAACTTGTCATAAAACGGGTCATTTAACCTCATTAATTGGTCGCCAAGTCGCTTAAAGAGTCGCGGGCCGCGCCGCGTCTTTTGGAATTCTTCTTGCGATGACTGCCGGTGGATCCACATGTTGTTTGATGTCGGATGGCGATGCAATTTCAGACATTGATTAATGTCAACGTGCCGGCAACATCTGTCCTGTCGATTTCACGATCGGGCGGGCAGAAAGTGTGTTTTCTTTGTCGGCCGGTTGACGATTTCGAGGCATCTAATGATCATCCAATGATTTCGGCGGCGAATCCGTGATGTTGACGAAGATTGACGGATTTCATGCACGAAAAATCAGATTTTGGAAAAATCACAGGGGCCAATCAACTCGAAACGCGAAAAGGACCCGAAAAAGGGTCTTCCGGCGAATTTTTGGGTCGCCGGAATTTCCATGGTCGCCGGCGACCATGCACCCATGGTCGCCGGCGACCATGGGCCAAGGTCGCCGGCGACCATGGGCCTTGGGCCCATTTTTTGGCCGCCTTTCGGTCGCCGTTTCTTCGCCGTATTTCGATCTTTTTCATTCTTTTTTCTTCTGTATTTTTCCTGACATTTCCCCTCATTTATTGGCCTAATTCTCTTGAAGAAAACCCGACGAGAAGCCACGCAAATCGGAGCACAAAGTTTCCTATTTTTCTGGAAAGCCAAAGACTTTGTTGTGCGGTTTTGCCGATTTTTTGTCAAGCATTGAAACTAGGCCAAACGATGTCGGAATGACCTGAAATTTGACGTGGAGCTTCTTGAGCAGTAGATAGGACCAACCGTAGGCTTTGGTTTGAGTTTTGAAGCCTTTTGGGGTCCCGCAAACGCTTGCCTTAATTTCATCATGAGAGAAATGCCGAGCTTTGACTTGTGGTCAACCGATGTCCGATTGATCTGAAATTTGACAGGGAGCCTCCTGAGTAGTAAGTAAGACCAACCATGGGCTTTGGTTTGAGTTTTGAAGCCTTTTGGGGTCCCGCAAATGCTCGCCTTGATTTCACCTCGAGGAAAATGCCGAGCCTTGAAACTAGGCCAAACGATGTCCGTTTGACCTAAAACTTGACAGGGGACCTATTGGAGTCATTTTGAGATGATCCATTAGCTCCAATTTGGATGCCATGATTCCGGGGTGCTCCGCTGCCGGTAGGCCTGTTTTTGCTTCCCGAGAGTTGATGAAGGGTCAAACGTTGTCCGTTTGACTTGAAATTTGGCATGGGGCCTTTTGGAGGTATTCTGAGACCATCCGTAGGCTCTGATCGAAGTTTTGAAGTCTTCGACATTATCGCTGCCGGGAGCTCCTGCCTGGCTGTCGGAGGAGTGAAGTTAGGCCAAATGATGTCGAAATGGCCCGAAACTTCATGTGTACCCTTCTTTTGGCTGCTTTGAAGGATCTTGTAGTTTTTGTTTGATTCTGACAAGATCTGGTGCTGGAAGTGGCGCCTTCCTATTTATGGCAGGATGTGGCTCCATGTAGCTTTTAGTGTTGAAGGGACATAGTGACATTTTTGGTGTCAACACTTACTCTAGAGGGGGGGGTTAATAGGGTGATCTACACTTTATGACTAATTATGCCCAATTTTAACTTCTTAACAATCAACTAGTCACATGTGATGATTAACAAACAATATGCGGAAGCTTAAACAAAACAATCACCACAAAGCATTCACCATAACACAATGATTTATAGTGGTTCGGCCTCAATGCCTACATCCACTACCGGTTTGTGATCCAACACCCCACCGGATTTCCACTATTTATGATTTTCAAAAGGCTAAGCAATAACCTTTACAATATGCTTTCCAAGGCTAAGCAATAACCTAACAATGTTGTTTTTCTAGGCTTAACAACAACCTATCCAAGATGCTTTTCTAGGCTAAGCAATAACCTTTACAATAAAGAGATTTTCTCTCAAGGTAGTGTCTTCACAAAACACTCTAAGAGAATACAATTAAGCTCAATTACAATGCCTCTTAAATAGGCGGATAAGAAAGTTTAATTCAACTCACACAACACTCTATGAAAGGCTAAGATGAATGCTCATGAAGTGTGTGTGTGAAAACTTCAATCAAGTTTAAAATGAGGACTCAATTAATATATGCTTAATGCATTTTAAAGTTTAAAGCACACAAAGATTTAATTGAAGTGAAATGCAAATCACATGTACAAAATACTAACTTGTTGATGATATGAAAATCAAAAGCTCACAAGTTGTATGAAATTAATTATGTCTAAACATGTGATGCATGTGCAATGTTGTTTTCAAAAACAAAAGTTTAACTAAGGTTCAAATAAATAAAAACAACAATATGATTCAATCAAGTAAATGAAACATGTTATAAAAGAAATCAAAGGATTTGGCAAAACATGTTTTATAAAGTTTTAAAACAAACTTGGTTTGAAATCAAGGGTGAAGAATCCAATCCAACTTAAATCAAAGATTAAATGAAGAATGGATTCAACACATCATAGTTATCATGCTAAAAATCATTTACCAATAATTTAAACAAAGCATATAACATATGATAAATAAAAGTAAAGCTTACTTAGAGATTTAACTTCATTAATCCAAGCTTTAGCTTTACTAATGACCCCTTGGTCTCTCTTAGTTCATCCCCTTTCTTTTGTCTCCAAACACCTCAAGGAAGACTAAAATGTTCAACATCTTTTTCAAGGGAATGAACCTCAATTTATACTCAAAAAAAATGAGTTCTGGCGTGTCCCCGGTCGACCCCCACTATAGCCCGATCGACCTGGCCTTAACGGTAAAAAATCTGACCGTTTGAAAAAGCAGCCCAACGGCTCTTTGCCCGGTCGACCTGTAGTGTGCTCGGTCGACCGCGCCCATGGACCCGGTCGACCGAGCACACTACAGGTCGACCCGGGCCCAGGGACCAAATTCCCCAAAAATGCATATTAAAAGGTAATTTTCTTGTGGGGTCTTTGGGCCATTAAATCAAGCTTGGAAACATGATTTTAATTCAATCTAAGTGCTTTTAAAATCATGAAACATAAAAGCCTAAAATGATTTGAAAGATTTAAAACATAGGCTAGCTTGATTCATAAAACTTCTTTTCAAATTAAAATACATCCAATCAAAACATGCATGAAACATATGATTTACAAGATTTAAAACAATGCATGAGTAAATCAAGATTTCAAGATTTTCTACATCAATGCAAGTGTGAAAATTCGAATGATGCTTAAAATGATAATGCATCCATCAAATTGCAATCTACAAAATCCCTAACAATTTGGACACACCAACGGTACGATTGTAGCATGATGTTTCAGCAGGCTTGTCTTGGCTGCGGAAACGGTATAGTTTAAACTCATTATGCTAGTACACTATGTGTGTATTGAACATGACCATGTTTTTGGGTTTATTGTCTTTATACTGACTATATAAGATGATGAACACTCAAATGATTATTATGAGTGCTTGTACTATTAATCTCGACATAAATAATAGACGCATACATTTAGTGTTTGGCATTTTGATTTACGAAGGAGTGAGATCTTTTATGGGTCAATAATCTCAGTGAATTGGATGACTACACTACGTGTATGGTGGATATTAGTTTATTGACGGAATCCACGTACCGTAATAGGGATTGATGATATTCCCTTGATGAAGTTTTTAAGTTTTGATTATGTCAAACACTACAGGTGGACTTTGTGTCCGACATATCAAATAAGTTAAGTGTAAGGTTTCAAGGAATTATAAAAATATCGATTAAATATAGATGTCAGTAATTATTTAATCGATGGATATCTGAAATCTTAACGTGGGGAGATTGATAAGCATTTAATAACAAGAAGCTAAAAATATTATTTTGAGAATAAGGACAGGAGTGCAATTAGAATTCTTTAGTGGACTGAATTGTAATTTATAGAACTAGGATTCTAATTTGGGTCGAATTAGGGTTTCCTATTTCCATAAGAAGCCTATCTTTATTTCCTTCTTAAGGTCCCTATTGTAGCCTATAAATATGCGCTATTGCTCTCTAAGTTTATTACAAGAATAACAAGAGAGAAATCTTGGTTTTAAAGAGTAGAAGAGAATTCGCAGAAGTAGCCGACTCCCTAGTGCGAGTTCGAGCATATAGGAATACATTGGAAGATCTTGAGGATTTTGGGCCACTGCAAGTTCGAGATCAAATCAGAGAGATCACGCAGGTATGATTTAATCATATTCATTCAAAGTTATTTCCGCAGCCATCTATACGCAATATCCAGAGATCCTGGTTTCTACTCGTTTCTAACAGAATGAATGTAAACCAAGTGTATTTGTGATTGTGCAGTTCACTTCAGGTAGGTCTCATTTCAGGTTGAGTCACTGGGACCACAAATGTGGTGGCATGTGCTATAAACAACATACAATTTGTATCAAACAGCACATATGTTGTATGACCCCAACTCTAAAATCCAATGGTTTCATATCAAACAGCCAATCATGAATAGACAATGGTTATAAACATTTTGAACTTTTAGTGCTGAGGTTTGATGTCAGGCTGACTTGAAGCTGTAACCAACAAACTCTTGTTCCTTCTTATGTTTCTTGGATCAATGCATCAACAATACTACGTGGAATGAATGTTAAAGGAGTCTAAGTATCTTAGTGCTATGATGGTCTTGTTTTTAGACATTTCAGGCTGTGAGCAAGTTGGTTTTCTTAATGATCCAATGATTGTCTCAAAGAAGATGATAAGATGAGGGCTTTCAGAACAGAACTAGGTTGCACATTCATCCTATCCATATGTTACACACGAACTACTTGGCCTCAACATCCATGTAACATCCAGATAAATAATAACTTGGCATCCATGGTGTTGATCCTTAGTGTGGTTGTAAGGTGCTTTGTGTTGCTAGTTGCAAGATGTGAGCTCAACGCATCTTGATTGGTTGTTTGATACGAAACCTTTGGATTTTAGAGTTGGGGCCATGCATATGCCACCCCAAAACCATGTATGGCCCCAACTCTAAAATCCAATGGTGTCATATTGACCAATGTATTTGTAGGAAAATTGAAAAATAGCTATAAACATGAGCAATGATTTGTTCTTTGATGTCACATCTTGAACTTGTTCTAAGTCATTCATGAAGCATGTTCTTAACGAATAATATTACTCCAACCATATTCATATCAATCAATCCATTAAAAACAAAAGTACATTCAAAAGGCATGCGAATTTTACTCCCACTTATAATTTTACAAAAACTTGATGTTAAAAAAAAATTAATATAAGTATCCTCACACTGTAAGTTTCCCTCCCCATACATATGTAGCAAATAGAAGAAGCATCACTAATATAACGGTGCGATAAATTGGGTATTGTTGCTGGACATTATGAGCTTCTACACTTTTTCTCAAAATCTAAATTTCACACTTAATCTCCCGCTTCATCTCTTCAAGTGATGTTTTTATTTCTGTCCATTCTACTTTCAGGTTGCTCACGTCCCATATTTCGATCCGCTATATATTCAGGTGCAACTTCATCCATCCAAACGAAAAACCCACAACCTTTATCTCCCTACAAACAAATTCATAAAAAATATAAAATTAATATTGGAGTGAAAAACTACATTAACTTAAGAAATTGGAATCTATGCACTTACATGTAAATCTAGACATTTGCAAAATCTTCATCCAGGATTGCGGGCTGTATGAGAAGTCTTTAAAATCATGTACCCATATCCACATGGGCACTTTGGAGCCCATTCTAAGCTTCACGGCGTATACGATGCCGACCTACCTATGTTTCCATGACCTAAGACCTCAGACGAAGATAATTAAATTAAATTGAATGTAAAATATATAAACATTATGGGATCTATTGAGTTTAATTTGATTCACATACTTGAAGACGACATGTAGAAAGAGTATCTTTTGATTTATATCAACTTTACCGAGCTGAGTAATCTACCAAATCACCAGAAAACCAGCACTATATCGATTTTTTTAGTTGTCATAGCAGAATGAAAAAATTACAGAAGGGTCCTGATTTTCTATATTGCCTCCATTTCTGTAAGCGCTTATGAGTTCAAGCATCACTGGGAAGTCCCTAAGATGGGGCACCAGAAAACCAGCACTGCATCCATTTTTGACAGGGCACCTTGGTGGCCCTGACAGTGAGTATTCATCTCCCTTGGACTCCTTAGTTAACTTTTTCTTTTCTAAATGCTTTGATTGGTTTGGGGTGTATTTTAGCCAATAGAGCATCATATTGAGAAAGTTACATGATTAAAGAATTTAGAGTACGCTATAATACATGCATAATCCGATGAAAACGCCATGAGGATTTGATGAAAGGGACAAGTTCAAAACCTTTTGAAAGTCTTTACAGAGCTTTTCACACAATCACTAGTTATTGCTCCCTTGGATTGGCAGTTGAGTTTCTAAAGAGGGGCAAAGAGAAGATTTTGTCCCTTAGATTGGCAGTTGAGTTTTTCACTGACGGATTTTGTCAAATAGGTGAAATGCAAAAAAAGATCACGAAGATAGAATCCAAAAGAATATTAAAAAAAAAAAGACTTAGAAACATATTTCAAATGAAATGGGAGAGATGGAAAAAAATATTGATTTCAAAGGTAATGGGGGGAGGTCACGAGCATCTTGCTAGGCAGACATGGCTTCCATGGGCTAGCACAGATCACTGGCTGTGGAGAGGAGGAGAGACAAAGGGTTGCCTAGGCCGATCGATGAACTGCTTGGGCGGATGTCGCTTGGCTGGATTCTGGCGTAGATCGCTGGCTATGGAGAGGGGAAGAGATGAAGGTTTGCAGCAGTGGCAAGATGGAGAGATGAGTCTCTGTGCGAGAGGGAGGGATTGGACTGGCAAGAGGATCGCTTGCTGTGGAGAGAGGGAGAGACAAAGGAAGAGGGAGAAATCTCTTGGTAGTGGCGAGATGGAGACCTCCATCTCTTTGCGGGAGGGGAACGCAGCATCTTCCCCGTGATCATGTGGCTTGGCTATGGATAGAGAGAGCTAACGGCGATCACGTGGCCTGGCTATGGAGAGAGAGAGTAGCAGGGGGTGATGGCTCGCAAATTCGTTCGCGGGACTACCGGAGTCAGCGGATGTGAGAATTCATCGGGTCCAACCCTTTCGTGATCGGAGGCGTGCAAACATCTATTTTTTGTGTACAGATATACCAAATTTTCTACTCTACTTAGAAATAACAAGCGATGGTCTGTGGATCCACCTTTACAAGTAGAAAAGAAAATTAACTTTTTTGTAGCTTTCATTGCACATGTGTTAAGAAAAGAGACATAATTTTGAATTTGGATGCCGTGAAAGGCAATTTTCATTTATTTGTTGTGAAAGGCGATGTTTTTGCCATGAAAGGCAATTTTTGGTTTTTGCCGTCAAAGGCGATTTACAACTCTCATCAAAAGAAAAGACAAGACTTGTGCATTTCGTGTCTCTTGTAAAAATAAAAAATACAATGAGAAGAAAGAAAAGGAAGTCTGACTTCACTGGAGATTTCGGGGACTCATTCAGATTGACGGTCGCAAGTCATATTTGGACTTCACCGTCATCCTTTAGATGATAACAAATGATGCTTTTGATTTTCTTGGTTCGGCCTGAACCTCAGATTTTTAGAGACTAAGGACCGAGATGAGGTTGTTACCCGTAGTTTCCATGGACCAACAATGGTAAGTGAGACCAGTGACAAGGTCAGGCAGATTCAGGAACGTCTGGAAGTAGCCCGGAGTAGACAGAAGAGTTATGCAGATTCTCACAGAAGGGACTTACAGTTCACAGAAGGAGATAAGGTTTTCTTGAAGGTATCACCTACTAGGGGAACTTTGAGATTTGGGCAGAAAGGTAAGTTGTCAAGAAGATACATTGGACCTTATGACATTGTGAGCAAGATTGGTGAAGTGGCTTATAGATTAGCCTTACCACCCGAGCTTTCCGGTGTACACAATGTCTTCCATGTATCTATGTTGAAGAAGTACATCCCCGATCCTTCACATGTACTCCAGCATGAGCCGTTAGAGATCAGAGAAGATGCTACCTATGTCGAGAAGCCTATTCAGATCATCGACACCAAAGAACAAGAATTGAGGACACGGACTATTCAGCAGGTAAAGGTACTTTGGGAGAATCATGGACCGGAAGAGGCAACATCCAAGTGCAGAAAAGGTACCCACATCTCCTACCTGAGGTGAGTTTTGTATTTTATTTGGAGGACCAAATATCCTAAGGGGTGGAGGATGTAAGACCCCGACCCGAGTGACCTCGATTAGTACTAATTAAGTCGCGTGTTAGTCTTGTATTTGTTTAGTGGATTTTGGTTTAGTTGGTTTAAAATAGCTTTATCATAGCTTTGGGGAATTTTGAGTGCCTTTGGAATTAGTGGGGCCCTTTGGGGGTTCCTTTTTATGACTTACGTGTACTTGGGGGATTACTCGAGATTCTTTTGATTTGGTGTTTTATCCCGATTTACTTATTTTGTTAATCCCTTCAACTTTCATGTTGATCCCGTTCCCGTCCCGAATCCTGAAACTTGACTTTTCTAGCTTCTTGGGCAAAACAGTCTTTTTACACTAAATCTGTACCCAAAATTTAATATTCCCGAAACCCGCGAAACATATACTTTTTGGAAAGTAGAAATTTCGACGATCATTTCTTCCTTCTTCGTCGTTTTCATCCGAGATCTCAAGAACCACTATTTCAGCCTTCCAAGTTTCCAAAGAGGTGGAGCCCACTTGCAAATGCTACATAAGCACTCATCTCCCTCCTTTCTCCTTTTTCCAGCAACTTTTCTTGCCTAGAGTTTTCCTTTCTTCTTCTTGCTTTTCCATCATCAAAACATCACCAACTTGCACCAACATCAAGAAAGGATTTCATCATCTTCTTCACCACTTCAAGGGCTTCCCATTGGTACCATTTGTGAAGAAATCTCATCTCTCTGAGATCCTCATTTAGCTTGCCTTGCTCATTTGGGGCACCTATTGGTAAGCTCTCTCCCTAATCTTCTAGATTTGTGTTCTTCTAGCCTTAGAGAAGCTACATTTCCATTATTGAAATCTTTCTCTTCTCCTTCATTGTTTTGACCCATTTTAGGGTTTGTTTTGGGGGTTTTTGTAGAGATTGTGTTCTTGGCTTGCAAGGGTGCTTAGGACCTTATTTTCCTTTGATTTGGGACCCAAGGCAAGTGGATGATTTGATATGTTTAGCTTTGAATGAGTTTTATGAAATGCATTTATGATTTCACCAAATATTTTGTGATATTAATGACTTGTTTAGGTTTGAAATAAATGCACATTTGTGAACCTTAGTAGCTTATTTTATCTATGGTTTAGATTTCTAATCAGATCTAAAAGAGTGAACACAAAAGAAAGGAAAAAGGAATGAACCACTGAACTGCAGAAAACAGAACAGGGTTCTGGTTCGCAGTTCACTCGGTCGACCGGCCACAGGATCAAGTCCCCTGATGAATGACCCACTGCACTGCGGGAAAAACTGTTGTGCAGTCCACGCGGTCGACCGGCCAGGGGGCTCGGTCGACTGGCCACACAAAGGTCAGGTTCTCTGGAACCTGACCAAAACACTATTCACTCATTTTATTTACAACTGCAGGTCGACCGGCCAAGGGCGCAGTCGACCGGGCCTTCATGAGAGGGTCGACCTGACCTCCTCAGGTCGACCGAGACCGCAGTGTACTCGGTCGACCGGCCAAGGGCCAGGTCGACCGAGCTAACTGCGAATCTCCCCTGGAAAGTGATTTTTCACTCTTTTCTTAAATGGACTTAGGTGGAACTTGGTTACCCTTTTTATTGGACTCACTTGACTTATCGTAAGT
Source organism: Camphora micrantha (assembly GCA_003546025.1). Classification (NCBI taxonomy): domain Eukaryota; kingdom Viridiplantae; phylum Streptophyta; class Magnoliopsida; order Laurales; family Lauraceae; genus Camphora; species Camphora micrantha. The sequence continues at coordinate 15,782,333 of QPKB01000009.1, read as the reverse complement.
TTGTTTGACCCGACATTTCTTTGAGGTTAATCCAGTCGTATCGGAACTTAACCTAATTCAATCTTGAACGGTACGGGACAACGGGATACCCCTTTTTATAACTATGCACGAGGGTTGTACGTTTGGGTATTGCGAATCCTATCCCCTTCGGTGACAGAATAGGTTGTACGATGCTTCAGGATTAACATTATACTTAAGATCTCTTTTGAGGTTCCGTTTGTTTTGAAATTCATTTAAAAGTTTGAAAATCACTAAGGTGTATAAAGAACCCGGAATGTCTCCAAACTCAAAGAGTACCAAGTCATAATTACAATGGACATACGGGTCCTTACTCACCTGATTTATCTTGAATCTCGACACTTGTTCCGAATTTCTCGAATTATGATTTATCATTCCCGAAAATATTGAAAGTGTATTTTAGCATTTTGCTAGCCCGTTTCTACATGCCCGAATAAAATGATACTTGTGCCTTTGAGCATCTCGTCCCGCACGTTTACATACATGCACTCGATATGTTTTATACATGATTTGACTTGTCATTTGACCTATGAGTCGGCACCACTAAGCTTCGCTTTCCTTGACGGTCTGATCCACCGACTTGGAGACTCCTTCCCGTCCCACCAGCTGCAGTTTGGATCCCGCTACCCGGTTATTACCGTGGTCTTGTCCCGATATCCGGTTCGCTACCGTGGTCATGTCCCTATTATATTATGTATATGTATATGTTACTTATGTTGCATCTCCTTACTTCGGTGACTGAGACAACATCCCGATATGCTCATGTCACTTCGGTGATAGAGGACTTAGCTATGTGTGGTTGCCATCTTGTTTGTTTCCCGTTTCCTTGGATACCTTACATGTTTTATATTGCATATGTATTTGAATAAATGATTCTCTCGTTTTATGAAACTATTGCTTTGACAGGTTTAAATGTTTTCCAATGTAATTTCTTTATTGATATGTCTTTTCACCTGTTTGCCAAACCGTCATGTTTGACCCTTTGCTTTGGTACTCAGGTCCCGTTATTGGTCTCCCCGAGGAGGAGCTTGAGGAGGCGGTCGGCGAACCACATCAATTAGTTGAGTGGCACGCCAATGATGTCATCTAGACATCCGGGTGCTTGAGCTGCGAAATATTTTGGGGATAGAAACTAACCATTCTTTTGGGAACTTGTTATTTTAATTATATTGGCCTTTGTTGGCCTCTATTTTTGGGGACAATGTAATTTAGCTATATTGTCGTAAACCTTAACTTTCTTTTGGGGTTATAGCATTAATGATCATTGCTCATTTTGATACTGGTATTAAATATGTGTTAATCTTGTTATCTTGGACATGAATGTATGAAACAGATTTGCTACATGCTTCCGCACATAAAAGAAATATTCATGTTGATGTGATATCCTCACCGCGGACACCTGTGAGAAATCGCATGTACGAGGGGTACTCTTTGGTAGACTCGTATACGTTTTGGATTTAAACCATTTCATCATACACAATCATCAAATATAATAATAGCCCCGATCCCGGATTAGGCCCGCCTTGTCTTGGGGGCCCGGTCCGGGGTGGCGACAGTTTTGAAGTCGTGTGGGGTCCTCTCGCCAATAGACTTAATTTTATCGCGAGGAATATGCCACGTTTTGATGTACAATCAAGCGATGTTCAATTGACCTGAAATTTGACAGGGAGCCTCCTGGAACCATTTTAAGATGACACATTAGATTCGATTTGGAAATCATGGTCCCAAGGGGCTCCGCTGCCGGGAGGCCTAATTTAGCTTCCGGGAGATCAAAGTCTTGTCAAATGAGGTCGAAATCACCTGAGACTTGACATGTAGCCCTTTGGAAGTATGTTGAGACCATCCATGTATTTGTTTTTTTATATGTGATGGCCTTGATGATTTTCGCTGCCGAGAGGCTTAGTTTTGTTGTTTGAGGGTTTGTCGCAACCCCAGACCGGGTCAGCGACCAAAAGGGCGCACCTAATCCTGGATCGGGCGACATTAATGCTTCCAAGTGCATTTGTTTATATGGCTACTACATACACGGATTTAGAAAGAACTTAATATCATCCGTGCATGTGATTTCCCACAGGTTTTCGTGGTGAGGATATCACACGCACAAGTCATTTATAATCAGGATACAGAAACGTGTAGCAAATCAATTTGTAAATTCATTCCAAGATACACATACAAAACATGATGTCAGAGTGTGCAATGATCATATTGTTAGAAACATGTAGAAACTAGGATCTCTAGACATTGCGTACGGAATACTGCGAAAATAATTTTGAACTAATATGATTAAATCATACTTGCGAGATATCTCTGATTTGATCTTGGTCTTACAACATCGAAAATCTCAAGATCTTTTACTGTACTCCTATATGCTCGAACTCGCACCAGGGAGTGGGCCTCATCAGCAAATTCTCCTCTGCTCTCCAAACACCAAGATTTCTCTCTTACATTTCTTGTTCTTGACCTAGAGAACAGTAGCGCATATTTATAAGCTACAATAGGAACCTTAAGAAGGAAATAAGGATAAGCTCCATATGGAAACAGGAAACCCTAATTTGGCCCAAATTAGAATCCTAGTTCCATAAATTATAATTCAGTTCACTAAAGGATTATAATTGCACTCCTATCCTTATTATCAAAATAATATTTCAAGCTTCTTGTTATTAAATGCTTATCAATCTCCCCACGTTAAGATTTCAGATATCCATTGATTAAATAATTACTGACAATTATATTTAATCTATATCTTTATAATTCCTTGAGACCTTACACTTAACTTATTTGATATGTAGGACACAAAGTCCACCTGCAAGGTTTGACATAATCAAAACTTAAAAGTTTCATTAAGGGGATATCATCATCATTAAGGGGATATCATCAATCCCTATTACGGGACATGGATTCCGTCAATAAACTAATATCCACCATACACGTAATGTTGTCATCCAATTCACTGAGATTATTGACCCATAAAAGATCTCACTCCTTCGTAAATCAAAATGCCAAACACTAAATGTATGTGTCTATTATTTATATCGGGATTAAGAGTACAAGCACTCATAATAACCATTTGGGTGTTCATCATCTTATATAGTTAGTATAAAGACAATAAACTCAAAAACACGGTCCTGTTCAATACACACATAGTGTACTAGCATAATCAATCGAAACTATACCGTTTCCCACAGCCAAGACAAGCCTGCTGAAACATCATGCTACAATTGTACCGATGGTGTGTCCAAATCCATCTAGATTGTGAACAACAACTTATATTCTATAAAAACCGACAAATAAGTCTTCCGTGTGTAAGTAAAACTTTACATGCCAACTTGTCTACTTTAAAGAATAAAAGGCACTCACATGCATAATAATGCAACCATTTGCCCATACAAAATCTCAGTTAGATGAGAAAACAAAATACACTAAAAATTGAATCAGTCAAAGACAAATACATAAAGTATGTTTTTAGCATAAATTTCCAACACATATGGCATCCCCCAATTGTAAAGTTAAATGTTTATACAAAATGTGAGTTAGTTTATCATTCCCCAAAAATAAAGGCCAACAAAGGCCAATACAAATAATAAATTCCCAAAATGTGTCAGTCACTACTCCAAAATGTTTCGTATCTCAAGGCTTGACCAAATGTCTAAACAACATCGGCAGCCTGCCATTCTCCTATGAGTTGCAGCCCTCCGGCCGCCTCCTCCGGCTCCTCCTCGGAGACAAAGAAATCTAGAACTGAGTACCAAAAGAGTGGGTCAGACACAACAGTCTGACAGGTGGGTGAAAAGATATAAACAATGTAATACTTTAAAGGTTACATTGGAAAACAATAAAAACCTGTTTAAACAATAATTTTCATGAAATAAGATGCATCATTTATCTGAAAATGAATGCTCAGTATAAAGCATGTAAGGGTACCAATAAAAGGGGAACTGACAAGATGGCAACCACACAAAGCTAAATCCTCCATCACTAATATGATGTAAGAACACTAAAGGTGTTGGTTTCGGATACACGAAGTGACGAGAACCAACTATATACATATATACATATAACTAGACAAAACCACGGCCATGGAACTGGGTAACAGAATAGAACAGAATCCAGACTGCAGCTGGCAGAGCAGAAAGGGGGACCCCAAGTCAGTGGATCAAGCCGACAAGGTTGTCCAAGTTTAGTGGTGCCAACACATAGGTCACATGAAGAAATCAGAACTTATACATACATATATATGGGCGTATAACACCCAAGTTGAACAGGGTGCCCATAGGCACAATTATCACATTAGTATCTAAACATGCACATATGGGGCTGGCAGAATACTTAAAGTGCATAATTTAGTATTTCTAAAGCATACTAGTAATTTCACAAGAAAATTGAGTACGTATGAAATTCGAGTAAAAATGAAACATAAATGGATTTCCATAAATTTTCGGTCCATGCATTAAGGGTTCAAGATTTAAATCAGTGTGGATAAGAGTCTCGTATGTTGTTTTTGTTATTGGCTTGGTACTCCATACAATTGGAGATCCTCTGATCTCCCTATACACATTGGCAAATAAAAAATCCTCAATAAATCTCCGTGATGGGGTTTCCTTCTCAATCAAGCTCCATACTTCGCTTTCTTGGTCTTACCATCACATTGGGGCTTCAAACAACACCTCCCCAAGCCCTAGAACAACATTTCAAGTCTCCCTACACAAGTCTAGGCCAGCAAAACAAATGGCTCGAGCGGACTAGAGGTTCGCTTGAGCCATGTGCTCTTTGAGAGGGGTTCGCTCGAGCAAATCTGAGCGAACTGCTCCTGGGCAAACTGGGTCGAGAGAACATTAAGGTTAGCTCGAGCCAATGACCCTCTGGATGGGGTTCGCTCGAGCGAACTGCTTCAGGTAATGCATTTTTTGTGCAGTTTCGGGCTCCTTCTTCCTTCCTCTTGTAAACCCCTTTGAACCACCATTCCTTTACATAAAAGAGGGGCTTATAACCTCCCCAAAACCACACTTCATCCTCTATTAACACATCCCACAAATCTCAATAAAATCCATCACATTCATCCCCATTTCACCAAAAGAAAACCCATCATATATGAAGAACCATATGTAACATATATTAAGATTTAACCAAAACAAGGTACATACATTTCCAAGAGATTAAACAAGAGAGAAAGAGATTTATCAATATGCACATTTTGAAATCAATGAAAATCATTGGAAGAAGTATAACTAAAGTAAGTAATGAAATCCACATTTCTCATAAAACACGCTAGTAGCCAAAATGATCCATTCATCCACTTGCCTTGGCTTCCAAGCTAGCTTATCAAGCTCCTAATCTCACTCTCCAAGCCAACAATCTCTAAGCTACACAAAACCCCCAAAAACAACACATATAGAACCCTAAAAAGCCAAAACAATGAACAAGAGAAAGAGAGAGAGCCTCCAATGATGGAGATGAAGACTCTTTAGGGCTAAGAAAGTATAAATCTAAGAGATGAGAGTGATTGCTTACATGTAAGTTCTTCAAATGGCAAGAGCTTGCTCAAAATGAACCTTGGAATGGGTGGTTTCGTCTACAAATAGTACCAAATGGAAGCTCCCATGGTGAGGAAGAAGATGGTGAAGCCTCATTCTCCATTTGGCAACAGCTTGTAGTGGATTGAAGATGGAGAAGAAAGAAGAATAAGGGACAAAAACCCTAGAGTGGGTTACAGGACTCCTTCCACACGTTTTGGAGCAAAGAAGAAGAGAAACGAAGATGAGTTCACTATATATAGGAAGTGAAGATGGGTCCCACTACTGACAAGGCTTGTCAGGCTAAAAACATGGTTTTCCAGACTTCAGATGAGTTTGACGAAGAAGGGAAAAATGCTCATAAAAAAATCTAGTTTCCGAAAAATATATATTTTGAGGGTTTTGGAGACATCGAAAATTGTGTCTAGATTTTGTGTAAAAAGACTAGTTTTCCCTCAAAGTTGGAAAAGTTGGATTTTATGGGAACGAAGTCAACATGAAAGTTGTAGAGGTTAACGAGATAAGTTAAACAGAGTTAAAGCATAAATTTTCAGAATCGCGGATAATCCCCTCATACTCATGCAAAAACACAAAGAGACCCTCCAAGAGGAGTCTCATTAAATCAAAAAGCTCTCAAAACTCTCAAAAGCTATATAAAAGTTATTCTAATTCCAAACTTAAACAAAACCCACTAATCTGACTTAGAGCTAACACACAAATTAATCGGTGCTAATCGCGGTCACTCGGGTCAGGGTCTTACAGGGTTGATGCTGGGTCAAACGTTGTCTGTTTGACCTGAAATTTGACATAGAACCTTTTAGAAGTGTTTTAAGACCATTTATAGGCTCTGATTGAAGATTTGACGTCTCCGATGTTGTTGTTGCTGGGAGGGTTGACTTTGATGCATGGAGAATGCGGCTCTTTGCATTTTGTGCCAAACAGTGTTCGAATAGCTTGGAATTTGATGCAGAGCTTTTTAGTGGCATTTGAAGGCCAGCCGTGTGCTCCGTTTTATGAAACAAGATCTCCAACTTCACCGTCGCTGGGAGCTCATTTTCAGCTGCTGAAATAGTGAAGTTAGGCTAGATGATATCGAATTGGCCCCAAACTTCATGTGTACTCTCTTTATCGCTATTTTAAAGGATCTTGAAATTTCTGGATGATTCTGATAAGATCTGATGTTTGAAATAGCTTTACCTGTTGTGGTCGGATACAACTTCATGTAGCTTCTTGATGTTTGAAATGGTTTGAAAATGCAAAGTGACATTTTTGGTGTCAACATGGAGGAATCAAAAGACCCAAGTGGGGCAAAACTAAATATCAGATTTGAAGTCAATCAATACATGTAACACATTCTTGATTCATACATGAGAAAATAGTTGAAAAGGGGAGAGAAAGGCAGAGCTAAAAATCCATAATCCCTAATACAAGACTTCTAGCAGTCAGCGACTCACCGGCCACAAACAAATCCATCCAGCCACTTTTTCTCTTCCTTTTTTTTTTCTTTTTCTTTCTTCCTTTAAATTTTCCTTTGTTTTCTTCCTTTTTGTTCTCTCTCTCTCTCTCTCTCTCTCTCTCTCTCTCTCTCTCTCTCTCTCTCTCTCTCCAAAGCTAACCGATCGCTTTGCATCGTTAATCATATTCTCAATCCATCTCCAACTCATAACTTATTTCATTCTTTCTTTCATATATCTTCCTATATTTTTTATAAAATGTTTAATGATTCTATTAATGAGTCATCAATTGTAGAATGTGATAAACGATGGGCTGGAAATTAATGGGTGACCATAAACTGGGCATGATTAAGTAACATATAAAAATTAGCATGGAGTTAGGAGTTGGGGGGTTTTGCAAAATTAAGAAGTTTAATTGATGACCATAAAATGGGATGACCATTATTAATTAACATATAAAGGCTTGCATGGATTTGGCCCGTCCCTGCCCCCTTCTAGTTTTGGCCCCCTTGGAAACCAACACCATGGTATATGTAGGCCAACCCCAATATGTGGTAAGCTAATATCAAACGCTGTTGTTAAATAATATGTGGCATGCGCGGTTAAGTTTTAGTCAATGGTTTTCTTTCTGATAAATTGTATTTGATGGACACTCTTAATGATAAAATAAAATCTAGTTCTCATTATTTTGCATGTGTGAATGTGTGCATGGATGGTTTGGCAATGTTATGGCATATGAGATTAGGGCACATTAACAAAAACAGAATAAGTAGAATGGTTAGGGACGGACTCTTACCAGATTTAGGTAAAGTGGAGTATCCAATATGTGAACATGTGTGAGTGGAAAATGGTCAAGAAACCATTTTCAAAAGGAACTAGAAGTTCAGAAACATTGACCATAATTCATTCTAATATTTGTGGACCATTGAATGTCCAAAATAGAACGGGGGAGGACTATTTTATCACATTTATTGATGACTCAGCAGATATGGTCATGTGTACCTGATTAAACACAAACATCAGGCTTTAAAAATGTTTCAAATATATGCCACTTAAGTCCAAAATCAAAAGGCCAAGAAAATAAAACGGATTAGATCCGATAGGGGGGTGAATATACCTCGGAACTGTTTAAAGAATACTATGCACGTGAGGGAATCATTCATGAATATTCGATTCCATACACCCCACAACAAAATGGCGTGGCTGAGAGGATGAATAGAACCTTAAAGGATATGGTAAGGTCAATGATTAGCCACGCGAGACTTCCACGTATTTGTAGGGAGAAGCATTAATCACGGCACAGTATATCTTGAACAGAGTACCCTCCAAAAGTGTGCTTAAGACCCCGTATGAATTATGGACTGGTTCCAAACCAAAATTAGAACATGTGAGAGTTTGGGGCTGCCCTGTACATGTCCTGCTACCACCACAAGAAAGATATAAACTGCAAGAAAAAACGAAGAAAAATTGTTCTTTCGTTGGCTACCCATTACATTCTAAAAGATATCGTGTGTATGATCACGATAACAGGATAATCATGGAATGCCGAGACGTGTTTTTCTTTGAGGATCTGATGGTCAGTCCTAGAGTAGAACCACAATGTGTGGAATTATATGAAATCTCTAAAGGCAAGGGGGTTCAAGCAAGTGGGGGTTTCGACGAAGAGGACGTTGGACATAGAATTCCTGGCCAGGGCTCACTTTTGGTGATTGAACAACTCGATGAGCTGATTGGCAGGCCGATTCAAGCGAGGAAACAACCGACATATCGAGATGATTATTGCAGTTTATTGGAAACCGTGCAAGATTTGGATTCAGATTCCTACTCTCAAGCGATCAAAGCGCAGGATGCGTAGTATTGGTTAGAGGCTATGTGAAAGAAGAGAGAATCAATTGAAAAAAACCAAGTATGTCAATTGCTTGATCTTCCAAAAGATCGAAAAGCCATTGGATGTAAATGAGTTCTTAGAGAAAAACTAAAGTTGGATGAATCCTTAGACAAATATAAAGCACGGCCAGTAGCTAAGGGATTCACTCAAGTAGAAGGAATAGATTACGAGGAGACCTTTTCTCTAGTTGTAAAATTCCAATCCATACAAACCTTAGTAGCATTGGTAGCATGTCGTGATCTTGAATTGCATCAGATGGATGTGAAAACCACCTTCTTAAACGGCGAATTAGAAGAAGAGATTTATATGGAACAACCCAAGGGGTTTGTGGTGCAAGTTCATTAGGACAAAGTGTACAAATTTAATAGGGCATTGTATAGATTAAAACAGGCCTCGAGACAATGGTATAAAAAATTTCACCAAACCATAGGTGAAATAGGATTTGTCGCTAATAATGCAAACACATGTTTCTATATTAAACACAGTGGGAGTAGTTACTTATATTTGTCATTATATGTGGATGACATTTTGATCGCTGGTGATCAATTGGAAGTTGTAAATGAAATCAAACAATGATTAAAGTCAAGATTTGAGATGAAAGACACGGGTGAGGCAGAGTATGTCCTTGGCATTGAAATAACCCGTGATCACCCGAATAGGATATTGACTTTATCACAGGGATCCTATTTAGAAACTATGTTAAAACGGTTTGATATGGCTATGTGTAAACCAATTGACACTCCCATCTACAAGAGTATAAAATTGTCCAGCGATCAGGGACCCACAAACGAGCAGGATAAGGAAGTGATGAGAATGAAATCTTATGCTCAAATTGTGGGCAGCATCATGTATGCGATGCTGTGTACGAGACCAGACCCTACATTCGCCGTGGGTCTCGTTAGCAGATTTCAAAGTAACCCAAAACTACAATATTGATGTCGAACTTGGTGTTGTGCGTTCTGACCATTTGGATCAGGAAGTTACATTTTAGATCGGTGTAGATCTAAGGCTTTCGTCAGAACAAGCATCCTTCGTTTTTCTCTGCGTTACCGAAGTCGGGAGGAAGGAGACGACTTCCTTTGAGTCGCCTCGGGTTTTGTGTAACATCACAACAGCACCGGCCTATTTCGTGCATCAGTTGCATCACAATATCACATAAACAATCCTTTGTTGTGTTGCCTCGGTTTTAGTGCATCACAAAAGAGAAGCATTGTTGTTGTCTTCCATCAGCCATCAAGTCTTATGTGGCTGATCTTGTCTTGCGTCAGTCATCAAGTTTCTCCTCGGCACGCGTGCCAGAAAGGTGTTGAAAGGCACATCACTTCATGACAGGTTGGCTCAGATCAAGACCCAACCCGACCCAAACTAAGCTGGCCCACACTAGCAGGCGCGGTACACTTACTGCAGCAGGTGACCGGCAGTTACGACATCAGCAAACTGCTGACACTGGCAGGGTGATCTTAGACCGTCAATAACTTCGCACTGCAATATCTTGAGCATCCGAACTCTAATCAACGAACGATTTGGTTATGTAGAATCCGTGCGAGCAGATCTATGCAGTAGCAGCAAAAGGAAAGCGATCCGTTAATTCAGAAAAAAGGGTGATTTTTCTCCTTTAACGGTTAGTGGTATTTGAACCTCTTTTTTAATTCACCAAATATGTCTTCCAAATCAGCATTGCATGATCTTTCTAAGGCTGATATTTTTAACGGCAAGAACTTAGCCGTATGGAAGTGTCGGATGGACGCATTGTTGCACTTTGACGGATTAACATATTTGATTGACTCTGATCCAATTTTCAAACCCGCTGATGATGCCCCTAAGGAAGATCATGATGTGTATAAACAATGGGAATTTGATAATAAATCAGCGAAGCATCTTCTGATCGGATTCATATCTAGCGATTTGGTAAAGTAGTTTGAGCACTTTAACACTGCTAAAGAAATCTATGACTATGCTATGGACAAATATGATGAAACCTCCAAATCTCAATTGATGGAGGCATTCAGTGCATATGTTAATTATAAGATGCCAGAGGGATCATCCATAAGGGATCACATTGATCAAATGGCGGTCCGATATAGTAACCTCGAAACCTTGGGAAAGGAAATGGACGAAGATTTTCAAATCATGTACTTGCTGATGAGTCCTCCACCTTCGTGGGAGAATGTGTCTCTGACCCTTAGTTTCTAGGGTGTAACCCTCAGTGAGGTTGAAGCTAGATTGCTTGCTGAAGGACAAAGGCAGGCCGCCCGCGGTGTAACACCTACAAAATCTACTATGATTACTAAAACTGACAGTAATAACGGTGCGTCAACCGTCAATATGAAAAATAAAAGAAAATTCAAAGGCATTAAAAAATGGAAAGGGCCTAAGAATGGTGTTTGCTTTAACTATGGGAAGCCTGGACACTTTAGTTCTCAATGCAGAAAGAAAAATGGTGAGAGTAGCTAGCAAGGTAAAGTGACCAAAAAACATGGTGATTATGTTGAGATGGTCACAGAGTCCATGATGGTGGGCACCAATGATAAGAATTGGTGCATTGATTCAGGAGCTACCAGGCACATATCAAGAACCAATATTGGGTTTATCGAATTCAAAGAGATGAAACCGGGAGATCAGAGTATTTACATGGGGAATGAAATATTCTGTGATGTGTTGGGTATAGGAAAAGTCAAAATTCCCTTTCCAACTGGAAAATCCCTATATCTCTCCGATGTTTTCTTTGCTCCAGCTTATCTGATATAGACAAGCTAGAATGTTTCATTCCCCATGTCTCAAATTTCCTATGAGATGGAATAATACCAACCTTAGAGCTCTCTTATCTTATATAGATAGTCTCAAAGAGTCACACTTACTAGAGACTTCTTCGCCAAGAAACCCACATCCACTAATCCTTTTGGGAGTCTTATTAGTGGGGCCAAATCAAGTCTTACCTTAAGTGGGATTGTATTCTCTGTCGGCATTTGCCCTGCTTGATCTGACGTGAGACCTGTGGCATGCTTGCCACACGATTTCCTACAATCTCACATTTGGCACGAATGCCATATACATCAAATATATCTCAGTCCCATACGCATCACATGCCTTGGAAAAACCTCTGTAGGCAAAACCTTGGTGACAACATCAGCCATCAATTCCTCTAAAGGCATATAAAATATTTCTATATCATTCTTTTCAACCTTCTCTCTGATGAAGTGATACTTTATCTCAACAAGTTTTGATCGGTTGTTGAACTTTTGCTTATTCACCATGGATATTGCAGATGTACTATCTCCATTCATTGGGACATGATCTTTTTCTCTAATTATTTCCAAATCAGTTAGGAAATATCTTAACCAAAGAGCCTCCTAGACTGTTGTACTGCAAGCTATATACTCTGCTTCGTCTGTTGACATAGCCGTAGAAGTCTGTTTCTTGCTACCCCAAGAAACTGCACCTCCTTCAAGCGTAAACACATAGCTGGTTGTTGACTTTCTCTGGTCTAAATCACCGACCCAATCTGCATCTGAGTAGCCGCACAATTCCAGGACTTCACCTTGATAACACAGGCAAAGATTCATTGTTCCTTTGATGTATCGCAGAATCCTCTTAACCGCATACCAATGCTGTACTCCTGGGTTGCTTTGGAATCTACTTACGAGACCCACGACGTTTTCTGCATTGAGAACTAAACTGTCAAGGCTTCCCGCAGTTAAAGCAAACACCATTCTTAGGCCCTTTCCGTTTTTTATTGCCTTTAAATTTTCTTTTATTTTTCGTATTGACGATTAATGCACCGTTATTACTCTTAGTTTTAGCAATCATGACAGAGTTTGTAGGTGTTACACCGCGGGCGGCCTGCCTTTGTCCTTCAGCAAGCAATTTAGCTTCAACCTCACTGAGGGTTACACCCTTTTGGAGGCTAAGGGTCTGAGATACATTCTCCCACGAAGGTCGAAGACTCATCAGCAAGTACATGATTTGAAAATCTTCGTCCATTTCCTTTCCCAAGGCTGCGAGGTTACTATATTGGACCGTCATTTGATCAATGTGATCCCTTATGGATGATCCCTCTGGCATCCTATAGTTATCATATGCGTTGAATGCCTCCATCAAGTGAGATTTGGAAGTTTCATCATATTTGTCCATAGCATAGTCATAGATTTCTTTAGCAGTGTTTAAGTGCTCAAACTGTTTTACAAAATCGCTGGATATGAATCCGATCAGAAGATGCCTCGCTAATTTGTTATCAAATACCCATTGTTCATACACATCATGATCTTCCTTAGGGGCATCATTAGCGGGTTTGGAGATCCGATCGGATTCAATCAGATATGTTAATTCGTCAAAGTGCAGCAATGTGTCCATCCGACACTTCCACACGGCTAAGTTCTTGCCGTTAAAAATATCAGCCTTAGCAAGATCATGCAATACTGATTTGGAAGACATATTTGCTGACTTAAAAAATAGGTTCAGATACCACTGACCGTTTAAGGAGAAAAATCACCCTTTTTTGAACTGCTAGATCGTCTTCCTTTTGCTGCTACTGTGTAGATCTGCTCGCAAGGAATTTCGCAGAACCAAACCGTTCGTCGATCGAAGTTCGGACGCTCAAGATATCACAGTACGAAGTTTTTGTAGGAAATCGTGTGGCCCGCATGCGACGAGTCCCATGTCAGATCAAGCAGGGCAGATGCCAACAGAGAATACAATCTCACTTAAGGAAAGACTTGACCTGGTCCCACTAATGAGACTCCCATTGACTAAAACAAACCCGAGGGGTTTGTGGTGCAAGGTCACGAGGACAAAGCGTACAAACTTGATAGGGCATTGTATAGATTAAAACAGGCCTCGAGACAATGGTATAGAAATTTTCACAAGGCCATAGGTGAAATAGGATTTGTCCCCAATAATGCAGACACATGTTTCTATATTAAACGCAGTGGGAGTAGTTACTTATATTTGTCATTAAATGTGGATGACATTTTGATCGTTGGTGATCAATTGGAAGCCGTAAATGAAATCAAACAATGGTTAAAGTCAAGATTCGAGATGAAAGACATAGGTGAGGCAGAGTATGTCCTTGGCATTGAAATAACCTGTGATCGCCCAAATAAGCTATTGACTTTATCACAGGGATCCTATTTGGAAACTGTGTTAAAACGGTTTGATATGGCTGTGTAAACCAATTGACACTCCCATCTGCAAGAGCATAAAATTATCTAGCGATCAGGGACCCACAAACAAGTAGGATAAGGAAGTGATGAGAATGAAACCTTATGATCAAATTGTGGGTAGCATCATGTATGCGATGCTATGCACAAGACCAAACCTTGCATTCGTCGTGGGTCTCATAAGCAGATTCCAAAGTAACCAAGGATTACAGCATTGGTATGCGGTTAAGAGGATTCTGCGGTACATCAAAGGAACAGTGAATCTTCGCCTGTGTTATCAAGGTGAAGTCCTGGAACTGCGCGGCTACTAAGATGCAGATTGGGCCGGTGATTTAGACCAGAGAAAGTCAACAACCGGTTATGTGTTTACCCTCGGAGGAGGTCCAGTTTCTTGAGGTAGCAAAAAACAGACATCTGTGGCTATGTCAACAGTCGAAGCAGAGTATGTAGCCTGCAGTACAGCAGACCAAAAAGGTCTTTGGTTAAAATATTTCCTAACTGATTTGGAAATAATTGGAGAAAAGAAGCCTGTCCCAATGAATGTAGATAGCACATTTGCAATATCCATGGAGAATGATCAAAAGTTCAACAGCCGATTAAAACATGTTGAGATAAAGTATCACTTCATCGGAGAGAAGGCTAAAAAGAATGATATAGAAATATTTTATATTCCTTCAGAGGAATTGATGTGTAAGAAATCGTGTGGCCCGCATGCCATGGGTCCCACGTCAAACTCCCAATAGGATTAGTGGATGTTGGATGAGATTCAACAACAACAATGGCAACAATTATATATATATATATATACATATATGAAGCGAACTGGTTTCAAATTGAAATCAGTTCCAATTCACTGCAATTGATTTTGACTCATCCAAACAGGTCGGGTCGGGGTAAATTAGGCTGGGCCAGATATAAAGCACACTTTTTGGCCCAACCTGACCCGTGTATTTTTAATGATGTGGTAAAAATTAATCATGGTAAGTGCCAAGACTCAAACTCAGGACAATATGGATTTCAAATGGGCAACCCTACCACTACACCATAGAACATCTTTTTTTGTTAATAGTTATCAACAAAAACTTAAAATTAGTTAATGAGGAAGGGACCTAACCCCACTTTGAAATATTGACCAGGAGTTGGAATTTATCTAAGAGGTATTTATAAAAATAATTATATTTTTAGAATATTGACCCCTATAAATACTGTTGTTATTAATTTCATACTTATGTATTGTACTTTAAGCATGGGTGATTAAACTTTTGAAATAACAATTTTATATGATTTCCTATATAGTTATTAATTTTCAATGACAACCATTTTACAATAAAACTAAACTCAAATGAATATATAATATATGAAATTGGTCAACAAAAATAATAATTTTCATAATTAATAAGAAAATGACAATATTATTGAAAAAAAGAAAAACTCGCGACAACAGCGTGGAGCTAAAGAGGAGGCGGAAAACTTTCCATGTAACTGATGTGCTCCTATCGCGACCCCAGACCGAGACCCGGGCCCCGCGACGATGGTTGTTGAGATAAGATAATTGATTTCTCACAGGTTCCCGCGGTGAGGATTCCGAGGACACGGAGATCTAGCTCACATGATCAAATAGGCGGAAGCGTGTAGCAAATCGCATCATAACGATATATGAACATATACATCATCAAGACCAAAATATCAGAAAATGAGTTATAACATGACATTTCCATCATAGTTCAAGTCACAAGGTTTATCAAAGTGTGTTAATTTATTACATCCCAAAATAAGAGGCCAACAAAGGCCAATACAATATCCAAAAGTATATAAAACCCAAAATGTGATAAATCGAGCTCATGACCCGTCTCGACGTCTAGATGACATCGGTGGGTTGCCACTCGCGAGCTAGGGTAGGCTCAACAGCCTCCTCCTGGCACTCCTCCTCAAAGGTAACACCACCTGCACCTGGGCACCAAAATACAAGCATCAAACACAATAGTTTGACAGGTAATCAATTAAGGCCTGAGCATGAATAAAAATGCTTAATCGAAAACATGTAAAAACAATTCATTGAACCTAAAGTAAATACTTGACTGAGATACATTTCAAAATTAATGACAAACTAGCATGCGTACATAATATATCATGAATCGTAAATCCACAAAGAGCCCATCCTTTCTCTATCATTTAGAATGAAAACAGTAAGCACGCACGACGAGCATGATATATACATAATATAACAAAACACGATTCCCACAAATACGGGATTCCGGCCGCGGAACCGGACACGCACGATGTGTAATAAATACACGACTAATCTGCAGATAGTCCACATGTTTAAGGGCCCCCGACTAGTGGATCAGACTGAACGGCAGTCCAAGCTCTGTGGTGTTCACTTGAGTTCATGAATGCACAAAACACAATCCAAACACGTCGGAACAAAAAGGGGAAATCACTTATCAAAACAAGACAAGGCACGGCTAGCAAAATGCATAATTTATATGCTCACAACTTAAGAAGTGATCCCCATTTGATACTTAAAACAAATCTTCGAACGAGCTTAAAACTTGAATTCAAAGCGAGTACACGATATTACTTGTTGTATTAAACCAAAGTTCAAAACACAATAGTTTCATCAATTATATGCTAAGGCCTTTCATTGACTCTCGTGTAATTGGGACTTTATTGCTAAAATAAGAAGATTGGTGCCCCCGAAGTTGAATCACATCTTAGAGTTCCATTTACACAATGTCAGGTTAAAGTCCATAACATAGCCTAGTTTTCAATCTTTAAAAAGTATGCAGATGGGGTAAAATTCCAAAAATTGGGATTTGACAGGTCGCTCGAGCGGTCTAGACAGTTCGCTAGAGCGAGACAGTTCGCTCGAGTGAACCATCAGGTCGCTCGGGCGATCAAGGTTCTGTCTTGCAACTGGCCAGACAGTAGACAGTTCGCTCGAGCGATCCATCAGGTCACTCGAGCAGACAGCCCTCTGTCTGCGCTCGGACCAGGCAGTGGCCTAGTCGCTCGAGCGAACCCAGAGGTCGCTCGAGCAAACAGGCTTCTGCCTGTGCTCGCTGAGTGCAGAAATTGCACTTCTCATAGATGGCTCTTAAGCCAATACCTCCCTCCATCTTACACTTAGACCACCTAAAATCCCCTGAGCCTCCAAGCTCTCCAAGGGGTCAATTTATAATCCCATATCATTCATCCCATTATCATAAACATACCAATCCCATATCTTTTCAAAACAAGCTCAACTTCTAAAGGGTAAGGCTCACATACAAATAGAAAATTTGAAAGTTTGGAAAATTACTTAATATCCTTACATATACTTGAGTAAAATCACAAAATAGAAGTCTAACAAAACATGACATTAATACTAAATGACAAATCATATGGAAACTTCAAGAGAAATGGTGAAATCCATAAACACACATGCACAAACAACCCATAGAGATTACTTGCCTTTGCCCAAATGCTAACAAAATCTCCTTCAAGCACTCCTACCCAAGAGCTAAGCCAAAGCTACAAAAACCCCATGAAAACCATTCAAAAACTCACCCAAAATTACAAACAAGAAACCCATTTCGAAATGGGTGTTGAAAGTTAGAAAAACAAGATCCTTAAGAGTCAAAAGGACTCCATTGAAGAGATGGGTTGGAGCTCTTACCTAGAAGTGTCCAAACAAGAAGTGAGGAAGGAAATGGAGAGCTTGCCCCACTAGGAAACCAAGGAAAATGGCATCAATGGGAAGCTTGGGATGAGAGGAAGAAGATGATGGTCTTGGAATTTCTTTTGGATGTCTCTAACTCATGCATTCAAGAGGAGGAAGTGAAGAGGAAAAAGGGTTTTAGCCTTAGGTCAAGAAGGTTGCAGAGATTGGGATAATAGAGAGGGAGAGAGAGGAAAGTAGCTTAAGTGCTTTGCAAGTGGGCCCATCAAGTGCTAATTCTTGCATGTGTGAAAACATGGTCTTGCGGGCCTCAAATGAAGTTGACGAAGAAGGATAAAACGATCCTTGAAATATCTAGTTTTCGAAAAGTATATTTTTGACAAGGTTTTGAGATTTCGAAAATTGTGTCCAGATTTGGGTGTGAAAAGACAATTTTACCCTTTAGCCAAAAACTTGAGTTTCTAGGCTTCAAACGCAGACGGTCTAAACACAAAAGTTGTAAATAATCATAAAACCATTCAAATGAAATGAAATTCACGATTAGCACAAAACTCAACACGATCTTCCCATGCTTGCACGTACACCTAGGCCTTCCTGAGTGTGTCTAGTTAACATTAACCGTTCTCAAAACTCCCCAAAGCTATGTTCAAGACTAAGACTAATCAAAATTCTAACCCACGGTAACTAAACCCGCTAAGGACTAAGCACACACTAAGAAAACACTATTGGGTTAATCCTGGTTGGGGTTTGACATCTCCCATGCACACCTGCCGAGGGGGGAAGGGTGGAGTTTGGTTTTTTTCTTTTGTGTGTGTGTGGCTTTAACTTTTATAAATCGTGAAGTAAATGGAGTGGAATACTACGCTAGACCCCATCTATTAAAAATCATAATCATTAAAACAAACATCCTTGCTATTTATGGGACACCTTAAATTTTCGCCTCATTCTGAGTTAATTCCACTGTCAAATTGATTCTCTGATAAAAAAATACATATACTAGAGTTTTTCAAATAAAGTTTTTTCTGTGATTTGGACTCTACATCATGCCTTTTGTCTATTAAGAAACTCCCAATGTCATCCTATTTCTATCAAGGCAATAGCATTTGAGTGTTAATGGGTCCCAGTGTCTACGTGCCACTAATTTAAGGAATTTCAAGTATTTTTCTTTGTTCTGATTATATGATTTTTTTTCTTTTATTTTTTAGAATGTGAAATGCTGATTTCTGGGTTGTCTGGTTTATTTAATCCTTAGTCTTTTTTATTTAATCCACTCTCGGTTCTGGGTTGTCTAGTTTCTTTTATATCTATTGATTTGATTGTACACTTTTTTGTTAAGAATGCGGAACTAATGGTAAAAAGAATCTCCAATAATATTGGTCCATCTAAATAAAGAATTAAGCTCATTCTTATTATCATCATTTTCTACTTTCTCCAATATAATTCTTTTTCTCTATGTCAATAACAGAATTTTAATTTTTTTCCATTCATTTACTTTTAAGTTCATTGTATTTTATAAGAGAAACATTCATTTTCTTTTGTTTCTTTGTGTCACTTTTTAGTACCGTCTTAGGTCTTATTTGCATGCTTAGTTTAGATCAGTGTTCAACCCATTTTAAAATGTGAGCATCTTGAGACAATTGGTGCAATTATTAAACGTTTCAATTTGAGAGGCAAACCTTTTTTAATTCATTTACTTTTGAGTTGATCATATTTTATTTGAGAAATTTTAATTATGTCATTTTAATATGATTAATACAAAAGAATTGTCATTTTAAAATTTCTATAGATTTGCAATATTTTTATGGTTTGTACTTGTATGGTGTTCATAGATTGTGAGTTTATTTTTTTTCCATTTTTTTCAACTTTTGGGTATTGGGTTCTCCTTGGTTTTTTTTTTTTTTTTAATCACTTTTTATCATGGATTTTCTATGAATTCTCATTTTTCTATTGTATTTTTTTATTTTTTAATGCTTATCATTATGAGTTAATTATTTATTTTACTTCCAGTGGGTTCTTTAAGTTCTCTTTGTGAAATCTTTTTATGGATTTTTGTTATTTATTTTGTGGCTTCAGATTTTTATTTTTGAGTATTAGATTATCATAAGTTGGTTTAGTTCTTCTAAATTTCTTTTATCATTGTATTGTTTATGGATCTTTATTTATATATATTTTATAGCCTTTTTAATAAAATTTTTTTCATTTTATTTTGTATTTATTTTATTATAATTTCTCACTTGTGATGGGTTTTTAGTTTTTTTTTATGATAGTTTTTCTTGAATTTGTGGGTTCTTTTGTCTTTGCCCTTTTGTACTCCATTTTTGAGGTTTTTTTTTTTTTTCTTCTCATGAGTGTTTGATTCTTTTAAGTTGCTTATGTTATTGAGTTGATTATGGATTTTCGTTTCTATGTTTTACTTCCATGTGTCTTTCAAATTTTATTAGATTTTATTCATTGTTTATATTGTTTGTTTGTTTTGATTTTATTTTTTAAGTTTTTTTTTATCATTAATCTTCAATTTTCATGGGCTTGTGTTTTTTTTTTTAAATTATATGGTATTAGGTATTGAATTCTTATGGACTTTTTATTATTTCATTTCTCTCAGACTAAAACCTTTTTCATTTAATTTTAAAGAAACTGATCATAAAGTTTTTTTTATAAATTTTAATATTATGATTATTTTGCACGGGCATGTTTTTCAGTAGAGAAATGATCTTACAATGTTTAAATAGAAGTTTTTTCAGTTCATAGTTAAGTCCTATTTTTCAAATATTGATCAATCTAATAGTTAATATTACTCCAACTAGAATGGGCACTGTTTTTGTTATTGTGGTGGGAGGAAAATAAATGGTTTGGATCAATGGAATGTGGGGTCATAGGGCTAAAATTAACTTAGGTGCATAAAAACTCCCATGTGTTGCTAGCATTGATCATCATAACAATATCATCAGCAATCCTAGCAGAAGAACCAGAAGAAGAATGTGATCATCATCATAATTTTTCTAGTAGTATGCTATGCATGTGTTATACGCATACTTATTTTGGTTTAAACTAGGTGTTTAAGAAGATACTGGCAAAATAGGCCCGCGATAATATAATCTATAACATTAAAAAATAAATAATATTTTTAAATAATTAATTTAAAATTAATTATTTAACCATAAATATATAATTTATGACCATAGATCTATGCTACGTGTATCCTTATAGGTTAGAAAGAATATTTGAGATTACATGAAAAATCATCTTTATCTAAAAGTCTAATGTGTAGATAGATGTGTTGAATGTGTTTGATTCTATATTTAGATGACTAAAATCTAAAATTTCTCCAAAATCCCTAAAATCTCTCCTTAAATTATAATTGAAATCGAAATTGAGCTCCAATTTTGCAATCAATTGTGAAATTAGAGCTCAATTTTGAAATCGAATCCTACCTCTATAATATATAATAATGGATTTAATTGTCAAGCTTTCTGATGAAATCATAGTGGGCACAATTTAAAACATACATACTGAAAGTCCGGGATCCTAACCCTAGAGGGGGGGGGGGGGTGAATAGGGTGATCTACACTTAATGACTAATTATGGCCAATTTTAATTTCTTAACAATCAACTAGTCACATGTGATGATTAACAAACAATATGCGGAAGCTTAAACAAAACAATCACCACAAAGAAAACACCACTACACAAGGATTTATAGTGGTTCGGCCTCAATGCCTATATCCACTACAGGCTTGTGATCCAACACCCCACCGGATTTCTACTATTTATACTTTTGAAAAAGGCTAAGCAATAACCTCTACAATATGCTTTCCAAGGCTAAGCAATAACCTAACAATGTTGTTTTTCTAGGCTAAACAACAACCTATACAAGATGTTTTTCTAGGCTAAGCAATAACCTTTACACAATGCTTTTCTTAGGCTAAGCAATAACCTTTACAATAAAGATATTTTCTCTCAAGGTAGTGTCTTCACAAAACACTCTAAGAGAATAAAATTAAGCTCAATTACAATGCCTCTTAATTAGGAGGATATGAATTTGAAAATCTAACTCACACAAACACTATATGAATGCAAAGGTGTATGTTCATGATGTGTGTGTGTGATAACTTCAATCAAGTTAAAATTAAGCCCAATCAATATTTGCTTAAGACATTTAAAAGTTTAAGGCACACAAAAGAATTGATTGAAGTGAAATGCAAATCACATGTATAAATACTAACTTGTTGATGATATAAAAATCAAAGGCTCACAAGTTGTATGAAACTATTTAAGACTAAACATGTGATGCATGTGCAATGTTGTTTTCAAAAACAAAGTAGCAAAACTAAGGGTCAAATGAATGAAAACAACAATATGATTCAACCAAGTAAATGAAACATGTTATAAAAGAAATCAAAAGTTTTGACAAAACATGTTTTATAAAGTTTTAAAACAAACTTGGTTTGAAATCAAAGGTGAAGAATCCAATCCAACTTAAATCAAAGATTAGGAGAAGTGATGGATTCAACACATCATAGTTATCATGCTAAAAATTATTTACCAATAATTTAAACAAAGCATATAACATATGATTAATAAAAGTAAAGCTTACTTAGAGATTTAACTTCATTAATCCAAGCTTTAGCTTTACTAATGACCCCTTGGTCTCTCTTACTTCATTCCCCTTTTTCTTGCCTCCAAACACCTCAAGGAAGGCTTTTTCTCTTCTTTGATCAACAACTTTTTTCATGGGAATGAACTCATATTTATAGTCAAAAAGTGACTTCTGGCGTGTCCCCGATCGACCTGGAACATGGATCGGTCGACCCGGGCTCAACGGTCATAAATCTGACTGTTTGAAAAAAGCCTAACGGCCCTTTACCCGGTCAACCCCATGTGCGGCCGGTCGACCGGGTCCATGGGCTCGATCGACCGACCACACTGTGGGTCGACCGGGTCCTTGGACCATTTTTCCCCAAAAAATTGTATATTTAAAGAGATTTCTTGTGGGGACTTTTGGGCCATTAAATCAAGCTTGGAAACATGATTTTAATTCAATCTTAGTGCTTTTAAAATCATGAAACATAAAAGCCTAAAATGATTTGAAAGATTTAAAACCAAAGGCTTGCTTGATTCAAAAAGATTCTTTTCAAAACAAATTGCATCCAAGTTTAAAATCAAAACATGCATGAATCATTATTTCTAAAAGACATTAAACAATGCATGAGAAAATCAAGATTTCAAGTTTTCTAAAACAATGCAAGTGTGAAAATTCAAATGATGCTAAGATGATAATGTATCCATCAAATTGCAATACACAAAATCCCTAACACATACAAATAGAATGTATATAATTTGGCTATTGTTTTGAAAAAAAAAAAACTTTTTTTTAATTCAAAAGCTTCATATTAAATCATATTTAGTATGTTGAATTAAAAAAGAAACATCTTTTAAAATAATATAATATAATTTTTTGTTAAACAAACTTTAAACCAAACACCCTCACATAAAAATCATATTAGATATGCTAGTTTTATATTATATCTAAAAAGCAAAAGAAAATACAATTCATGAAAAATGAACTTCAACAACTGCATGCAAATATGGACAGATATGTGTGCGCACGCCATTTTTAATATGGGACTTTTCAAAGAAAACCATAGCATATCATAATCTATTTGCTGTTAGATGTGTAGGGTGTGGCCCATATTATGACTGAAATATGACATGCATGTTATATGTGGACTTGGAAGAATAAGGGCATGTTTGGTCACAAGTGAGGAATTTGCAGATCTCAAAATTCCTCATTACCACTGGAAGGGGGATTCCTTGCTGAGAATTTCTATGACTAAGGATTTCACATTGATATTTGTGCACATCAATGCATATAATTGAGGAAAATTGGATTAGGTGCGCAAATCCACAAAACCGAGGATTTGCAAATCCTATGGGGGAGGTCAGACCTGAAAATTCTCAATTGGTCCAAATCCTTGGGGATTTACAGCTGCCAACCGTGGGTTTTTAAGGGCTTGGTGGAAATCGAAAATCTTTTCCCTGAGAATTTGGTTGCCAAACACAATCTAAATGCATTGGAGAATCCTCTTGATTTGAAAAGCTCGGACTTAAAAGATAGAGTTTCTAATTTGGCTAATAGTCCAAGGACAGTCAAAGATTGCTAAAAGGAAAGATACCATGGTGGAACTAATGGTCTTCTAGGAACCATTGGATCAATGAAAAATAGAGGGCTTAGGTCATTTCAAGTGGGGGAAGGGCGGAAGGGGCTTGATGGTCATTTTAAGTTCAGATTTTGATAGAACCCTCAACGTGGGGCCATCTTTACCGAGGTTGAAAAACTTGTGACTCGGACTCAGCTCATCCATTGCAAAAAAGAAAAAAAAGTCTCGAATAGAGTTAATGTGAAGACTCCGGAGAGTCGTTTCTTTTCAAAATAATTTATAAGACATTTAAAAAAGAATCATTTACTTATATAATATACAAATACATTTATTTACATGCATTCATAATAATCAATTAAATTAAATAAATTTATATGTACAAGAAAAGTACTACAATAAAGGAAATAAAAGAAAACATATTGCATATTACATAATTTGCTAGCCTAAATATTGAATGTAATATCAACTATAAGTTTCATATTACATTCTGGTCATCATTTTTAAATTACTAACTCCAAATCTCATCCATAATTACTTATAAATAAACTTTAACTGTTTAAAATTAGATGTCCTTATTAAATAGTTCACCAACTTATTAAAATGCGATGACTCGGCTAAGTCTCCCCTATTTTTTTACTTTGTCCTTTGTCAAAACAAGATGACTTGGGAGAGTTTTCCAACTATGATCCTTATAAGTTACAAGACCATTACCAACCCCTGAGGGGTAGCTCAGTTGGCCTAGGACCACACTTTGCTCTTGGAGGTTGAGGGTATGAAACTGCGCTACCACACTCGGCCACAAGAGATTTAACTGGCTCCCCTTAGGCCCGTAGGGATTAGTCCTGCCCAAAGGACCAGGACATCCTCGGTTATCAAAAAAAAAAAAAAAAAAAAGGAAGAGGAATTTGTCAAAAAACCAACTTTATGTGGCCAGTGCACCAAACATGGGACTTTAGCCAAACTCGCACCAAATAGGAAATCAGTACTAAAAACCAACTATTTTTTACCATTTTTTTGTGGTAGCTATCGATCTTCATTTTTTGTGTTGAGGGTTGACAGCGACCCTCGCTATAACAAGTGAGGGTCGCCGTCAACCCTGAGCAGACATAAACTCCTCATCTTTTTCCTTCTTCCTTTCTTCCAAACCCAATCCAGTGATGGAGAAGTCCATGCCTTAATATCAAAAAGTGATGCTTTGATTTCCATTCTTCCAAGATAACATATTTTAAGATTATACATAACCAAATCTACTAAGTTTAAGCATAGCAACATGAAAGTTTTAATTATTAATCATGTTCATAAGGATAGCTGACAACGAACTCTAAAAAGTTTCTTTTGTAAGAATTGGAATGTTTCTCGAGTAGTCTTAGCCCATTATACTAGTACCTTTGTCTTGGATCCATTATGTTGCTTGGTAAGTCAGTGTTTGAAGATAACATATTTTGAATTTTAACTTCTCTATGAGATGTGGTGTTTGGCAGTTGTTGGCATTGAGCAATGACATTATCTCCTAGTTTCTTCTTCGGGCAATATATATGGAACATTGGGTGTGGATTTTAGATCTAACAAGAGGATTCAGTCTTTCAAGTATCAAGTCCTATGCATGCAAGCACTGATCGTGCCCCAAGTGTAGGGTTGTCACGATATAGTAAAATCCCGGTGAGTCCGAGGTCGATCCACTAGAGTCAATAATCGCAGTGTACCTGTCCTATTGGAAAACTAGTGCTCGCCTATCAAAAATCTATACAAATCACAAACCCTACTTTAATTAAAAATTCTAAAAGAAATCAGTTACAACCTGAATTAAAGAAAATTTTTAAACTAGAAAGCTAGTCTAATAAACCTCTGCTAAATAAATACATCCACCATAAAATTAATTAGAAAACCAATTGAAGATTTTTAAAATTCAGAAATAACTAAATTGAGATTCAGAATTGAATAAGAGCTTGCAATCTAAGGGTCAGGGTTCAGTTGTTTTCTTATACTAAAATATGGGCAATTTCATTCAAGATTAAAAATCTGAAAAATCAAATTTATTAATATTTGAGGAATTTCAAAAAGACTCTAGTCTCCTGCGAATATTTTTAGTATTTAGCGGCTTTTAAGCATGCGATATATCATTCGAAAATAAGGCATAAAAAATACATAAATAAAGAAATAGATCAATAAATTTAAAATCAAATTTAAAATTAAGATCACTCACACATAAAATCAGTCAATAAAAATAATCAACTTACATCCTTTGTCCTTAGATTACAAGTAGAAAATCTACCCCTCCGACATTCTTCTTCTTCACCAAATAATCAACTTTTCTTTGGCCTCATATAATAGGTGAATGAGAGATGAAGGAGATAGAGAGAGAAAAGGAATGGAAAGACATTAATGGGAGAGAGAGAGATGATAAAGAGAGAATGAAAAGGAGAGAGAATATGGGAGAGAGATTCAGAAAGGAAGAGAGAGCGAGAGATCGACGTGAGGGAGAGTGGAGATAGAGAAAATAGAGAGAAAGAAAGGAGAGATAGTGAATGCCGGGAGGGGAGGGGGGGTTGTGGTTTTGCTCCTCGACGTGTGTCATTTTTGGGGCTCATATGGTATGGATGTCCACTTCTTGGATAATTCCAATATTTGAATGTTTTCAAATTTTGGAAAGTATATTTGATTGGGATCCCATTGTAGATAATTTTTGAAAACATGGAAGAAGGATCTTGGGCTCTTTCGAACTTGGAGTTGCTTTGTTGGAAAGACTCTCTTACTTTTAGAATTCTTCATAGCTTAAAAACTTTCTCAGTCTAGGCCCCACTTGATCCTAAGAGAAAAATATCCAAATATGAAAATTTGAATTGTTTCAACTTGAGTGGGGTGGGCCCCCTTGTTGAGCATGCAACTCTTTGAATGAGCATGGCTTCGACGTGCATCTCTCCCTTGGCTTCTCTTCTTTCCTTTTCTTTCTTTCTTAGCTTTTAATCTCGGCCCTCCATCATGACATGTAAGCAACATGTGGTAGAGAATAGGTAGGACGCCTCATTAATTTTCATTGGATTTTATCCATAATGGTCTCCACTAATCTGAAAATCGGACCTCATCACATGGCCCACTAATCTAAAAATAATTATCTTCTAGAGACTAAATATGAATTGTGCACATGAGAATGGGCCCTACCATGGCTGCCTCCTACCTTAGGATTTCCCCCCAAAGTTGGTGGGTCCCATGGTAGGTCATGTCCCCAAAATACAAGCAGGAAAAGACATGAAAAATAAGAATAAACAATCATTTTCCTGTGTTTAATGTAACACAAGCTCCCAAATATGGACGACCCACAAAATCTTAAACCATGGTGAGTCATAATAAAATCTTTGCGGAAGCATTAAATCAATTGGTATTAATATTAAAAATCAAACCAACGTAAAATCAACTAAATAGTTAAGGTTTAAGTTGCCAGAATAACCTAAACAAAACAACTAAATAAGATTAGGTTCATTATGAAGAATTTGTTCCTAGAAAGGTCTCTATGATAAAAGTCACTCCTGCGCAGACTCAGATGGCTCCATAGCCATCTCCAGCTCTCCACTCGATTTCGTTAACTGGCTCAAACGCTTGAAACGTTTGATTATCCTCCGTCTCCTCGGCAGGGTAGGGATCGGTACCTATGCACCAATAAACAAAATAAACAGCAAGCACGAAAGCATAATTTATAAATAAAATGCAAGATCAATAAGAGTAATGACAGGTAATGATCATAAGAGAATAATACTATGATAATAACGAAAAGAACATATAACCTAAATCCAATCTACACAATAGGGCAATACAATAATCACGCAGAAGCAATGCCACTGCTTTGGGTGGTCAGCCCTAACTATCTAAATCACGTCGGCGGTCATAAACCGATCGATAATCCAGAATACCAGTCAATCAATCAATTCGGATATTACAGTGTCCACACACATCGGTGATCAGCTGTCCAATTACAACTGTAGTCGTTTGAATATGACCCCATCGATATACATATATATATATATACATATCATAATAGAATAAACCTAATGATCTGTAAAGCTCTGACACAAAAACCTAAGTCAAAGTGAAGGGCTGGCTGCATAATAATCCATAATCGAGTACCAATAAATCGTTCGAATAAAACCTCTACAATATTTCAATCAATTGCCAAGCCACATCACGGTCCATATCTAATCAATGTAGGGTATATATGCAACTAATAGACCAACATCAATCTCAATCATGTATGCTAACCTCAAGGTCCAAGAATAATCACAAGTGAATCCTAAGGTCAAACATAAGGTCTCATACCCAACAACCACAAGAATCTCTAATAGATAAATGATCAACGCACCCGTTCTCAATCAATGGTGCATAGACCCAATTAAGGGTTTTCCAATAGAGATAGGTTGATCTCGAATCTACTAGGATTTCCCCGAAGTTGTACGAAGTACTAAATCCCACGTTGGTAAGATACCATTTGCCTAGACGGTATTTACTCGGTCCAATAATCCAATTAATAGAGTACAAAAATATAATTTTAACATATTAAAACCAAAGATACAATTTAAAATTTAATTTACAAATAATAATAAGAAATGACAATCTTAGTTTACAATTTTAGAAAACTTGTGAACCCCATCCAAAGCATTTTTGCACATTCAAAATAGGCCAAGAATCTAATTGAGTGCATAAGGTCCTTTTCCTAATTTCCAAAACTTAAAAGGGGTCAGGTACACAATTTGACACCAATAGGGTAAAGTACACAAAAAGTGGTGGCCATACATTCCCATACACCCTAGACCAGACTACTTATCCCTTCTTCCAACAGAACACGTTCTATAACAGAACTTCTCCAAACAAGAGCTCCACGCCTGGGATATGGAGACTACTAACGTCATGGGCTCCACTATTCATGACCCATATTAGAGCCCACCAACAAGGTCACCCAACCCTATACGGCCATTGGAGCATACTAGATTTGTGATCAATCACCCAGTGGGTCCTGCCACGGCCTGATGTTCAAAATAAAAACCCCTTTTGTGATTGACGTCCAAATTGTGTAAATCCTTAGATGAGGGGCCAGATGGGACCCAATCCTCACAGGTCTACCACCAATAGGTTCGCCCCTGAGTCCTTTATCAGATGTGGGGACCCAATCTACAATCGGTGGCCCACCTAGATCCTACAATCAGAGACATGGAAAGTCCCCA
This sequence comes from Camphora micrantha, assembly GCA_003546025.1. NCBI lineage: Eukaryota > Viridiplantae > Streptophyta > Magnoliopsida > Laurales > Lauraceae > Camphora > Camphora micrantha. The sequence goes on along the minus strand of QPKB01000009.1, from coordinate 15,753,278 downwards.
AACTGCCTGCTTCCATGAACCGCCCCAAGCTCTAGTTCTCTACTGATTTCCAATGGGTTGTATTGAATTAAAATTCTAGATAAGGGTTTTGCTCCTTGACGTTAATTTTTGAAAACATGGAAGAAGGATGATTGTGGGGGGTGGGGGGGGGGAGAGTGTTTGCTCCTCGACGTTAATTTTTGAAAACATGGAAGAAGGAACTTGGGCTCTTTCGAACCTCAAGTTGCTTTGTTGGAAAGACTCTCATCTAGGCCCACTTGATCCTAAGAGAAAAATATCCAAATCTAAAATTGTGAATTGTTTCAACTTGAGTGGGGTGGGCCCCCTTGTTGGGCGTGCAACTCTTTGAATGGGCATGGCTTTGACGTGCGTCTCTCCCTTGGCTTCTCTTCTTTCCTTTTCTTTCTTTCTTTCTTAGCTTTTAATCTTGGCCCTCCATCAAGGCATGTAAGCAACATGCGGTAGAGAATAGGTGGGACGCCTCATCAATTTCCATTGTATTTTATCCATAATGATCCCCACTAATTTGAAAATCGGACCTCATCACATGGGCCACAAATCTAAAAATTATCTTCAAGAGACTAAATATGTACTGTGCGCATGAGAATGGCCCTCTACCGTGGCTGCCTCCTACCTTAGGATTTCCCCCAAAGTTGGTGGGTCCCATGGTATGTCTTCTTCAATTTTTCTTCTCTTTGATGCTCTTCTTAATTTCTTCCTTCTTGCGGGCCCCAATTTCTGAATTTCTGCAAAACAACTAAAACAAATTCAAAAATAATGATCTTTATAGAAAGGAATGATCTTATACATGGGGCTGAATAATGCAGAAATTTATAATTTCACCAAGACATGTAGTTTTATGAAATTTTGATTGATTTTCAATCAAATTCAACCATGAGAGTCCAATTGCATGATTTTGTGAAAATCAACTAATTCAATAAATTTTGTTTTAATTAAGTCCACAATTTTACATGGAATGATGAATTGAAAATATATATTGTGTACTTATCACTCCCTTCAACCAGTGTCTTGCTAGTCCCTAGCAAAAGATGCAATGACAAGAGTAAGCCTAACCTAAGAAAGGAAAATTAAAAGCCACTTTCATTGGCATTCTCGACTCCATTTAGTGTATGCAGCAAGCCCTTAAACCCCTAGGTTACCCCTAGGGGACGAGTTAGGCCTCGTGAGGATTAACAGTAAATATACCAACAAAATTTCTTTTTTTTTCTTTTTTTAAATGAGAATAAAATAAAACCTAGAGAAATCAAAAGAAACTTTTCAAAAAGATTTTTTTTAACCATCAGATACTCTCGATTTTCAGAATAATAGAAGTGAAAGATATTCTTGAAATCCAGTTCACTGGCTCACCATAATTTTTTTTATAGAAAAAGTGTTGAACATGAGTGCGTCTATGAATTGTATGTATACATAATTAAAGTGTAAAATGATCAACAAAGACATGTTCTTGAAAAATACCCTAGAAATACTCAAGTTGACTTAGACTTAGCCAGAACGTAGATCTCCTCTCAAGGCAAAAATGATGGCTTTCGCACTATTGTTTTTCAAAAGGCCATAAAACTTTTAGTGAGAGGCGCCTCTTCTTTTATTTTCTTCAAAATAGGGCCCATTTGGGTGAATTTGGCTTTGAAAACAAGACATGAGGAGCAGACCCATGTCTCATGTATTTCACCATTTTTCAAGTTTGTACATCCCTAATTTTTTTCTTTTCTTTTGTTCTCCTTTGTTTTTTTTTTAAATTTTTCTTCTTACGGTCCCAAACAATAGGTAGCACTTCTCATGTGCCTGAATTAATTCACCGGCTTGTAGCTAATCAAACCATGCAAATGAATCAGGAAACCTAAGTCCAACCAAGTTTTTGGTCCCTCATCCTATTTTAAGTGATTTTTTTAAAAACAGTTATAGTATCTCATTATAAAACTTTAAAAATGTATACTAGTTGTTGTAATGAAAGATCAAAATTCAACAATTTTCCATCCTTTTTTTTTTTTTTTTTTGTCCCTTGATTAGTGACTTAGTGAACCGGACTCAGTTTTTGTTTCTGAATTCCAAAATTTGAGATATCTTTAGTTTATAAAAAAAAAATTCTCTTTCCTAGAAAAAAATTGAATTTTTTACTAGATCCTAGAAAATTAATCAAAACGTGTGTGTAAAATTTTTGTCTAAAGATAGACAAGTGTGCTTGTCCCCGCCCCCCAACCTAAGATGAACATCGTCCTTGATGTTATGCAGGCAATGCAACACATATGAAAATGTAAAATGAGGAATAACAATAAATGAGGTAAGGTGAAAGAAAACACCTGGGAATGTTAAGCTTTTCTAAACCCTGTCCATACTTAGACAAAAGCTGCAAAAATAAACAAAGAAAGAGGCTATCCTTCTAGAAATCTAACTTAGAATCCACCCAGATCAGAAATAAAATTTTCCTCCACACACTCAACAAGGATGATATGAAGATTTTCAGAAATATGGACCACATGTTCCTTGTCAAGTGTTAAGTGAATAACCACCATAAAGTCTTTGAACCTCATAGGAAGAGGTAGCCACTCGAAATTGGGTGGTCTTTGGTCCTCCCATGCTAGCAATGATTTAAAACTATTTTTTCTAATTTCTTCTAGCACGGGTGTAGTATGTGCAGTGACATTATTTGAATTTGGAAAAGATGCCATGCATGATTCTGAAAGTCCAAACTCGAAAGTCTGAAAAAGGCCATCATCCTTAAAATTCTCAAATTGATTATTCACGAGGGGCTCACAGTGTGCATATGTTGTTTCCATTAAAATAAGATCATCAAAGTCTTGGAAATCAGTAATACTTTATTCTATAATTTCTGAAGAATCGGGATTGGAATTGAAATCTAAAATTGACTCGGAATCTTTTTTGTTTAAAATCTCCCAGTGGGTCCGGCTCAATCATTGGGGAAAAGGGGCCATTGGCTGGTGAGGTTCAAAGTCAGACTTTCTTCAATTAAACCACCAACAATAGGTTCATCATCACCCTTAGACATTGACGGCGTGTTTGTGTGATCCGTTGGTACAGATTGGTCATCGAATTGTGAATCGTCACTTTGAATATCATTCTTACAACTAAGGGTGGTGTCGCATTGAACCATCTCTAACTCCATTTGACTATGTGAACTAAGGATTTCGATTGCGTCTTGCATGTATTTGTCATATATATCCTCCAAAGAATGTTTCTCCAAGGGGGCTACATATGAGCACTCGTAGGGGTGGTGGTGGGGGTACATTTGAGCACTCGTTACATATGAGCACTCGTATGACGGTTGTTCATATGAACACTCAAATGGTGGGGGGCGCGTATGACACATCTTGAAAAGGATGGGCATATGACCCTTCCGAAGTAGGATTTTGGGAGGAGTTGAAACAATTATTTGTGGGCCCATTTTCCCCACTATAATCGTGGTGATCATCCCAAGGTGATCTATATGTTTTACCTATGTTATTAGAATAAGACCATTGATAAATGTTGGCTTCATTCGCTCGTTCTCGCAACACCTCTTCAATATAAGGGTTTGTTAAACAATTATTAGAGACTGGGGTGCTGCATTCATAATCTCCCCATATGTTTGTAAATTGTGTGGGGGTATAGGTAATCACGCAAGGACCTCTTAGGTTCGGTCATCTTCCATTACTGTCCAATTTGGTTAAAGGTAGTCACCTAGGCCCCTAACCGAATGTGGTTCACTAGAATTCTCGTATGTGTGTGTGTGTTTTTTTTTTTTTTTTTTTTTTTTTTTTTTTTTTTTTTTTTTGAGAAATGGAATATTATTACTGCAAATCCGAAGAGAAAGAGTTAGAAATAAAGGAGGGAGGAGTAATCTCCCAAACTAAAGAATCTGACAAAGAATTAGCTGCTCTATCTAAGAGATGAGCAACATGATTTGCAGACCTTCTAATAAAACCATACTTGAAGCATCAACAGCTACAGACTCCAGCAATTGAATTACGAAAAGTGCATCTGACTCCATCATCACCTTATCAACACCCCTATGATTGAGCCAACTAAGAGCCTCACAGAAACTTAGAGCTTTAACTAACTTTGCTTCAGAACAGCCCCACAACCGCCTGCTACTTGCTGCGATAAAACAGCCATTAGAATCTCTAAGTACACATCCAAAACCTGACTGGTTGTCGCTGGAAAAAAGTGCCACATCAACATTGCATTTGATCCAACTAGTAGGAGGTTTTTGCCATACAGACATGGTTCCTGAAACTCTATTAGCAGCCACTGACATGCCCTTACTACGAGCGTCACGCCACTGATTTAGGACTGAATGAGCAAAACAAATAACCTGCCGAACAAATCCGGTGATCCCCTTCCATAAAATGTCATTGCGACCTTGCCAGGTACTCCATAAAATCATGGCTGCCCTACATTTGTCCTCCTATGAATATCTACAAAAGTGTGCTTTCAACCACTCCAAAAAAGATGTTTCCATCCCGCCATTAAGCCGTATACCACACTGCAGCCAGCAATCGATCTTCCATTACTGTCCAATTTGGTTGGAGGTAGTCACCTAGGCCCCTAACCGAATGAGGTTCACTAGAATTCTCGTATGTTTTTTTTTTCTTTTTTTCTTTTTTTTTTTTTGAGAAATGGAATATTATTACTGCAAATCCGAAGATAAAGAGTTACAAGTAAAGGAGGGAGGAGTAATCTCCCAAACTAAAGAATCTGACAAAGAATTAGCTGCTCTAGCTAAGAGATGAGCAACATGATTTGCAGACTTTTTAATAAAACCATACTTGAAGCATCAACAGCTACAGACTCCAGTGATTGAATTACGAAAAGTGCATCTGACTCCATAATCACCTTATCAACACCCCTATGATTAAGCCAACTAGGAGCCTCACAGAAACTTAGAGCTTCAACTAACTTTGCTTCAGAACAGCCCCACAACCGCCTGCTACTTGCTGCGATAAAACAGCCATTAGAATCTCTAAGCACACATCCAAAACCTGACTAGTTGTCGCTGGAAAAAAGTGCCACATCAACATTGCATTTGATCCAACTAGCAGGAGGTTTTTGCCATACAGACATGGTTCCTGAAACTCTATTAGCAGCCACTGACATGCCCTTACTACGAGCGTCACGCCACTGATTTAGGACTGAATGAGCAAAACTACTAACCTGCCGTACAAATCT
>QPKB01000009.1:15695733-15748084 GCA_003546025.1 Camphora micrantha | reverse complement strand
GGTGCGACATATCAGAGGGCTATGATGAAGATATTCCAAGATATGCAGCATAAGACGGTCGAATGCTACGTTGATGACCTCGCCGTCAAAAGCAAAAAGAAAGAAGACCATCTCAAAGATCTTCGAGAAGTCTTCCTCCGACTACGCAGGCACAAACTGCGAATGAATCCCCTAAAATGCTTCTTCGGTGTATCATCGGGTAAGTTCCTCGGATTCGTAGTTCGGAAAGCGGGAATAGAGCTTGACCCTATCAAAGTCAAGGCTATCCTAGAAATGCCATCCCCAAAAACCCTGAGACAGTTAAAAGGGCTTCAAGGAAGATTGGCATACATTCGACGGTTCATCTCCAACCTGTCAGGGAAATGCCGTCCATTCTCCCGCCTAATGAAAAAGGGCGTGGACTTTGTCTGGGATGCTGAATGCGAAACTGCGTTCCAAGACATCAAGTCATACCTGACCAAACCTCCAGTACTGGCTGCCCCCACAACTGGAAAACCATTTATCTTGTACACAAGAGCCCTCGACCACTCTTTGGGAGCTCTACTTGCACAAGGAAATCACGAGGGAAAAGAAGCTGCTCTATACTATCTCAGCCGCATGCTGGTAGGTGCAGAGCATCGCTACTCTCCAGTCGAAAAAGAATGTCTTGCAGTGATGTTTGCTGTACAAAAGCTACGTCACTATCTGCTGTCCAACACAGTATACCTGATCTCGAGGATCAATCTCCTGAAGGTCCTTGTCACAAAAGCAGGTTCCCTCAATGCCCGACTGGCAAAATGGTCTATCCTCCTGTCACAATTTGATATTAGGTATGTACCACAAAAAGCAATCAAAGGTCAAGCTCTGGCAGACTTTCTTGCAGAGCATCCGTTGCCTGAAGATTCTCCACTCAGGGATGATCTCCCAGACGAGTCAGTCTACAACGTGGAGGCTTCCTTATCAAATGCTTCCTGGGATATGTACTTCGACGGTGCAACCAGGACAAGTGAAAAAGGAAATCAAATATCAGGGATTGGCATCCTCTTTGTTAGTCCCGACAAATACATGATTCCACACGCCTTCTCGCTACTGGAACCATGTTCAAACAATGCAGCTGAGTACCAAGCCCTGATTGTAGGATTGGAACTCGCCCTCGAATCCGGCATCACAGTGCTAGAAGCCTTCGGGGATTCTCAACTGATCGTCAACCAGATGAATCAGAAATTTGAAATCAGGAAGCCTGATCTGTTGCCTTACTACAACAAGGCGCAATCACTTCGGCAAAAATTTGACATCTGTCATATCACCCACATTCGTAGAGGCGAAAACATCCGTGCAGATGCCCTGGCTGGACTCGCCGCCTCTATGGCGGTCCAAGAAGGAGAACACATGCAAGTTACAGTGTGTGAGAGAAGGATTCTCCCTCCCCTCAATACACACCAAGCAGTTGCTGAGTGCCACCAACTGGTTGGAAGTCGGATCTCCATCCTCAGACCTCCGATCGGCGACTGGAGGGATCCGTTCATTGATTATATTATGTTCGGAATCCTGCCTGAAGATCCAAAAGAACGGGTAAGTGTTCAAAGACGAACCCCAAACTTTCATCTGGACATTCCTTCAAAGATGCTCTACAGAAAATCCTACAATGGAGTACTTCTACGCTGCTTATCACAACAAGAAGCTAAGAAACTCTCAAAGAGGTGCATGCTGGTCTTTGTGGAGCCTCATCAGGCTGGTCCAAAGCTCTACGATCAGATAAGAAGGTTAGGTTATTATTGGCCTACCATGGTAAGCTGACGCAATGCAATTGCTAAACGCTGCCAACAATGCCAAAGTTCATGGAGACTATGTCCACATGCCCTCCAGAATGGCTACATCCTACAGCAATTTCATGGCCTTTCGAAGCCTGGGGTATGGACATCGTAGGTCCTGTCTCCCCTCCGTCAAGCAAAGGTCATCGCTTCATCTTCGCCGCTACGGATTATTTCTCCAAGTGGTCAGAAGCTTTTGCGCTCAATGAAATGAAGACCTCATCAGTCCTTCAGTTCTTGCGCACAAACATCATTTGTCGCTTCGGCATACCTAAAAGATTCGTCCATGATAACGGACACAATTCCGTGATCATAGATTCTACAGGTTCTGCGACAAATACAAAATCCAAAGTTGTCCTTCAACTCCGTACAATCCGGCGGCGAATGGACTGGCAGAGGCCTTCAACAAGACACTCTGCAAAATTCTCAAGAAAATGGTCTCTAGCCACAAAAGGGACTTGGGCGACAAACTATCCGAAGCTTTGTGGGCTACCGAACCACCGTTCGAGGACCGACCCCAGCACGCCATTCTCCTTGGTCTTATGGATGCGAAGGCTGTTGTCCCTTAGAGGTACAAATTCCTTCCTTTAAGGGTATCTCTACAAAATGACATGACGCAAAGAAAGCAATGTCAAATTAAGACTCCAAGAGCTGGACAATCTCGATGAGAGACGGCTCGAGGCACTCCAAAGCATTGAGCTCTACCAAGCACGCATGGCTGGATCTTTCGACAAAAAGGTCAGGCAACGCACCCACAAAAAGGGTGACTTGGTTCTTGCGGTAAAAAGGCCGATGGTTTTCGCTCACAAATCCAAAGGCAAATTTGAACCAAAATGGGAGGGACCCTTCGTCATCGACCAAGTCTTCTCCAATGGCGCATACGCACTTCTAAACATGGAAGGTGATAGATGTATGCTGCCCATCAACGGCAAGTTCTTGAAGCGGTACTACCCTTGAAGACTTCCTCCACTGGGTCAGAGCGACGCCTACAAGGCCAAAGCCTATTTCTAGGTACTTGCTCGTCAAACCCACTCCTTTTGGAATTTTCATCTTTATGTTGAACTTTCAAAACAATGCTTACTTTCATCGTTTCATTGTTCAAAAGAAAATCAAAATCCAAAAATCTAAGTTTAGGAGCCTCTTCCCAAACTTAACCAAGATTTTCGATCCTTGAACCCAAAATTCTTGGTTTGAAACAAAAATCAGGACTTAGGAATTTCCACCCTAGTCCGCCTTACCTTTTACCGCCAAAAATGGTTTTAGGTCAAAATTTACGACCCTCGTGTCTAAAAAAAAAAATCGGGAAAGCGATGTCAAGTTGATACTCGCAAAAAACCCATTGGAAGGATGCGAACCCCATTCGATACTTCCAAAACCTCAAAACCGCAAGGAAGCAACACCTCGTTGATACTTGCAAAATTTCAAAAAATCGTGGAGACGCAACATTCCAGTTGATATCCACAACCCAAATTTCAAAAGAAAAACAAAGGTTCGAAAAAACCTCAAATTTCAAAAATCGTGGGGAGGCGACATTCCATCGATACCCGCAAAACAAAATTTTTGAAGAAAAAGCAGGGAAGCGACGCTTAGTCGATACTTGCACCCAACTTCGCGAGGAAGCGACATTCCATCGATACTCGCAACCGAATGAGCAAGGAGGCGACATTCCATCGATACTTGCAATACCATTCAGCAGGGAGGCGACTCTTAGTCGATACTTGCATTTTTTGAAAACCAAAAAAACCTGGCTTTTACGCCAAAAACTCGGCTTTTACGCCAAAAAAACTCGGCTTCCACGCCAAAAATCGGCTTTCGGCTTTCCACGCCAAAAATCAAAACAAAATCTGGCTCTCATGCCAACAAAACAAAACTTGGTTTTCAAAAAATCCGGCTTTTACGCCAAAAAAAAAACTCGGCTCTCATGCCAAAAATCCGGCTTTTACGCCAAAAACAAAAAATCGGCTCTCATGCCAAAAATCCGGCTTTTACGCCAAAAACAAAAAATCGGCTCTCATGCCAAAATCCGGCTTTTTACGCCAAAACAAAAAATCGGCTCTCATGCCAAAATCGGCTTTTACGCCAAAAACAAAAAAAAATCGGCTCTCATGCCAAAAAAAAAATCGGCTTCCATGCCACAATCGGCTTTCACGCCACCAAAAATTTGGCTTTCACGCCACCAAAATCGGCTTTCATGCCACCTCAAAATTTTCGGCTTTCAAGCCATCAAAAACCAGGCTTTGTGCCACAAAATCTGGCTTTCATGCCAAAACAACACTTTTGACAAAAGATTTTCACAAAATGATAACCTTTTGATCAAGATTTTCAAACAAACATTCCCATTCAACTTTTGCTTATTTTCAACAAAAAGAATTTAAGTAGAACAAGGGGATACAAAAAAAACAGAGTGCCAAAATGTTTATACATGGAGGTACCAAAAAAAAAAAGAAAAGAAGAAAGTTTGTCAAAAGCTCAGTCCATCATAGTCTTCAACCAAAGACTAAGGTCCTCGAGCAGACTCTTGGCCTCAGCCTCCAAAGCTTCCAGGCCACGCTTCTTCAAGATGCCGCCATAAAATGCGGCAGAAAACCGCGATCCATCTTCAGCACGAGGGAATTCCTCCCAAAGAAGTTGCCATCGCTCATGCTCCTGAGTCTTTCTTCGGAGATTCCCGTCAACCTCTTCCCACGCCTGTTGAACGGCCGCATTGGAAGATCTGGCAGATCGGCGAGGTGCATCAGTAACAAGGCCCTTACCCTTGTTCGTTCTGGAGGAACCACCTGCAAAAGTCAGAAAGGAAGAAATCAAGCACCAAATGACAGAATTTTTGCTAAAAAAAAAATCCTAGCGAAATTTTGGCATGGTTCCGGGGCAATTTCGAAGAAAAGGGAGGCACCCCGAAAAAGAAAGGAAGCTTGAAGATGAGCTCAACATTGCTGCGAGCTCATAATCAATGAAGGGTTCTCGAAGAAGACTTGAATTCAAACATTGCTGCGAGATCAAGCCTTTCTTCTCAAATCTTCGCAAGATCAGAAAAGAGCTCAACATTGCTGCGAGCTCAAAATTCCAAAACTTGCAAAGCTCCTCGAAATTCTGCGAGACTGGAGAAGTGGGCTCAACATTGCTGCAAGCTCCAAAAATCCCAAGACTTGCAAGAAAATTCGAGGTATGCATCATCATGCTCCCAATTCCATTTACCAAAAATCATGCATAAAACCATCATGCATTAGATGCTAGGAAAACTTTGACAAAAGTTTGACCAATTCCAACCAATTTGGTCAAAAACCAATCAAACTTTGTCTAAGTCAAAATCCATGTTGACTTGACCTAGAAATTCTAGCCTTTTATCTTGATGCATTAAAAAAAAAAAGAAGAAGAATGCATGATCATCTTGAATTGCATAAACCTCATATCATGGTGAGCAAAAAAAAAAAAGAAAAAAAAAAAAAAAAAAAAAAAAAAAAAAAAGAGAGAGAAAAAGGGGCTGGCCCATGGGACGTGGCCCACAGGCCACGTGGCTGTACGGCCAGGTCCGTACGGACCTGTCCGTACAGCACAAAAAAAAAAGAAGGCAAAAAAAGCACGTGAAAAAAAAAAGGGAAGAAAATAAAAAAAAAAAAAAAAAAAAAAAAAGAAGGCAGAACGTGCACAAAAAAAAAAAAAGAAAAAGTGGAAAAAAACGTGAAAAAAAAAAAGAAAAGAAAAGAAAAAAAAAAAAGAAGAAAAAAAAAAAAAAGAAAAAACTTTTCTACATCTACATGGGGTTTTTCTTGGAAAAAGAAGACCTACTTGAAGCCATGGAGAAGAAGAAGAAGAAACTTGAAGATCCTTGAGAAATTCTTTATCTTGGAGCACTCTTGAAGGTTTTTGCAAAAAGAAAGCAACAAGAGAAAGAAAACCCATCTCCATTGCTTTTATAGAAAAAGCAAACCAAAAGAGGAAAGGAGGAGAAAAGCAAGGAGGTAAGTGCTAAAAATTAGCAAACTTCCTAAAAGAAAGGGAGATTTGAGATATTCTCTCCTAAAGAGGAGATTCTTGAGAAATTCTCTCCAAAAAGAAAGGGGATTTGAGAAACTTTCTCCCAAAGAAAGATACTTTGAGAAAATCTCTCCCAAAATCAAGGAAACTTGAGAGATTCTCTCCAAGTAAGGATATTTTTAGATATTCTCTACACAAAAGGGATATTTTTAGATATTCTTTACAAAATGACACCACATGAGATCTAAGCCATTTTTTAAAAGCTTAAGGTCCCATGGGTTAGCCCATATGAGCCAGGTTTGACCACCTAGGCACTAAAAGTGGCTTTTAGTCAAAATTTCTCTTACCAAGAGCATACAAAAATGGTTCCATGCCTCTCTTGAGTTGATTGGACCATACAAAAAATTCCGAGCTTCATAAGCTTCCAAAAGAAACCCAACCATCCAACCCCATGCACCAAATCAAGCCACAATCTTGAAATTGACATTCCACAAAAAACCAAACCACTCCAATGGACCCAAAATTGTCCCAAAGAGTGACCAAAAACCAAACCATGGTCCCCTAACTTGCCACATACAGCTTGTTAGGTCACAAGGCCGAAACCAAAAAACCAAAATCCCGACCCCCTAACTCGCCACATACAGCCTGTTAGGTCACAAGGTCAAAAAACCAAAAAACCTTCTTAACCGCCTAATGTGCCACATAAAGCCTTTAGGTTTCACAAGGTTAAAAGGGAAAACCCAAAACCAAAAACCCATATCCAAATGTCATTTCAAAAAATCCTTGCCTTGAGACGGTACATGACCCCTCTCATTACCGCGAAATCCCTTGGAAGCTCAAAAAGCAACTCCATCAAAAGAAAAAACTCTCAAGACTCTTGGTCAAGCAAGAAGATCTCCTTCAAATTCTCTTCGAGGCACACCGACTGCCAGAGCTGCACACCTCGTCGTTGTACCTCGAGGGGGCATTTGTTGACACCAAAAATGTCACTATGTCCCTTCAACACCAAAAGCTACATGGAGCCACATCCTGCCATAAATAGGAAGGCGCCACTTCAAGCACCAGATCTTGTCAGAATCAAACAAAAACTGCAAGATCCTTCAAAGCAGCCAAAAGAAGGGTACACATGAAGTTTCGGGCCATTTCGACATCATTTGGCCTAACTTCACTCCTCCGACAGCCAGACAGGAGCTCCCGGCAGCGACAGTGTCGAAGACTTCAAAACTTCGATCAGAGCCTACGGATGGTCTCAAAATACCTCCAAAAGGCCCCATGCCAAATTTCAAGTCAAACGGACGACGTTTGACCCTTCATCAACTCTCTCTCGGAAGCAAAAACAGGCCTACCGGCAGCGGAGCACCCCGGAATCATGGCATCCAAATTGGAGCTAATGGATCATCTCAAAATGACTCCAATAGGTCCCCTGTCAAGTTTTAGGTCAAACGGACATCGTTTGGCCTAGTTTCAAAGCTCGGCATTTTCCTCGAGGTGAAATCAAGGCGAGCATTTGCGGGACCCCAAAAGGCTTCAAAACTCAAACCAAAGCCCATGGTTGGTCTTACTTACTACTCAGGAGGCTCCCTGTCAAATTTCAGGTCAATCGGACATCGGTTGACCACAAGTCAAAGCTCGGCATTTCTCTCATGGCGAAATTAAGGCAAGCATTTGCGGGACCCCAAAAGGCTTCAAAACTCAAACCAAAGCCTATGGTTGGTTACCTATCTACTGCTCAAGAAGCTCCACGTCAAATTTCAGGTCATTCCGACATCGTTTGGCCTAGTTTCAATGCTTGACAAAAAATCGGCAAAACCGCACAACAAAGTCTTCGGCTTTCCAGAAAAATAGGAAACTTTGTGCTCCGATTTGCGTGGCTTCTCATCGGGTTTTCTTCAAGAGAATCAGGCCAATAAATGAGGGGAAATGTCAGGAAAAAATACAGAAGAAAAAAAGAATGAAAAAAGATCGAAAAACGGCGAAGAAAACGGCGACCGAAAGGCGGCCAAAAAAAATGGCCCAAGGCCCATGGTCGCCGGCGACCTTGGCCCATGGTCGCCGCGACCATGGCCCAGGGTCGCCGGCCCCATGGTCGCCGGCGACCATGGAAATTCCGGCGACCCAAAAATTCGCCGGAAGACCCTTTTTCGGGTCCTTTTCGCGTTTCGAGTTGATTGGCCCCTGTGATTTTTCCAAAATCTGATTTTTCGTGCATGAAAATCCGTCGATCTTCGTCAACATCACGGATTCGCCGCCGAAATCATTGGATGATCATTAGATGCCTCGAAATCGCCAACCGGCCGACAAAGAAAGCACACTTTCTGCCCGCCCGATCGTGAAATCGACAGGACAGATGTTGCCGGCACGTTGACATTAATCAATGTCTGAAATTGCATCGCCATCCGACATCAAACAACATGTGGATCCACCGGCGATCATCGCAAGAAGAATTCCAAAAGACGCGCGCGCGGCCCGCGACTCTTCAAGCGACTTGGCGACCAATTAATGAGGTTAAATGACCCGTTTTATGACAAGTTAATGCGGTCATTAACTCATTATTTTGGACGGCCCAATCAAAAGCAAGCAAATGGGAGTTACAAGTCAGAGGATTTATGGCATTAAAGCCATGAAACTCCTCCATGATGGATTTAAAAACTTGTAACTCCTCCCATTATGAGCATTAATGCATTCAATGCTCATAAACCCTCCTAAATGGCTACCAAAGGCCTATAAATAGGAGGGCATTCCAAAGGGAAAGATCCGGATCTAGCTCTCGCTCTCCCCCCGAAGAAGACAAAAAATCCAGAAGCCCTGCAACCCTGCTGCAAAGACCACCAAAAGGTGATTGAAGCACCCTTGGGGGCCCACCCCCAGAGACAAAAATCACAACTCTTGTCTTTCATAATGGATAAGACTTGTAAATCGCCTTTTACGGCAAAATCGCCTTTCACGGCAAACAAAGGAAATCGCCTTTCACGGCATTCAAAAAAAAACCCTTTGTCTCTTTTCTTAAAATATGTGTGCAATAGAAACTAGAAAAAGTTTCATTTCCCCTTTCTACTTGTGAAGGTGGATCTTCGGATCACCGTTTCTAAATTCCAAGTAGAAAAGTGAAATTGGCATACCCGTACAAAAAAAAAAGATGTCGATACCCTTTATCTTTTCTTCTCCTCCCCTCCGCCGTACCCCGAAAGACCCGGGCGGAGGCAGCGGGAGAGAGGGAAGAATCGGGTCCATCAGCGACCTTGCCAGGTACTCCATAAAATCATGGCTGCCCTACATTTGTCCTCCTATGAATATCTACAAAAGTGTGCTTTCAACCACTCCAAAAAAGATGTTTCCATCCCGCCATTAAGCCCTATACCACACTGCAGCCAGCAATCGATCTTCCATTACTGTCCAATTTGGTTGGAGGTAGTCACCTAGGCCCCTAACCGAATGTGGTTCACTAGAATTCTCGTATGTTTTTTTTTTTTTTTTTTTTTTTTTTTTTTTTTTGAGAAATGGAATATTATTACTGCAAATCCGAAGATAAAGAGTTACAAGTAAAGGAGGGAGGAGTAATCTCCCAAACTAAAGAATCTGACAAAGAATTAGCTGCTCTAGCTAAGAGATGAGCAACATGATTTGCAGACCTTTTAATAAAACCATACTTGAAGCATCAACAGCTACAGACTCCAGCGATTGAATTACGAAAAGTGCATCTGACTCCATAATCACCTTATCAACACCCCTATGATTGAGCCAACTAAGAGCCTCATAGAAACTTAGAGCTTCAACTAACTTTGCTTCGGAACAGCCCCACAACCGCCTGCTACTTGCTGCGATAAAACAGCCATTAATATCTCTAAGTACACATCCAAAACCTGACTGGTTGTCGCTGGAAAAAAGTGCCACATCAACATTGCATTTGATCCAACTAGCAGGAGGTTTTTGCCATACAGACATGGTTCCTGAAACTCTATTAGCAGCCACTGACATGCCCTTACTACGAGCGTCATGCCACTGATTTAGGACTGAATGAGCAAAACTACTAACCTGCCGTACAAATCTGGTGATCCCCTTCCATAAAATGTCATTGCGACCTTGCTAGATACTCCATAAAATCATGGTTGCCCTACATTTGTCCTCCTATGAATATCTACAAAAGTGTGCTTTCAACCACTCCAAAAAAGATGTTTCCATCCCGCCTTTAAGCCCTATACCACACTGCAGCCAGCAATCGATCTTCCATTACTGTCCAATTTGGTTGGAGGTAGTCACCTAGGCCCCTAACCGAATGTGGTTCACTAGAATTCTCGTATGTTTTTTTTTTTTTTTTTTTTTTTTTTTTTTGGGGAAATGGAATATTATTACTGCAAATCCGAAGATAAAGAGTTACAAATAAAGGAGGGAGGAGTTAATCTCCCAAACTAAAGAATCTGACAAAGAATTAGCTGCTCTAGCTAAGAGATGAGCAACATGATTTGCAGACCTTTTAATAAAACCATACTTGAAGCATCAACAGCTACAGACTCCAGCGATTGAATTACGAAAAGTGCATCTGACTCCATCATCACCTTATCAACACCCCTCTGATTGAGCCAACTAAGAGCCTCACAGAAACTTAGAGCTTCAACTTGTGGAAATAGGAGGGCCTCGTGGATGTGATTTCAAGATTTTTGACCCACTTTACTCAGGGATCAAACGTCCATAAGGCCATCAACCATATCCAGGTTGCAATCCCTCATACTCTTATACCATATACAACAATATTACAACTGCAAACACCATGCAAAATAATCTACAAAAGAGTAGAGAAGCCCGATTTTACCTTTGTTGTCCGGTTGTACTTTGATGGAGAAGAAAATAACTTTAGATCTCCAAGACTTCTTAGCCTTCCACGCTATGGCCCGTATCAGATCTCTTCTCTAAAGGAGATGGGTGGGATCTCCTAAAGGAAACAACTAGAAGCTCTAAAGGAAAACTAGAAGAGAACTAGAAGGAGAAGAGAAGTATGTGCAACTCTTGCACAAAGGGATTTTGGGCGTGAATTCCAAGGATAGAAATCACAGCCCTTCGTTTCTCCTTTTATAGCATTAAAGCAACCTCCTTCTCTTGTACTTATTGAAATAGAAGTCTTACTTCTACACAAAATAGTAACCTTACTATTACCACTATTAGAAGTCCCACTTCAAATAGAAATAGTAACTTCCTAATTCCTTCATCTTAGAGTTCTAGTAGGATAAGTATCTTTCCAATAACTTGGGCTAGCGTGGGGACCACTAGGGATTCCATAGAAAGCTGGCTCCAACTGGGACACGTGACCCCACATCTCATGTGTAATCCGGGCCCACAATTAATTGCAAATAACACCACTATATAAATGCAATTGCACGCCAGTCTTAGGAATGAATTACAATGAAGACCCTAAACTTCCCGATTATCACAATTAAGCCCCTCTATCAATATCCATGGATTAACTGGACTAATAATGTCCCGCCAATTTAAATCCACATCTTATTATCCTTGAGCCCCAATTAATCACAGTGATCATCAGTACCATCCAATTAACTCTTAATCGAGATGGGTGCGCACTTACTAATGATAAATCCATTAATTGGCATAAGGGGATAATATAGATAGATTCCATCTTGACCATTGGATGTTTCCACAGTCCTACTACCACGTACCCAAGACACCGAGGTGTTGACCTATAGTTGGCCTCACTCATTGGTGACTCAAAACAAATGAATAGATAGAAACTTGAGTTCATCAATGTCTCAGGATTGAGAGCCTATTGTTAGGGAATTATGAGAGCAAACCTTAAACTCGAGACTGTATTCCATAAGGTGCTTCTCATGGTCCTTCAATACATCCAATGTACCAGCACCGTGATCCAGAATCTTACATTCTAATGATCGAGACAAATCACACTATCTTATAGTGATCAAAGCGCTGCAACCTTATCAGATGAGATGCCCAGTCTCATCACCGGTTGTGAAGATGTTTAAGTATAAGATTTGTGACAAATGTCTCCTGTGTGTGGATCTCATCCATACACATATATCACATCTAATATACTAATGGGACCCGGTTCATCTCATGAACCATTTATGTCATTTGTATTGGTCATGTGCATTAAGTAATAAAACACCATTCATCTCATTAAAGGAAAGCATGATATTATTGATAAATAAAGAAATTAATCAGTTTATTACATCATATGATGGATTGAGTCCATACAATCTAACACAACTAACTTTGCTTCAGAACAGCCCCACAACCGCCTGCTACTTGCTGCGATAAAACAGCCATTAGAATCTCTATGTACACATCCAAAACCTGACTGGTTGTCGCTGGAAAAAAGTGCCACATCAACATTGCATTTGATCCAACTAGCAGGAGGTTTTTACCATACAAACATGGTTCCTGAAACTCTATTAGCAGCCACTGACATGCCCTTACTACGAGCGTCACGCCACTGATTTAGGACTGAATGAGCAAAACTACTAACCTGCTGTACAAATCTGGTAATCCCCTTCCATAAAATGTCATTGCGACCTTGCCAGATACTCCATAAAATCATGGCTGCCCTACAATTGTCCTCCTATGAATATCTACAAAAGTGTGCTTTCAACCACTCCAAAAAAGATGTTTCCATCCCGCCATTAAGCCCTATACCACACTGCAGCCAGCAATCGATCTTCCATTACTGTCCAATTTGGTTGGAGGTAGTCACCTAGGCCCCTAACCGAATGTGGTTCACTACAATTCTCGTATGTATTTTTTTTTTTTTTTTTTTTTTTTTTTTGAGAAATGGAATATTATTACTGCAAATCCGAAGATAAAGAGTTACAAGTAAAGGAGGGAGGAGTAATCTCCCAAACTAAAGAATCTGACAAAGAATTAGCTGCTCTAGCTAAGAGATGAGCAACATGATTTGCAGACCTTTTAATAAAACCATACTTGAAGCATCAACAGCTACAGACTCCAGCGATTGAATTACGAAAAGTGCATCTGACTCCATCATCACCTTATGAACACCCCTATGATTGAGCCAACTAAGAGCCTCACAGAAACTTAGAGCTTCAACTAACTTTGCTTCAGAACAGCCCCACAACCGCCTGCTACTTGCTGCGATAAAACAGCCATTAGAATCTCTAAGTACACATCCAAAACCTGACTGGTTGTCGCTGGAAAAAAGTGCCACATCAACATTGCATTTGATCCAACTAGCAAGAGGTTTTTGCCATACAGAGATGGTTCCTGAAACTCTATTAGCAGCCACTGACATGCCCTTACTACGAGCGTCATGCCACTGATTTAGGACTGAATGAGCAAAACTACTAACCTGCCGTACAAATCTGGTGATCCCCTTCCATAAAATGTCATTGCGACCTTGCTAGATACTCCATAAAATCATGGTTGCCCTACATTTGTCCTCCTATGAATATCTAGAAAAGTGTGCTTTCAACCACTCCAAAAAAGTTGTTTCCATCCCGCCTTTAAGCCCTATACCACACTGCAGCCAGCAATCGATCTTCCATTACTGTCCAATTTGGTTGGAGGTAGTCACCTAGGCCCCTAACCGAATGTGGTTCACTAGAATTCTCGTATGTGTTTTTTTTTTTTTTTTTTTTTTTTTTGGGAAATGGAATATTATTACTGCAAATCCGAAGATAAAGAGTTACAAATAAAGGAGGGAGGAGTAATCTCCCAAACTAAAAGAATCTGACAAAGAATTAGCTGCTCTAGCTAAGAGATGAGCAACATGATTTGCAGACCTTTTAATAAAACCATACTTGAAGCGTCAACAGCTACAGACTCCAGCGATTGAATTACGAAAAGTGCATCTGACTCCATCATCACCTTATCAACACCCCTCTGATTGAGCCAACTAAGAGCCTCACAGAAAACTTAGAGCTTCAACTTGTTGGAAATAGGAGGGCCTCTGTGGATGTGATTTCAAGATTTTTGACCCACTTTACTCAGGGATCAAACGTCCATAAGGCCATCAACCATATCCAGGTTGCAATCCCTCATACTCTTATACCATATACAACAATATTACATGCAACACCATGCAAAATAATCTACAAAAGAGTAGAGAAGCAGATTATACCTTTGTTGTCCGGTTGTACTTTGATGGAGAAGAAAATAACTTTAGATCTCCAAGACTTCTTAGCCTTCCACGCTATGGCCCGTATCAGATCTCTTCTCTAAAGGAGATGGGTGGGATCTCCTAAAGGAAACAACTAGAAGCTCTAAAGGAAACTAGAAGAGAACTAGAAGGAGAAGAGAAGTATGTGCAACTCTTGCACAAAGGGATTTGGGCGTGAATTCCAAGGATAGAAATCACAGCCCTTCGTTTCTCCTTTTATAGCATTAAGCAACCTCCTTCTCTTGTACTTATTGAAATAGAAGTCTTACTTCTACACAAAATAGTAACCTTACTATTACCACTATTAGAAGTCCCACTTCAAATAGAAATAGTAACTTCCTAATTCCCTTCATCTTAGAGTTCTAGTAGGATAAGTATCTTTCCAATAACTTGGGCTAGCGTGGGGGACCACTAGGGATTCCATAGAAAGCTGGCTCCAACTGGGACACGTGACCCCACATCTCATGTGTAATCCGGGCCCACAGTTAATTGCAAATAACACCACTATATAAATGCAATTGCACTCCAGTCTTAGGAATGAATTACAATGAAGACCCTAAACTTCCCGATTATCACAATTAAGCCCCTCTATCAATATCATGGATTAACTGGACTAATAATGTCCCGCCAATTTAAATCCACATCTTATTATCCTTGAGCCCCAATTAATCACAGTGATCATCAGTACCATCCAGTTAACTCTTAATCGAGATGGGTGCGCACTTACTAATGATAAATCCATTAATTGGCATAAGGGGATAATATAGATAGATTCCATCTTGACCATTGGATGTTTCCACAGTCCTACTACCACGTACCCAAGACACCGAGGTGTTGACCTATAGTTGGCCTCACTCATTGGTGACTCAAAACAATGAATAGATAGAAACTTGAGTTCATCAATGTCTCAGGATTGAGAGCCTATTGTTAGGGAATTATGAGAGCAAACCTTAAACTCGAGACTGTATTCCATAAGTGCTTCTCATGGTCCTTCAATACATCCAATGTACCAGCACCGTGATCCAGAATCTTACATTCTAATGATCGAGACAAATCACACTATCTTATAGTGATCAAAGCGCTGCAACCTTATCAGATGAGATGCCAGTCTCATCACCGGTTGTGAAGATGTTTAAGTATAAGATTTGTGACAAATGTCTCCTGTGTGTGGATCTCATCCATACAACATATATCACATCTAATATACTAATGGGACCCGGTTCATCTCATGAACATTTATGTCATTTGTATTGGTCATGTGCATTAAGTAATAAAACACCATTCATCTCATTAAAGGAAAGCATGATATTATTGATAAATAAAGAAATTAATCAGTTTATTACATCATATGATGGATTGAGTCCATACAATCTAAACACAACTAACTTTGCTTCAGAACAGCCCCACAACCGCCTGCTACTTGCTGCGATAAAACAGCCATTAGAATCTCTATGTACACATCCAAAACCTGACTGGTTGTCGCTGGAAAAAAAGTGCCACATCAACATTGCATTTGATCCAACTAGCAGGAGGTTTTACCATACAAACATGGTTCCTGAAACTCTATTAGCAGCCACTGACATGCCCTTACTACGAGCGTCACGCCACTGATTTAGGACTGAATGAGCAAAACTACTAACCTGCTGTACAAATCTGGTAATCCCCTTCCATAAATGTCATTGCGACCTTGCCAGATACTCCATAAAATCATGGCTGCCCTACAATTGTCCTCCTATGAATATCTACAAAAGTGTGCTTTCAACCACTCCAAAAAAGATGTTTCATCCGCCATTAAGCCCTATACCACACTGCAGCCAGCAATCGATCTTCCATTACTGTCCAATTTTGGTTGGAGGTAGTCACCTAGGCCCCTAACCGAATGTGGTTCACTACAATTCTCGTATGTATGTTTTTTTTTTTTTTTTTTTTTTGAGAAATGGAATATTATTACTGCAAATCCGAAGATAAAGAGTTACAAGTAAAGGAGGGAGGAGTAATCTCCCAAACTAAAGAATCTGACAAAGAATTAGCTGCTCTAGCTAAGAGATGAGCAACATGATTTGCAGACCTTTTAATAAAACCATACTTGAAGCATCAACAGCTACAGACTCCAGCGATTGAATACGAAAAGTGCATCTGACTCCATCATCACCTTATCAACACCCCTACGATTGAGCCAACTAAGAGCCTCACAGAAACTTAGAGCTTCAACTAACTTTGCTTCAGAACAGCCCACAACCGCCTGCTACTTGCTGCGATAAAACAGCCATTAGAATCTTAGTACACATCCAAAACCTGACTGTTGTCGCTGGGAAAAAAGTGCCACATCAACATTGCATTTGATCCAACTAGCAGGAGTTTTTGCCATACAGACATGGTTCCTGAAACTCTATTAGCAGCCACTGACATGCCCCTTACTACGAGCGCATGCCTTGATTTAGGACTGATGAGCAAACAAATAACTGCCGAACAAACATCCGGTGATCCCTTTCCTAAAATGTCATTACCTTGCAGCTACTCCATAAAATCATGGCTGCCCTACATTTGTCCTCTATGATATTCTACTAAAAGTGTGCTTTCAACACTCCAAAAAGATGTCTCCATCCGCCATTCCAGCCCCTATCACCACATCTGCAGCCGCAATCGATCTTCCATTACTGTCCATTTGGTTGGAGGTAGTCACTGGGCCCTAATAGAATGAGGTTCACTAGCATTCTCGTATGTTTTTTTTTTCTTTTTTTTCTTTTTTTTTTTTGAGAAATGGAATATCGTTACTGCAATCCGAAGAGCGTAAGATTACAAGTAAAGGAGGGAGGAGTAATCTCCCAAACTAAAGAATCTGACAAAGAATTAGCTGCTCTAGCTAAGAGATGAGCAACATGATTGCAGACCTTTTAATAAAAACCATACTTGAAGCATCAACAGCTACAAGACTCCAGCGATTGAATTACGAAAAGCGCATCTGACTCCATAATCACCTTATCAACACCCCAATGATTGAGCCAACTATAGCCTCACAGAAACTTAGAGCTTCAACTAACTTTGCTTCAGAACAGCCCCACAACCGCCTGCTACTTGCTGCGATAAAACAGCCATTAATATCTCTAAGTACACATCCAAAACCTGACTGGTTGTCGCTGGAAAAAAGTGCCACATCAACATTGCATTTGATCCAACTAGCAGGAGGTTTTTGCCATACAGACATGGTTCCTGAAACTCTATTAGCAGCCACTGACATGCCCTTGCTACGAGCGTCATGCCACTGATTTAGGACTGAATGAGCAAAACTACTAACCTGCCGTACAAATCTGGTGATCCCCTTCCATAAAATGTCATTGCGACCTTGCTAGATACTCCATAAAATCATGGCTGCCCTACATTTGTCCTCCTATGAATATCTACAAAAGTGTGCTTTCAACCACTCCAAAAAAGATGTTTCCATCCCGCCTTTAAGCCCTATACCACACTGCAGCCAGCAATCGATCTTCCATTACTGTCCAATTTGGTTGGAGGTAGTCGCCTAGGCCCCTAACCGAATGTGGTTCACTAGAATTCTCGTATGTTTTTTTTTTTTTTTTTTTTTTTTTTGAGAGAAATGGAATATTATTACTGCAATTCCGAAGATAAAGAGTTACAAGTAAAGGAGGGAGGAGTAATCTCCCAAACTAAAGAATCTGACAAAGAATTAGCTGCTCTAGCTAAGAGATGAGCAACATGATTTGCAGACCTTTTAATAAAACCATACTTGAGCATCACAGCTACAGACTCCAGCGATTGAATTACGAAAAGTGCATCTGACTCCATCATCACCTTATCAACACCCCTATGATTGAGCCAACTAAGAGCCTCATAGAAACTTAGAGCTTCAACTAACTTTGCTTCGGAACAGCCCCACAACCGCCTGCTACTTGCTGCGATAAAACAGCCATTAATATCTCTAAGTACACATCCAAAACCTGACTGGTTGTCGCTGGAAAAAAGTGCCACATCAACATTGCATTTGATCCAACTAGCAGGAGGTTTTTGCCATACAGACATGGTTCCTGAAACTCTATTAGCAGCCACTGACATGCCCTTACTACGAGCGTCATGCCACTGATTTAGGACTGAATGAGCAAAACTACTAACCTGCCGTACAAATCTGGTGATCCCCTTCCATAAAATTGTCATTGCGACCTTGCTAGATACTCCATAAAATCATGGTTGCCCTACATTTGTCCTCCTATGAATATCTACAAAAGTTTGCTTTCAACCACTCCAAAAAGTGTTTCCATCCCGCCTTTAAGCCCTATACCACACTGCAGCCAGCAATCGATCTTCCATTACTGTCCAATTTGGTTGGAGGTAGTCACCTAGGCCCCTAACCGAATGTGGTTCACTAGAATTCTCGTATGTTTGTTTTTTTTTTTTTTTTTTTTTTTTTTTTGGGAAATGGAATATTATTACTGCAAATCCGAAGATAAAGAGTTACAAATAAAGGAGGGAGGAGTAATCTCCCAAACTAAAGAATCTGACAAAGAATTAGCTGCTCTAGCTAAGAGATGAGCAACATGATTTGCAGACCTTTTAATAAAACCATACTTGAAGCATCAACAGCTACAGACTCCAGCGATTGAATTACGAAAAGTGCATCTGACTCCATCATCACCTTATCAACACCCCTCTGATTGAGCCAACTAAGAGCCTCACAGAAACTTAGAGCTTCAACTTGTTGGAAATTGGAGGGCCTCGTGGATGTGATTTCAAGATTTTTGACCCACTTTACTCAGGGATCAAACGTCCATAAGGCCATCAACCATATCCAGGTTGCAATCCCTCATACTCTTATACCATATACAACAATATTACATGCAACACCATGCAAAATAATCTACAAAAGAGTAGAGAAGCCGATTTTACCTTTGTTGTCCGGTTGTACTTTGATGGAGAAGAAAATAACTTTAGATCTCCAAGACTTCTTAGCCTTCCACGCTATGGCCCGTATCAGATCTCTTCTCTAAAGGAGATGGGTGGGATCTCCTAAAGGAAACAACTAGAAGCTCTAAAGGAAACTAGAAGAGAACTAGAAGGAGAAGAGAAGTATGTGCAACTCTTGCCACAAAAGGGATTTTGGGCGTGAATTCCAAGGATAGAAATCACAGCCCTTCGTTTCTCCTTTTATAGCATTAAGCAACCTCCTTCTCTTGTACTTATTGAAATAGAAGTCTTACTTCTACACAAAATAGTAACCTTACTATTACCACTATTAGAAGTCCCACTTCAAATAGAAATAGTAACTTCCTAATTCCTTCATCTCTTAGAGTTCTAGTAGGATAAGTATCTTTCCAATAACTTGGCTAGCGTGGGGACCACTAGGGATCCATAGAAAGCTGGCTCCAACTGGGACACGTGACCCCACATCTCATGTGTAATCCGGGCCCACAGTTAATTGCAAATAACACCACTATATAAATGCAATTGCACTCCAGTCTTAGGAATGAATTACAATGAAGACCCTAAACTTCCCGATTATCACAATTAAGCCCCTCTATCAATATCCATGGATTAACTGGACTAATAATGTCCCGCCAATTTAAATCCACATCTTATTATCCTTGAGCCCCAATTAATCACAGTGATCATCAGTACCTTCCAATTAACTCTTAATCGAGATGGGTGCGCACTTACTAATGATAAATCCATTAATTGGCATAAGGGGATAATATAGATAGATTCCATCTTGACCATTGGATGTTTCCACAGTCCTACTACCACGTACCCAAGACACCGAGGTGTTGACCTATAGTTGGCCTCACTCATTGGTGACTCAAAACAAATGAATAGATAGAAACTTGAGTTCATCAATGTCTCAGGATTGAGAGCCTATTGTTAGGGAATTATGAGAGCAAACCTTAAAACTCGAGACTGTATTCCATAAGGTGCTTCTCATGGTCCTTCAATACATCCAATGTACCAGCACCGTGATCCAGAATCTTACATTCTAATGATCGAGACAAATCACACTATCTTATAGTGATCAAAGCGCTGCAACCTTATCAGATGAGATGCCCAGTCTCATCACCGGTTGTGAAGATGTTTAAGTATAAGATTTGTGACAAATGTCTCCTGTGTGTGGATCTCATCCATACACATATATCACATCTAATATACTAATGGGACCCGGTTCATCTCATGAACCATTTATGTCATTTGTATTGGTTCATGTGCATTAAGTAATAAAACACCATTCATCTCATTAAAGGAAAGCATGATATTATTGATAAATAAAGAAATTAATCAGTTTATTACATCATATGATGGATTGAGTCCATACAATCTAACACAACTAACTTTGCTTCAGAACAGCCCCACAACCGCCTGCTACTTGCTGCGATAAAACAGCCATTAGAATCTCTATGTACACACATCCAAAACCTGACTGGTTGTCGCTGGAAAAAGTGCCACATCAACATTGCATTTGATCCAACTAGCAGGAGGTTTTTACCATACAAACATGGTTCCTGAAACTCTATTAGCAGCCACTGACATGCCCTTACTACGAGCGTCACGCCACTGATTTAGGACTGAATGAGCAAAACTACTAACCTGCTGTACAAATCTGGTAATCCCCTTCCATAAAATGTCATTGCGACCTTGCCAGATACTCCATAAAATCATGGCTGCCCTACAATTGTCCTCCTATGAATATCTACAAAAGTGTGCTTTCAACCACTCCAAAAAAGATGTTTCCATCCCGCCATTAAGCCCTATACCACACTGCAGCCAGCAATCGATCTTCCATTACTGTCCAATTTGGTTGGAGGTAGTCACCTAGGCCCCTAACCGAATGTGGTTCACTACAATTCTCGTATGTATTTTTTTTTTTTTTTTTTTTTTTTTTGAGAAATGGAATATTATTACTGCAAATCCGAAGATAAAGAGTTACAAGTAAAGGAGGGAGGAGTAATCTCCCAAACTAAAGAATCTGACAAAGAATTAGCTGCTCTAGCTAAGAGATGAGCAACATGATTTGCAGACCTTTTAATAAAACCATACTTGAAGCATCAACAGCTACAGACTCCAGCGATTGAATTACGAAAAGTGCATCTGACTCCATCATCACCTTATCAACACCCCTATGATTGAGCCAACTAAGAGCCTCACAGAAACTTAGAGCTTCAACTAACTTTGCTTCAGAACAGCCCCACAACCGCCTGCTACTTGCTGCGATAAAACAGCCATTAGAATCTCTAAGTACACATCCAAAACCTGACTGGTTGTCGCTGGAAAAAAGTGCCACATCAACATTGCATTTGATCCAACTAGCAGGAGGTTTTTGCCATACAGACATGGTTCCTGAAACTCTATTAGCAGCCACTGACATGCCCTTACTACGAGCGTCACGCCACTGATTTAGGACTGAATGAGCAAAACTACTAACCTGCCGTACAAATCTGGTGATCCCCTTCCATAAAATGTCATTGCGACCTTGCCAGGTACTCCATAAAATCATGGCTGCCCTACATTTGTCCTCCTATGAATATCTACAAAAGTGTGCTTTCAACCACTCCAAAAAAGATGTTTCCATCCCGCCATTAAGCCCTATACCACACTGCAGCCAGCAATCGATCTTCCATTACTGTCCAATTTGGTTGGAGGTAGTCACCTAGGCCCCTAACCGAATGAGGTTCACTAGAATTCTCGTATCTTTTTTTTTTTCCTTTTTTTTTTTTTTTTTTTTTTTGAGAAATGGAATATTATTACTGCAATTCCGAAGATAAAGAGTTACAAGTAAAGGAGGGAGGAGTAATCTCCCAAACTAAGGAATCTGACAAAGAATTAGCTGCTCTAGCTACGAGATGAGCAACATGATTTGCAGACCTTTTAATAAAACCATACTTGAAGCATCAACAGCTACAGACTCCAGCGATTGAATTACGAAAAGTGCATCTGACTCCATAATCACCTTATCAACACCCCTATGATTGAGCCAACTAAGAGCCTCATAGAAACTTAGAGCTTCAACTAACTTTGCTTCGGAACAGCCCCACAACCGCCTACTACTTGCTGCGATAAAACAGCCATTAATATCTCTAAGTACACATCCAAAACCTAACTGGTTGTCGCTGGAAAAAAGTGCCACATCAACATTGCATTTGATCCAACTAGCAGGAGGTTTTTGCCATACAGACATGGTTCCTGAAACTCTATTAGCAGCCACTGACATGCCCTTACTACGAGCGTCATGCCACTGATTTAGGACTGAATGAGCAAAACTACTAACCTGCCGTACAAATCTGGTGATCCCCTTCCATAAAATGTCATTGCGACCTTGCTAGATACTCCATAAAATCATGGTTGCCCTACATTTGTCCTCCTATGAATATCTACAAAAGTGTGCTTTCAACCACTCCAAAAAAGATGTTTCCATCCCGCCTTTAAGCCCTATACCACACTGCAGCCAGCAATCGATCTTCCATTACTGTCCAATTTGGTTGGAGGTAGTCACCTAGGCCCCTAACCGAATGTGGTTCACTAGAATTCTCGTATGTTTTTTTTTTTTTTTTTTTTTTTTTTTTTTGGGAAATGGAATATTATTACTGCAAATCCGAAGATAAAGAGTTACAAATAAAGGAGGGAGGAGTAATCTCCCAAACTAAAGAATCTGACAAAGAATTAGCTGCTCTAGCTAAGAGATGAGCAACATGATTTGCAGACCTTTTAATAAAACCATACTTGAAGCATCAACAGCTACAGACTCCAGCGATTGAATTACGAAAAGTGCATCTGACTCCATCATCACCTTATCAACACCCCTCTGATTGAGCCAACTAAGAGCCTCACAGAAACTTAGAGCTTCAACTTGTTGGAAATAGGAGGGCCTCGTGGATGTGATTTCAAGATTTTTGACCCACTTTACTCAGGGATCAAACGTCCATAGGGCCATCAACCATATCCAGGTTGCAATCCCTCATACTCTTATACCATATACAACAATATTACATGCAACACCATGCAAAATAATCTACAAAAGAGTAGAGAAGCAGATTATACCTTTGTTGTCCGGTTGTACTTTGATGGAGAAGAAAATAACTTTAGATCTCCAAGACTTCTTAGCCTTCCACGCTATGGCCCGTATCAGATCTCTTCTCTAAAGGAGATGGGTGGGATCTCCTAAAGGAAACAACTAGAAGCTCTAAAGGAAACTAGAAGAGAACTAGAAGGAGAAGAGAAGTATGTGCAACTCTTGCACAAAGGGATTTTGGGCGTGAATTCCAAGGATAGAAATCACAGCCCTTCGTTTCTCCTTTTATAGCATTAAGCAACCTCCTTCTCTTGTACTTATTGAAATAGAAGTCTTACTTCTACACAAAATAGTAACCTTACTATTACCACTATTAGAAGTCCCACTTCAAATAGAAATAGTAACTTCCTAATTCCTTCATCTTAGAGTTCTAGTAGGATAAGTATCTTTCCAATAACTTGGGCTAGCGTGGGGACCACTAGGGATTCCATAGAAAGCTGGCTCCAACTGGGACACGTGACCCCACATCTCATGTGTAATCCGGGCCCACAGTTAATTGCAAATAACACCACTATATAAATGCAATTGCACTCCAGTCTTAGGAATGAATTACAATGAAGACCCTAAACTTCCCGATTATCACAATTAAGCCCCTCTATCAATATCCATGGATTAACTGGACTAATAATGTCCCGCCAATTTAAATCCACATCTTATTATCCTTGAGCCCCAATTAATCACAGTGATCATCAGTACCTTCCAATTAACTCTTAATCGAGATGGGTGCGCACTTACTAATGATAAATCCATTAATTGGCATAAGGGGATAATATAGATAGATTCCATCTTGACCATTGGATGTTTCCACAGTCCTACTACCACGTACCCAAGACACCGAGGTGTTGACCTATAGTTGGCCTCACTCATTGGTGACTCAAAACAAATGAATAGATAGAAACTTGAGTTCATCAATGTCTCAGGATTGAGAGCCTATTGTTAGGGAATTATGAGAGCAAACCTTAAACTCGAGACTGTATTCCATAAGGTGCTTCTCATGGTCCTTCAATACATCCAATGTACCAGCACCGTGATCCAGAATCTTACATTCTAATGATCGAGACAAATCACACTATCTTATAGTGATCAAAGCGCTGCAACCTTATCAGATGAGATGCCCAGTCTCATCACCGGTTGTGAAGATGTTTAAGTATAAGATTTGTGACAAATGTCTCCTGTGTGTGGATCTCATCCATACACATATATCACATCTAATATACTAATGGGACCCGGTTCATCTCATGAACCATTTATGTCATTTGTATTGGTCATGTGCATTAAGTAATAAAACACCATTCATCTCATTAAAGGAAAGCATGATATTATTGATAAATAAAGAAATTAATCAGTTTATTACATCATATGATGGATTGAGTCCATACAATCTAACACAACTAACTTTGCTTCAGAACAGCCCCACAACCGCCTGCTACTTGCTGCGATAAAACAGCCATTAGAATCTCTATGTACACATCCAAAACCTGACTGGTTGTCGCTGGAAAAAAGTGCCACATCAACATTGCATTTGATCCAACTAGCAGGAGGTTTTTACCATACAAACATGGTTCCTGAAACTCTATTAGCAGCCACTGACATGCCCTTACTACGAGCGTCACGCCACTGATTTAGGACTGAATGAGCAAAACTACTAACCTGCTGTACAAATCTGGTAATCCCCTTCCATAAAATGTCATTGCGACCTTGCCAGATACTCCATAAAATCATGGCTGCCCTACAATTGTCCTCCTATGAATATCTACAAAAGTGTGCTTTCAACCACTCCAAAAAAGATGTTTCCATCCCGCCATTAAGCCCTATACCACACTGCAGCCAGCAATCGATCTTCCATTACTGTCCAATTTGGTTGGAGGTAGTCACCTAGGCCCCTAACCGAATGTGGTTCACTACAATTCTCGTATGTATGTATTTTTTTTTTTTTTTTTTTTTTTTTTTTTTGAGAAATGGAATATTATTACTGCAAATCCGAAGATAAAGAGTTACAAGTAAAGGAGGGAGGAGTAATCTCCCAAACTAAAGAATCTGACAAAGAATTAGCTGCTCTAGCTAAGAGATGAGCAACATGATTTGCAGACCTTTTAATAAAACCATACTTGAAGCATCAACAGCTACAGACTCCAGCGATTGAATTACGAAAAGTGCATCTGACTCCATCATCACCTTATCAACACCCCTACGATTGAGCCAACTAAGAGCCTCACAGAAACTTAGAGCTTCAACTAACTTTGCTTCAGAACAGCCCCACAACCGCCTGCTACTTGCTGCGATAAAACAGCCATTAGAATCTCTAAGTACACATCCAAAACCTGACTGGTTGTCGCTGGAAAAAAGTGCCACATCAACATTGCATTTGATCCAACTAGCAGGAGGTTTTTGCCATACAGACATGGTTCCTGAAACTCTATTAGCAGCCACTGACATGCCCTTACTACGAGCGTCACGCCTCTGATTTAGGACTGAATGAGCAAAACAAATAACCTGCCGAACAAATCCGGTGATCCCCTTCCATAAAATGTCATTGCGACCTTGCCAGCTACTCCATAAAATCATGGCTGCCCTACATTTGTCCTCCTATGAATATCTACTAAAGTGTGCTTTCAACCACTCCAAAAAAGATGTTTCCATCCCGCCATTAAGCCCTATACCACACTGCAGCCAGCAATCGATCTTCCATTACTGTCCAATTTGGTTGGAGGTAGTCACCTAGGCCCCTAACCGAATGAGGTTCACTAGAATTCTCGTATGTTTTTTTTTTCTTTTTTTTTTTTTTTTTTTTTGAGAAATGGAATATTTTTACTGCAAATCCGAAGATAAAGAGTTACAAGTAAAGGAGGGAGGAGTAATCTCCCAAACTAAAGAATCTGACAAAGAATTAGCTGCTCTAGCTAAGAGATGAGCAACATGATTTGCAGACCTTTTAATAAAACCATACTTGAAGCATCAACAGCTACAGACTCCAGCGATTGAATTACGAAAAGCGCATCTGACTCCATAATCACCTTATCAACACCCCAATGATTGAGCCAACTAATAGCCTCACAGAAACTTAGAGCTTCAACTAACTTTGTTTCAGAACAGCCCCACAACCGCCTGCTACTTGCTGCGGTAAAACAGCCATTAGAATCTCTAAGTACACATCCAAAACCTGACTGGTTGTCGCTGGAAAAAAGTGCCACATCAACATTGCATTTGATCCATCTAGCAGGAGGTTTTTGCCATACAGACATGGTTCCTGAAACTCTATTAGCAGCCACTGACATGCCCTTACTACGAGCGTCATGCCACTGATTTAGGACTGAATGAGCAAAACTACTAACCTGCCGTACAAATCTGGTGATCCCCTTCCATAAAATGTCATTGCGA
This sequence comes from Camphora micrantha, assembly GCA_003546025.1. NCBI lineage: Eukaryota > Viridiplantae > Streptophyta > Magnoliopsida > Laurales > Lauraceae > Camphora > Camphora micrantha. Next base: position 15,721,740 of record QPKB01000009.1, on the reverse strand, counting down.
CCTTGCTAGATACTCCATAAAATCATGGCTGCCCTACATTTGTCCTCCTATGAATATCTACAAAAGTGTGCTTTCAACCACTCCAAAAAAGATGTTTCCATCCCGCCTTTAAGCCCTATACCACACTGCAGCCAGCAATCGATCTTCCATTACTGTCCAATTTGGTTGGAGGTAGTCGCCTTCGCCCCTAACCGAATGTGGTTCACTAGAATTCTCGTATGTTTTTTTTTTTTTTTTTTTTTTTTTTTTGAGAAATGGAATATTATTACTGCAAATCCGAAGATAAAGAGTTACAAGTAAAGGAGGGAGGAGTAATCTCCCAAACTAAAGAATCTGACAAAGAATTAGCTGCTCTAGCTAAGAGATGAGCAATATGATTTGCAGACCTTTTAATAAAACCATACTTGAAGCATCAACAGCTACAGACTCCAGCGATTGAATTACGAAAAGTGCATCTGACTCCATAATCACCTTATCAACACCCCTATGATTAAGCCAACTAAGAGCCTCATAGAAACTTAGAGCTTCAACTAACTTTGCTTCGGAACAGCCCCACAACCGCCTGCTACATGCAGCGATAAAACAGCCATTAGAATCTCTAAGTACACATCCAAAACCTGACACGTTGTCGCTGGAAAAAAGTGCCACATCAACATTGCATTTGATCCAACTAGCAGGAGGTTTTTACCATAGAGACATGGTTCCTGAAACTCTATTAGCAGCCACTGACATGCCCTTACTACGAGCGTCACGCCACTGATTTAGGACTGAATGAGCAAAACAAATAACCTGCCGAACAAATCCGGTGATCCCCTTCCATAAAATGTCATTGCGACCTTGCCAGCTACTCCATAAAAGTATGGCTGCCCTACATTTGTCCTCCTATGAATATCTACTAAAGTGTGCTTTCAACCACTCCAAAAAAGATGTTTCCATCCCGCCATTAAGCCCTATACCACACTGCAGCCAGCAATCGATCTTCCATTACTGTCCAATTTGGTTGGAGGTAGTCACCTAGGCCCCTAACGGAATGAGGTTCACTAGAATTCTCGTATGTTTTTTTTTTTTTTTTTTTTTTTTTTTTTTTTTGAGAAATGGAATATTTTTACTGCAAATCCGAAGATAAAGAGTTACAAGTAAAGGAGGGAGGAGTAATCTCCCAAACTAAAGAATCTGACAAAGAATTAGCTGCTCTAGCTAAGAGATGAGCAACATGATTTGCAGACCTTTTAATAAAACCATACTTGAAGCATCAACAGCTGCAGACTCCAGCGATTGAATTACGAAAAGCGCATCTAACTCCATAATCACCTTATCAACACCTCAATGATTGAGCCAACTAAGAGCCTCACAGAAACTTAGAGCTTCAACTAACTTTGCTTCAGAACAGCCCCACAACCGCCTGCTACTTGCTGCGGTAAAACAGCCATTAGAATCTCTAAGTACACATCCAAAACCTGACTGGTTGTCGCTGGGAAAAAGTGCCACATCAACATTGCATTTGATCCATCTAGCAGGAGGTTTTTGCCATACAGACATGGTTCCTGAAACTCTATTAGCAGCCACTGACATGCCCTTACTACGAGCGTCATGCCACTGATTTAGGACTGAATGAGCAAAACTACTAACCTGCCGTACAAATCTGGTGATCCCCTTCCATAAAATGTCATTGCGACCTTGCCAGATACTCCATAAAATCATGGCTGCCCTACATTTGTCCTCCAATGAATATCTACAAAAGTGTGCTTTCAACCACTCCAAAAAAGATGTTTCCATCCCGCCTTTAAGCCCTATACCACACTGCAGCCAGCAATCGATCTTCCATTACTGTCCAATTTGGTTGGTGGTAGTTGCCTAGGCCCCTAACCGAATGTGGTTCACTAGAATTCTCGTATGTTTTTTTTTTTTTTTTTTTTTTTTTTTTGAGAAATGGAATATTATTTCTGCAAATCCGAAGATAAAGAGTTACAAGTAAAGGAGGGAGGAGTAATCTCCCAAACTAAAGAATCTGACAAAGAATTAGCTGCTCTAGCTAAGAGATGAGCAACATGATTTGCAGACCTTTTAATAAAACCATACTTGAAGCATCAACAGCTACAGACTCCAGCGATTGAATTACGAAAAGTGCATCTGACTCCATCATCACCTTCTCAACACCCCTATGATTGGGCCAACTAAGAGCCTCACAGAAACTTAGAGCTTCAACTAACTTTGCTTCAGAACAGCCCCACAACCGCCTGCTAGTTGCTGCGATAAAACAGCCATTAGAATCTCTAAGTACACATCCAAAACCTGACTGGTTGTCGCTGGAAAAAAGTGCCACATCAACATTGCATTTGATCCAACTAGCAGGAGGTTTTTGCCATACAGACATGGTTCCTAAAACTCTATTAGCAGTCACTGACATGCCCTTACTACGAGCGTCACGCCACTAATTTAGGACTGAATGAGCAAAACAAATAACCTGCCGAACAAATCCGGTGATCCCCTTCCATAAAATGTCATTGCGACCTTGCCAGGTACTCCATAAAATCATGGCTGCCCTACATTTGCCCTCCTATGAATATATACAAAAGTGTGCTTTCAACCACTCCAAAAAAGATGTTTCCATCCCACCATTAAGCCCTATACCACACTGCAGCCAGCAATCGATCTTCCATTACTGTCCAATTTGGTTGGAGGTAGTCACCTAGGCCCCTAACCGAATGAGGTTCACTAGAATTCTCGTATGTTTTTTTTTTTTCTTTTTTTTTTTTTTTTTTTGAGAAATGGATTATTATTACTGCAAATTCGAAGATAAAGAGTTACAAGCAAAGGAGGGAGGAGTAATCTCCCAAACTAAAGAATCTGACAAAGAATTAGCTGCTCTAGCTAAGAGATGAGCAACATGATTTGCATACCTTTTAATAAAACCATACTTGAAGCATCAACAGCTACAGACTCCAGCGATTGAATTACGAAAAGTGCATCTGACTCCATCATCACCTTATCAACACCCCTCTGATTGAGCCAACTAAGAGCCTCACAGAAACTTAGAGCTTCAACTTGTTGGAAATAGGTGGGCCTCGTGGATGTGATTTCAAGACTTTTGACCCACTTTACTCAGGGATCAAACGTCCATAAGGCCATCAACCATATCCAGGATGCAATCCCTCATACTCTTATACCATATACAGCAATATTACAAGTAACACCATGCAAAATAATCTACAAAAGATTAGAGAAGCAGATTATACCTTTGCTGTCCGGTTGTACTTTGATGGAGAAGAAAACAACTTTAGATCTCCAAGACCTCTTAGCCTTCCACGCTATGGCCCGTATCAGATCTCTTCTCTAAAGGAGATGGGTGGGATCTCCTAAAGAAAACAACTACAAGCTCTAAAGGAAACTAGAAGAGAACTAGAAGGAGAAGAGAAGTATGTGCAACTCTTGCACAAAGGGATTTTGGGCGTGAATTCCAAGGATAGAAATCACAGCCCTTTGTTTCTCCTTTTATAGCATTAAGCAACCTCCTTCTCTTGTACTAATTGAAATAGAAGTCTTACTTCTACACAAAATAGTAACCTTACTATTACCACTATTAGAAGTCCCACTTCAAATAGAAATTGTAACTTCCTAATTCCTTCATCTTAGAGTTCTAGTAGGATAAGTATATTTCCAATAACTTGGGCTAGCGTGGGGACCACTAGGGATTCCATAGAAAGCTGGCTCCAACTGGGACACGTGACCCCACATCTCATGTGTAATCCGGGCCCACAGTTAATTGCAAATAACACCACTATATAAATGCAATTGCACTCCAGTCTTAGGAATGAATTACAATGAAGACCCTAAACTTCCCGATTATCACAATTAAGCCCCTCTATCAATATCCATAGATTAACTGGACTAATAATGTCCCGCCAATTTAAATCCACATCTTATTATCCTTGAGCCCCAATTAATCACAGTGATCATCAGTACCTTCCAATTAACTCTTAATCGAGATGGGTGCGCACTTACTAATGATAAATCCATTAATTGGCATAAGGGGATAATATAGATAGATTCCATCTTGACCATTGGATGTTCCCACAGTCCTACTACCACGTACCCAAGACACCGAGGTGTTGACCTATAGTTGGCCTCACTCATTGGTGATTCAAAGCAAATGAATAGATAGAAACTTGAGTTCATCAATTTCTCAGGATTGAGAGCCTATTGTTAGGGAATTATGAGAGCAAACCTTAAACTCGAGACTGTATTCCATAAGGTGCTTCTCATGGTCCTTCAATACATCCAATGTACCAGCACCGTGATCCAGAATCTTACATTCTAATGATCGAGACAAATCACACTATCTTATAGTGATCAAAGCGCTGCAACCTTATCAGATGAGATGCCCAGTCTCATCACCGGTTGTGAAGATGTTTAAGTATAAGATTTGTGACAAATGTCTCCTGTGTGTGGATCTCATCCATACACATATATCACATCTAATAAACTAATGGGACCCGGTTCATCTCATGAACCATTTATGTCGTTTGTATTGGTCATGTGCATTAAGTAATAAAACACCATTCATCTCATTAAAGGAAAGCATGATATTATTGATAAATAAAGAAATTAATCAGTTTATTACATCATATGATGGATTGAGTCCATACAATCTAACACAACTAACTTTGCTTCAGAACAGCCCCACAACCGCCTGCTACTTGCTGCGATAAAACAGCCATTAGAATCTCTATGTACACATCCAAAACCTGACTGGTTGTCGCTGGAAAAAAGTGCCACATCAACATTGCATTTGATCCAACTAGCAGGAGGTTTTTACTATACAGACATGGTTCCTGAAACTCTATTAGCAGCCACTGACATGCCCTTACTACGAGCGTCACGCCACTGATTTAGGACTGAATGAGCAAAACTACTAACCTGCCTTACAAATCTGGTGATCCCCTTCCATTAAATGTCATTGCGACCTTGCCAGATACTCCATAAAATCATGGCTGCCCTACATTTGTCCTCCTATGAATATCTACAAAAGTGTGCTTTCAATCACTCCAAAAAAAGATGTTTCCATCCCGCCATTAAGCCCTATACCACACTGCAGCCAGCAATCGATCTTCCATTACTGTCCAATTTGGTTGGAGGTAGTCACCTAGGCCCCTAACCGAATGAGGTTCACTAGAATTCTCGTATGTTTTTTTTTTTTCTTTTCTTTTTTTTTTTTTTTTTTTGAGAAATGGAATATTATTACTGCAAATCCGAAGATAAAGAGTTACAAGTAAAGGAGGGAGGAGTAATCTCCCAAACTAAAGAATCTGACAAAGAATTAGCTGCTCTAGCTAAGAGATGAGCAACATGATTTGCAGACCTTTTAATAAAACCATACTTGAAGCATCAACAGCTACAGACTCCAGCGATTGAATTACGAAAAGTGCATCTGACTCCATCATCACCTTATCAACACCCCTATGATTGAGCCAACTAAGAGCCTCACAGAAACTTAGAGCTTCAACTAACTTTGCTTCGGAACAGCCCAACAACCGCCTGCTACTTGCTGTGATAAAACAGCCATTAGAATCTCTAAGTACACATCCAAAACCTGACTGGTTGTCGCTGGAAAAAAGTGCCACATCAACATTGCATTTGATCCAACTAGCAGGAGGTTTTTACCATACAGACATGGTTCCTGAAACTCTATTAGCAGCCACTGACATGCCCTTACTACGAGCGTCACGCCGCTGATTTAGGACTGAATGAGCAAAACTACTAACCTGCCGTACAAATCTGGTGATCCCCTTCCATAAAATGTCATTGCGACCTTGCCAGATACTCCATAAAATCAGGGCTGCCCTACATTTGTCCTCCTATGAATCTCTACAAAAGTGTGCTTTCAACCACTCCAGAAAAGATGTTTCCATCCCGCCGTTAAGCCCTATACCACACTGCAGCCAGTAATCTCGAGCAAAAGGGCAATTAACAAACAGGTGGAGACAAGATTCAATGTTGCCATTGCATCTCATACATAAAGCTTGAACTTCCACTCTTCGGCCAAGAAGGTTATCTTGTGTAGGTAAACAGTGTCTACACATCCTCCATAAGTGAACACGAACTTTAGGAGGTATATTCAGGTGCCACAACTGTTTCCATATGCTACCCTCAGATTCCAGATTTATTGCCTTTCTTTGCCTTCTTTCTAGTAAGACACTATATACACTTTTAACAGTACATACACCCTTTGCATCCGCCCCCCAAAAACAAGTATCCTCGATATAATGAATACTAAGTGGTATACTGAGAATCAGTTGAGTATCTCTACTATTAAACAATGATTCAATCAACACCTTATCCCACGTCAACCTCCCTGCTTCAATAATGTCTGCCACCTTTAAATCCTCCAACCCTACAATGATTGGAGTAGTAAGATAAGTCATACTCCTACCTGGCAGCCAATGATCATGCCAAACATTAATTTTCTGCCCATTTCCGACCCTCCACCTTATGCCATCATGTAGCAGATTTTGAGCCGCTAAAACACTCCGCCAAACAAAACTAGGATTGTGTCCAAGCTTTGCATCCAAAAAAGAACTATTAGGAAAGTACTTGGCTTTGGATAACCTACTAGTTTTGCAATATTGCTCAATTGCCTAGATAAACCCGAAGACTTTAAGAAATTGGAGTTTTCAATATGCCTCTTGATTTGCAATTCCCTTTGTTGGAACATATTGCAAGTGTGGAATCAAGAGGGGAGGGTGGCCATTTTTTTTAAATTTTTGTGTGATTTTTTTTCCTAAAAAGGAAACCAAACTAAAAACAACCTACAAAACTAAGTTCCCAAAAAGAATTCTGGATTTTCCAAATTTTAGGCAATTTCTTTGCAAAAAAGCCGAAATTGGAAGATTCCCCCCCCCCCCCCCCCCCCCCCAAACATTTTTCTAAAAAATTTATAACTTTTTCCAGCAACTTAGAGGGATCAAAAGTGATAAAAAAAAAATAGTAACTAAATTAATCCTAAAAGCCCCAAAAAAGTAACAATAATAACTTATCTAAACTAGCTGCCAAAAGGACAAGAAATTAAGGCAATCTTAAAACGAAAGTAAGATTTTTGAAAAAAAAAAATCAGCAAGAACTATTTTTCAGATCTGAAAGTTAGCCGATTATAGTAAAAAATCATAAGCCAATTATAGTAAAAAATCATAATTTTTATGACCCTTTCTAACATCCAGGGACTGGTCCAAGCATTCCATGCATGCTACCCCTAATTTAGTATGTTGATTGGAATTAAACCACACCCATAAAGCAATTTAAAAGGAAGATTAGAAAATTACCTTCGTGCGCTTGTTTGCTCCCCAGAAATGGCGCCAAAAACTTGATCGTGCCCCAAGTGTAGGGTCATCACGATGTAGATGTAAAATCCCGATGAGTCCAGGGTCGATCTATAGGGAGCCAATCACAGTGTACCTGTCCTATTGGATTACTAGTGATAGCCTATCAAAAATATAAACAAACCACAAATCCCACTTTAATTAAAAAATAATTACAAATCTGAAAAAAAAAATCAATTACAGCCCTAATTAAAGAAAAATCCTAAACTATAAATCTAGTCTAATAAACCTCTGCTGAAAAATACATCCACCATAAAAATAATTATAAAACAATTAGAGATGTTAAAAATTCAAAAATAACTAAATTGAGATTCAGAATTAAATAAGAGCCTTGCAATCTAAGGGTCAGAGTTTAGTTGTTTCCTTATACTGAAAATATGGGCACTTTCATTCAGGATTAAAAATCAGACAAATCAGATTTATTAATATTTGAGGAATTTCAAAAAGATTGTAGTCTTCTGCGAATATTTTCAGCATTTAGCTGCGTTTAAGCATGTGATATATCATTCGAAAATAAGGCATAAAAATACATAAATAAAGAAATAGATTAAGAAATTAAAAATCATATTTTGAATTAAAAACACTCACACATAAAATCAGTCAATAAAAATAAATCAATTTACACCCTTTGTCCTTATATTACTAAGTAGAAAATCTACCCCTCCATCTTTTCTTTGGCCTCATATAATAGGTGAGTGAGAGATGTGGGGAAAGAGAGAAAAGGAATGGAAAAAGATAAATGGGGGGGGGGAGGGGGGGCGGCGCGGGGGGGGGGGAGAAATGGGGAGAGAATAGGGGAGAGAGATTGAGAAAGGGAGAGAGAGAGAGATTGACGAGAGGGAGAGTGGATGTCCACTTCTTGGATAATTCCAAGATTTGAATGTTTTTAGATTTTGGAAAGCATATTTGAATGGGATCCCATTGTAAATAATTTATGAAAACTTGGAAGAAGGATCTTGGGCTCTTTAGAACTTGAATTTAAATTGAGTTGCTTTGTTGGAAAGACTCGCATACTTTTAAAATTCTTCATTGCTTGAAAGTTTCTTAACCTGGGCCCCACTTGAATCTAAGAGAAAAATATCCAAATTTGAAAATTTGAATTGTTACAATTTGGAGTGGGGTGGGCCCCCTTGTTAGGCGTGCAACTCTTTGAATGGGCATGGCTTTGACATGCATCTCTCCCTTGGCTTCCCTACTTTCTTTTTCTTTCTTTCTTAGCTTTTAATATTGGCCCTCCATCATAACTAAATTGAGATTCATAATTAAATAAGAGCCTTACATTCTAAGGGTCAGGGTTTAGTTGTTTATTTATACTGAAAATATGGGCACTTTCATTCTGTTGGAAGTAGGTGGGCCTCGTGGATAGGTTTTCAAAACTTTTTGACCCACTTGACTCAGGGATCAAGTACCCATAAGGCCATAAAACCCAATCCAGGATCCATTCCCTCAAACTCATCAATCATGTACAACAATAAACTCTATCTAGAAGATAGAAATCAGCATCATCATGCAACCAAAACAATCCACAACATAGGAATAAGTAGATTATCCCTTTGGAGCCCGGTAGTGTTCTAATGGAGAAGAAGAGAAATTATTTGAATAAGAACTCTTCTTGTAGAGAATTAGGATCTCCAAGACCTTGTTGTCTTCCATGCTATGACCTGTTTCAGATCCCTTTTCTCAAAAAGAATGGTGGAATCTTCAAGAGAAAATCAACTAGAAGCTCTAAGAAAAATAGAAGAAAAAAACTAGAAAATGAAGAAGAGAAATGGGTGTGCAACCCTTGCACTTGAGAGGGCTGGGCGTGGACTCCAATGTATGGGACGTCCAGCCCTCCCTTCTTCTCCTTTTATAGCCTAGCAACCTCCTCTTTTACCAATTGAAATAGAAGTTCTATTAAGAATTAGTAACTTTCTTCTTTCTAATTATTATAGAAGTCTCACTTCTACAACAATTAGTAACCTACTATTACCACTATTAGAAGTCTCACTTCAAATAGAAATAGTAACTTTCTAATTCCTTCATTTTGAGTTCAAGTAGAATTAGTAATGATCAAATATTGGGCTAGCGTGGGGACCACTAAGGGATTCCATAGAAAGCTGGCTCCAACTAAGACACCGCGACCCCACATCTCATGTGCAATCCGGGCCCACATTTAATTGCAAATAACTCCACTATATAAATGCAATTGCACTCCAGTCTTAGGAAACTATTACAAAGAAGACCATAAACTTCCATATGACCACAAATAGGCCCCTCTATCAATATTCATGGATCAATTAGATAAAATCTATCCCTTCCAATTTTAGATCTACATCTTATTATCTTTGAGACCCACTTAATCACAGTGATCATCAGTACTATCCAATTAACTCTTAATCGAGATGGTTGCGCACTTACTAATGATAAATTCATTAATTGGCACAATGGGATAATATAGATAAATTCCATCTTGACCATTAAATGTTCTCACAATCCTACTACCACGTACCTAAGACATTGAGGTGTTGACATATAGTTAGCTTCACTCATTGGTGACTCAAAGCAAATGAATAGATAGAAACTTGAGTTCATCAATGTCTCAGGATTGAGAGCCTATTGCTAGGAAATTATAAGAGCAGACCTTAAGATGAAGACAGTGTTTCATAAGGTGCTTCTCATGGTCCTTCAATACATCCAATGTACTAGCACCGTGATCCGAAATCTTACATTCTGATGATTGAGACAAATCACACTATCTCATAATGATCAAAGTGCTGCAACCTTATCAGATGAGATGCCCAGTCTCATCATTAGTTGTGAAGATATTTAAATATAAAATTTGTGACACATGTCTCCCATATGTAGATCTCATCCATACACATATAACACATCTAATATACTAATGGGACCCGGTTCATCTCATGAACTATCATGTCATATGTATTGGTTATGTGAATAAAGTAATAAAACACCAATCATCTCATGAAAGGAAAGCATGATTTTATTCATAAATAAAGAAATTATTCAATTTATTACATCATCTGATGGATTGAGACCACACAAACTAATACATTCAAGATTAAAAATCTAAAAAATCAGATTTATTAATATTTGAGGAATTTCAAAAAGACTGTAGTCTTCTGCGAATATTTTCAGCATTTAGCGGCCTTTTAAGTATGTGATATATCATTCAAAAATAAGGCATAAAAATACATAAATAAAGAAATAGATTAATAAATTAAAAATCAGATTTTGAATTAAAATCACTCACACATAAAATCAGTAAATAAAAATAAATCAACTTACACCCTTTGTCCTTAGATTACTAAATAGAAAATCTACTTCTCCATCTTTTCTTTGGCCTCATATAATAGGTGTCGTAACCCCGGACTGGGTCCCATGCAAGCGCACAAGCTTGGTCCAGGATCAGGACTATAATGAAAAGAATGAATGTAGAACTGGATAAGATGAATGATGATACAATCCATGTCAACATTATGAATTAATTTAATCAAAACGTATACGAGTCCATCAGAGATGCCACTGATACATGAATATCACATCAACATGAATATTTCTTTTAAGGTGCGGAAGCGTGTAACAAATCTAATTCATACATTCATGTCTAAGATAACAAGATTAACACATATTTAATACCAGTATCAAAATAAGCAATGATCAATAGCTAATTCTTAAAAGTAAGTTAAAGTTTATAACCAAATTATTTAATTACAACTCCCCAAAAATAGAGGCCAACAAAGGCAATATAACAAAATGTCATGTTTCCAAAAGAATTGGTTAATAACTATACCAAAATAATACGCAGCTCAAGCACCCGGATGTCTAAACGACATCATCGGCGTGCCACTCAACTAAGCGTTGCGGTTCTCCGACCGCCTCCTCATGCTCCTCTTCGGGAAAGCCAACAACGGGATCTGAGTACCAAACAAGGGTCAAACACGACGGTTTGGCAAATGGGTGAAAGATAAAACAACAATTGAAATCACCTTGGAAAACATTTAAACCTGTTAAAACAATAAACCTTATAAAACAGGATGATCATTTATTTGAAATATAAATGCAATATAAAACATGTAAGGTATCCAAGGAATATGGGAAACAACGAGATGGCAACCACACGAAGCTAAGTCCTCTATCACTGAAGTGACATGAGCATATCGGGATGTTGATCTCAGTCACCGAAGTGAGGAGATGCAATATAAATAACATATACAAATATATAATAAATACGGGACATAACCGCGGTAGCGAGCCGGGTATCGGGAACCATAGTAGCAATCTGCGGCATCGGGACAATACCACGGTAATAACCTAGTAGCGGGATCCAAACTGCAGCTGGCGGGACGGGAGGGAGATTTCCAAATCGATGGATCAGACCGGCGAGGTTATCCAAGCTTAGTGGTACCGACTCATAAGTCAAATATTGTAAATCAAGACATGTACAAAATTCATGTGATGCACTTATATAAACGGGCGAGACGGGATGCTCAAAGGCATAAATAGCATATAAAATGGGAAGTGCATGTCGGGATTAGCAAGAACGCTACAATTGCAAATTAAGTATTTCGGGAATGGTAAATCATAATTCAAGAGGTTCGGGACAAATATCGGGATTCCAAATTCAATCAAAGTGAATAAAGGTCCCGTATGTCATATACAATAAAAATTGGTACTCCTTGAGTTTGGAGACATCTCGGGCTCTTTATACACCTTACGATTTTCAAAACTTAAATGAAAACTTGTGATTTGATCTCTCTTTTCAAATGGGTGTTACACGATGGTTACTAGTTTTCCCAACTTAATGGGGTTCCCAACAAACGCCCCTTAATCGAGTAAATACTTCATTTTTTCTCACAGATTAGTCCCAGGTGAACAATGCTGATCGCTCGAGCGGACAGGGAGTTCGCTCGAGCGATGAGCTCTCTGGAATGACTTTCTGGGAGGTTCGCTCGAGCGGATAACGGGTTCGCTCGAGCGAACATGTTAGCTTGAGCGAATAAGTGGTTCGCTCGAACTAACAAGGTTCTGTGACGCTCTGATAAACCTTCTGGGGGAGTTCGCTGGAACGATGAAGGGGTTCGCTGTTGGCTCAAGCGAACAATTAGTTCGCTCGAACTAACGAGGTTCTGTGACGAGCCTGATACAGTTCTAGGAGGGTTCGCTCGAGCAAACTGTCTACTGGAATGGTTCGGAATCTGTTCTAAACACTTCGCTCGAACGACCACCAGGTTCGCTTGAGCGAACCGCCCAGAAATGGGTTCCTGGACAGTTCTGCTCCTATTTCATTTCCACTTCTTGCAATTCCCTTAACCACAATTTCATTCCACATGAGAGGCCCTAATACCCCTTTCCATCCTCATTCAAGGTTCACATCAACACTCCCATCATCATCCATCAAACACCATTTCTCTTCCATCACATTCAACCATAAGGAACAAGAGAAAAACTATATCATAAGAGTTCATTTAAACTACCATTAAGCAATAAATGCAAACCACCAACCACATTTCCAAAATCATTTAATGAACTAATAAGAGTCATTAATGCACATTTATTTCAAATCAATGTAAATCAACAATAGTATAAAATCATCATTGCATTTCACAAAAATCATTGAAAGCTCAACATAACCATTCATCCACTTGCCTCAAGGTCTCTAACAAGTCAATCAAACTCCTAATCACTTCTCCAAGCTCAAAACCACGATCTCTACAAAAACCCCCCAAAACAAACCCTAAAATGGGTCAAACAAAGAAATAGAAAGAGGGAGCTTCCAATATTGAAAATGGAGCTCCTCAAAGGCAAGAAGAGTGCATATCTAAGAGATTAGGAAGAAAACTTGTTGAATCTCCAAATGGAGAGAGTTGGATCAAAAGGGATCTTGGAGATGGAGATTTTCTTCAACAATGGTATCAATGGGAAGCCTTGAAAGAGAGGAAGAGAATGGTGATCTCCATTATGATGTTGGTGCAAGCTTGGTGGTGTTGTGATGATGGAAAAGCAAGAAGAAGAAGAAGAAGAAACCCTAGGCAAGAAAGTTACTGGAAAAAGGAGAAGGAAGAAAAGGTGGTGCTTATATAGCATTTGCAAGTGGGCTCCACCCCTTAGGAAGCTTGAAAGGCTGAAATAGTGGTTTTTGGGACCTCAGATGAAATCGACGAAGAAGGAAGAAATGATCATCGAAATTTCTAGTTTCAAAAAGTATATGTTTCGCCGGTTTCGGGAATATCAAATATTTGGTCCAGATTTAGTGTAAAAAGACTGTTTTACCCTCGATGCAATGAAAGTCGGGTTTCGGGATTCGGGACGGAACGGGATCAACATGAAAGTTGTAGAGATTGATGAGATTAATAAAATGGAATAAAAATACAAATCCAAAGAATCTCAATTAATCCCCCAAGAACACACAAAGTCATAAAAAGGAACCCCCAAAGGGCCCCACTAATCACAAAAGCACTCAAGATTCCCCGAATCTATAACAAAGCTATTATAAACTCGATCTAAACCAAAACACACTAAACACACTTAGAACTAACACGCAACTTAATCGACACCAATCGAGGTCATTCAGGTCGGGGTCTTACAATAGGTGAGTGAGAGATGCAGGAAAAAGAGAAAAGGAATAGAAAGAGATAGAGAGAGAGAGAGAGAGAGAGAGAGAGAGAGAGAGAGAGAGAGAAATGGAGAGCGAATAGGGGAGAGGGATTGAGAATTCTAGAGCAAGAGATTGACGCGAGGGAGAGTGGATGTCCACTTCTTGGATAATTCCAAGATTTGAATGTTTTCAAATTTTGGAAAGCATATTTGAATGAGATCCCATTGTAGATCATTTATGAAAAGTTGGAAGAAGGATCTTGGGCTCTTTAGAACTTGAATTTAAATTGAGTTGCTTTGTTGGAAAGACTCTCCTACTTTTAGAATACTTCATTGCTTGAAAGTTTCTTAACCTGGGCCCCACTTGATCCTAAGAGAAAAATATCCAAATTTGAAAATTTGAATCGTTGCATTTGGAGTGGGGTGGGCCCCCTTTTTGGGCGTGCAACTCTTTGAATGGGCATGGCTTTGACGTGCATCTCTCCCTTGGCTTCCCTTCTTTCCTTTTCTTTCTTTATTAGCTTTTAATCTTGGCCCTCCATCATGACATGTAAGCAACATGTGGTAGAGAATAGATTGGACGCCTCATTAATTTTCATTGGATTTATCCATAATGGTCCCCACTAATATGAAAATCGGACCTCATCACATAGCCCGCAAATCTGAAAATTATTTTCAAGAGACTAAATTTGAATTCTGCACATGAGAATGGGCCTACCATGGCTGCCTCCTACCTTAGGATTTGCGCCCAAAGTGGGTGGGCCCCATGGTAGTTCTTTTTCAATTTTTCTTCTCTTTGATGCTTTTCTTAACTTCTTCCTTCTTACGGGCCCAATTTCTGAATTTCTGCAAAACAACTAAAACCAATCCAGTAATATTAATTTTTATAAAAAAGGAATGATGTTATGCATGGGGCTCAATAATGCAAAAATTTATAATTTCACCAAGACATTCATTTTTATGAAATATTTACTGATCTTCACTTAAATTCAACCATGAGAATCCAATTGCATGATTTTGTGAAAATCAGTTAATTCAATGCATTTGTTTTAATTAAGTCCACACTTTTACATGGAATAGTTAATTGAAAATATAAATTTGTGGACTTATCAAGCACCTTATATGGTCCCATAGAAACAATGAGAGAGTTTCATAGAAGAACGAATATTGATTGATAGTTGTCTGTAGAGCTAGCAGACCAATCATTAACATGAAATCATGTTTAGTGCAATATTATTTGCTTTTTCGTGTGTGCTCAAACTCCTTGTAGATTTTTCCTTAGAATTTGCAAAACATGTTCTCTATCGTGTAGATCAGAATCATCTTAATGTATATTTGATGACCCATGATAAAATGAACTGAATACGCAATGAGCAGGTATGGACTTCTTCATTATTGGGTTGGGTTTGGGGAAGAGAGAAAAAAGGAAGAAGATGAGTAATTTATGCCTGCTCAGGGTCGACGGCGACCCTCACTTGCTATAGCGAGGGTCCCCGTCGATCCTCAACATACAAAATGAAGGTCGATGATACAAAAAAAAAAAAAAAAAAAAGTCTTTTTTTTATGGATTTCCTATTTGGTGTGAGTTTGGTCATACTTGTTGCACTGGCTACATATAGTTATTTTCTAGGTAAAATTCTAAAAAAAAAAAAAAAAAAGTTACAAGACCATTACTCTAATATACAATATTCTATATGTTTTCGTACATCACTTCAATACTAGGATATCCACGCATAGACTCAACCCATTGGTACTCAAACCCAATTTTCATTTGGGCCCAAGAATAAGGTCCATACTTAGATTTTCTTAGGGTGTTCATGGAATAAGCCGGCTCGGGCTAAGGCATATCCAGGCCCGACATGACTTTGGAAACACTATCCTAAGCCCGATTCCACCCATTTAATCAATCGGGCAGGGTCGGACCGGGATTTTTATCACTTTTGTGGGTATTTGAGTAATTGTTCGGACAAATTTAATTAAATTACATGCATTCCTTATAGGAGTCGGGCCAAGCTGACCCAATTATCTAATGGGTCCTGATTACATATCCAAGCCCGGCTCTTAAGTTTTCTGTCACTTATTCCAAGCCGGACCCAATTATCTGACGGATTCTTTTTTCATATCAAGTCCGGCCCTTGAGCACCAGTAGATTTTCTAACCAACCCCTTTGAAGTACAATCGGGCTGTTGGAGTCCCATTACCATAACTAGATATATAATAATCGGATATCCGTTGACACGGGCACTTTACAAACCCGACGGGTCAAACGAGTCCCGTTATTTTCTCCCATCTGTCGCATCCGCCACAGAATCTGAATCTTCGTAGCGTATCCGCCGCAGCTGCAGATTCCCCACGACAAATAAACAAACCTCTCTGTTAACTCTTCCCGTTAACTTTAACGGAGGCGTCGCTTGCCCCGCTTTCGCACGATTCATCGGGCCGGCTTTTTCATCCTGCCGACCACGAGCGGCGCCACAGCGTACTCCAATCAAATCGTACCTCGCGGACGCCAGGTTCGTTTTTTTTTATCGCTTCATAAGTTTCCCTCCAAAAGATTATAAGTGTTTTAGGACAATAAATAAAGTGAGGGAGACAAGTTCAGTGCCCCACCTCACCTGCCAAAAGACACCTGGACAAGGAAAAGTAAAAGGGCAGTCTTTGACTGGTGGACCGCGGACTACCAGTTAGAGTGGCCCTTATTCTAAACTAATTGGAGTCAATAATCAATTGGTGTAGTGGGGCCGGCCACTCCTATTATTTAATTTAATTTAATTTTTTAAGGTAAGCAATCCGGATATCTATCACAGCAGCATGACAAATGTAGCTGGTGTCGCCAACAACCTTTGTGCATTTCTATGTGTGAGATATATCCTAAAAGTTGCTCATACGTTAATCTTAAGAGTCACGACTACAATGGCCACTACCTCTTCTAAAATTTCACATCTATTGACTAGCATATGATCCAAACTCAACCACTAAAAATTTAATTTAGATTTAAATGTACTCATTTACTCATGTGGGATTTTAAATTAACAAATATGATAGTGTATTTTGCACATGTATCATTTTAATACGGAATACTTGCATATGAGAAAAGCAAACAACCCCTTATATTAATTTTTAATAGTAAATGAAAATTAAGTAAGTAATTTGACCATTAAATATTAATTTAATTAAGAAAACAGTCTCTTATAACAATTTCACCAATAAATTAATGTCCATTTTTATAAGGTGAGAAATGAATAGACAATCATTCGCTTGCTAATTCAAATTCCAGAGGGTCGCTATCTCATCTACGTTTTATATGCCCTATATTTTTCACCTTTACCTCCTTCTTAAGCCAGTTTGGCAACTCTACTAATAGAGTCAAGTGAAGTAAAGTTGATTTTGAAGAAAGAATAAAATATAAGTGAGTTATGATTGTATTTTTTTTTAGTTATTTTTTATGGAATCTTTTTGACTTTTTGTATAAAAAAGTATAGTTTTATTTATTTATTTATTTTAGTGGATAAAGGTTGTTGATTAATTTCTTCTTCTTTTTTTTTTTTTTTTAAGATAGAGTGAGTTTTGAATTAAAGTGATTTTGATGTGACACTTTATCTGAAAAATGGAGGTTTTACTTGACTTTTACTATGTTAGTGTAAAGTGTCAAAAGTGTCAAACTAGCCCTAATTCATACGCTTGTGAGGGTAGAGTAAATGTGCTCGACAGCTACATGATTGTTGGATGGGACACGATGACCTATGCCACTGCATCAAGCAACAGTTGAACGCATGATAATGTGGATCTCCTTTTTTAATAATCTTTTTTCAAAACTCATTTGGTTGTGAATTCCTTTTAAATCTTCAAATCTATACAAATAAATGAGGCACAAAATTCGGACGTAAAAGGAAGGAAAATGAGTCGGCTTAGGTTTGGTTCACATTGTACCCAAACTCTTATCTGAATCAATCCAAGTTACTTACTAGGAGCCCACCATCGGTATATGGGACGAGTCCGGGTTTAAGTAGACAATGATATAGAAAAAAACTTATTTCTTAGGAGAAATTCTCAAAAATTGGGATAATATGTCAGGTCTTGGGTCCACGGGTTGAAATCAAGGTGGAATTGGACCCTGACTTGTTTAGGTCATGGGTCCTAAAAAGGACTTGGACACGGGCCCAAACTTGTTTACTCATCAGGGCCTAAATGAAGACCCAAACCCGATTTTTAATAGGTCGGAACCTCTGGATAATAGAATAATCGGGGACCCATTTACATCCCTAAGCCCACACCTTTTATGTTCCAGGTTACTGGACATGTAGCCCACGTACAAATGACACCAACAGCCAAATAAAGACCCTTTGCTTAGGCCACGGTAAAATTTCCAAAAAAAACTTTTATAAATATATATATATATTTTTTGGTACTGCAGCCAAGGGGTCTGAGGATCTAAGATAGAGCCCACAATACACATGCGAAAAGATAGCTTACTCAAGTGGAAAATGAGCCCGCACAAGCAGGAAGAGGTGGCGCACCAAAGGTTTGAACCGTGGACAGCCAGCTAGGTGAGAACTGCCCCCCTTATCACTTGGGGCATGTTTGGATAGATGTTGTGATATTGAGCAATTGGTTCCGGAGGATAAAATTTTGGATATATGAGCCCATACCTAAATTTTATTATGGTCATTCATTGGACTTGAACCCATGCACCAAACAGAAAGGGGTCTAAACCGTATCCTTTCTGTCAACCAAATTTTCTTCAAATATTTCTCCTCTCTGTCAACCAAATTTTATCCCGGATCAAATATGAACTTGAGAACATGGATTATTTCAACCTCAAGTCTTCGTGTCTTCTACATCAAGAGGTATGGATATGCGGTTTAGAGTAGGACTTGTTTTAAGCTAAGCTTAGTGTCGAGTACTTTAGTTGCATGAGGGTACCAAAGTTAGGGGTGTGCTACGTGAAAATTCAAACATTGATATTTGGAAAACATTTCTCACTGGAAAAAAGCCCATTTGGATAAGAAAATATTAAAGTGAGAACTAGTTTTCATCATGCTTCCATTTTTGGTGGGGCCGACCTAGCAACCAATCCAAGTCGTGTACAAATAGTAGTCGCTAATCCCAAGTTTTGGAATCCATGGAAATGCACTAGACCATTGGATGGACGGTTGGTTTTTTTTAATATGAGGCCATTAAAACTTGTAGGTCATGGATGAAGAGGTTAGGGGCATGGGATTAGAGTCAAACTTTATCATACTTACGTTGGTTCTACATAGATCTTTCCATATCCTCTGGTCTCATCCCTAGCTAGGACCCATAAATGGGCCCAAAGAAAGTTCCTTTAGTAACTTCGTGATGACAGTTCTCACTAGAAAGCCCAGTTGCATATTGTGACATACAACTATAAATTTTAGAAAAAAGGAAAATAAAAACACAATCCAAATACAAATTATAACTTATCATATTTTAATACTCACACACAACACTCCCCTCTCCATGTCCTTCATCTTTAATGCTATACATAGAGACCAATCATTCAATTGTTTCTATAGAGGAGAGGTGCCTCGCCACTGAACTACTAGTGGATTCGCAAAAAGTTTAAATTTTAATTGGACCAAGACTAGACCGTAGAGTTATCTTGTAGGGGGAATATCAAATAAGGCCTTAAGTTCTTACATTATTCCGAAGAAGGACACAAGTTTAAAAAAATTTCAAATTAGTCCCTAAATTTTCTAGTAAGTTTTCAATTAAAGACATCTGACCATTTAAAGGTATTTTCTATTGATTTCTCTCCCCCAATGTTTTGAAAATAAGCAAATTACTTTTCATTTAAAACCATGGCATGGTTTCAGCATCCACTACATGCAGCCGATTGCTGAGGGAACAATGGTTGTCCTTAATCATTGTGAGGACGCTGGTGGAGAAAATGAGGAGAGTATAGAGAAAGTGAATGAGAGTTTTATTTAAATGAATGGTAATTTGGGCATTTTAAGAAAATTTGAAAAAAAATTGCCAGAAAATAGCTTTAAATGGACAGATATCCTTAATTGAAAATTACGTGGAAAACTTAGGGATTAATTTGAAAGGTTTTGAAACTTGTGTCCTTTTTTGTAATAAGGCAGAAAGTTAAGGCCTTTTTTAAAAATCTTCCCTTATTTTGTATCCCAACATAGGAAAAAAAAAAAAAAAAAAAAGACCCGACCATTTAGGTTTTATTTGAGTTCAAGTTTGGGCTTATACACATGTAATTTCAACGAGGCTTAGGCTTCTACTTTTTGGCATTGCTGGCCACAACCTGAATAACCTATGGGTTAGCTAAATTCAAGTGTGACCCTAGCACATTTAGGGTATGTTTGTCCAACAAGATAATCTTGTAATGGATAGGAAAAAAATACTAATTTGGGTGTAATTTAATTTTTGGTCATTTGGTGCCACATTTTTCCACATGGAAGAATAAATTTTGATTGATTTTTTTTCACTGAAGGAAATATCTTAGTTACTTTATAGAAGCATAAATGCAGTAATCTTTTCTAGTAAGAAAATGTAAGTCCAAATAACATCGAACTCACTTAGAGCCCGTTTGTTAATTTGTATGTATTTTGAAAGGAAGTGCAAGTGCTGTGAATTCTTGACGTTAGTGTGAGAACATTTCTTGAGAGCATTTCAAATACTCAGTTTGAATGCAAGAATTCTAAAAGCCAATCCCTCGAAACATCGCTTTCGTCTTTTGAAATTCTCATAATTCTACCTTTCCGAATGCTAGAGTGTACTAAAGCATTTTGAAAACTGCTTGAGGGATAATATTTGTAGAATTCAAATTCTCCCAGAAAAGAACTCTCGAAATTTATTTCTAAATTTTTACGCCCAACAATTATAAAAGAAGTGATATATTAATAAGTAGCACTTAATATATATCATGCCCCTTGGACTTAAAAATTCATTTTTAGCTGAACAATGCTGGACATTGGGGTTATAAAATGTTATAGAACTACAATGTGGCACGTTGCATTAAACTATGGTGCAACTCCTTTCTTCAATGCATGTTGGGGCCCACATTGGGCCCACATTTTTTAAATTCAATCCAATCGTCATCTCTAACACCTACTATACTTGTTACATCCGAATTTTCAAAGAAAATTTCGGTGGGCCAACCGTTAGATTCATCACACATGAGGGACTACCTCCATTTCTATCAAAAAAAAGAGAAGATTGAAGCAAGTTCATCACATATTTTAGAAACAGTCACATCGAATGGTGGCCATCTTACATATTTGAATAACAATTTATACGTAGATCACTAGATAGTGTGTTAGGGCCCAACATGTATGGAAGAAGAGTCCGGATCCCCTATTTCAATTGTTTCATCCAATCACGGAGAGCCACCTATATAAAGAGATTTCAATTAAGAGAGTGTAATTAGTGACATCACATTTTATAGAAGTGGTGCTCTGAGATTGGAAAAAATATTCCTCGGCCTGCATTGTAGTTCTACCCTATTAAATAGACTAAGTTTGTGTGATGTACTTCTTTAATGAACTAGTACCACCGAAAATGATTTTGAAGTACAAAAAATAATAGGAGGCTTCTATTGGCACCGCGGTTTTATCTCTCCGCACCGCAGAAAAACATAAAAAAATCCTAAACTAACCCTGCCCCTCCCCCTCCTCCCCTTTTCCTCTTTCCCTCCCTCCCTCCCCCACCCCCAGTCTCCAGCAGGGAGGGAGAACGGCAGGCAACCAACGGCGGCAGCCCTGGCGGGCCAGCCGGCCTCCCCCCTTCCCTCTTTCTTCCTCCCTCCCTCCTGTCACGACCCGGGCCCGAGATCCAATCAATCCGAACTAATGACGGTTCGCGAGATCATCTTACTCCCGTAAACTCCGAATTAACCGAAGTTAAAACGAAATCCACAAGGGATATCAATCATACATGTACCTGTCAAATGTACATCTTTGCGGAATATATACATTGACGAACAAATAACTGGACAAGTCCTTTAAACTAAAAGTAAAGTTCATATACACATATTTGCATCCTAACTAAGTCCACCACTGCATATTCAAAATTCAATGTAGGGAACATCATTTACAATTCCAAAATGAATATATATAAAAACTTTTCCAAAACATTCCCAAAATATTCCAATGTATTCGGCCTTAGATCATGTTCATTCGATTAAACCTCTTAGAGGTAGCGGATGAGCCTCCTCCGCTGGCGGTATGGCCTCTGCATTATCGGCATGGGCAACTGTGCCTGTAATGTCAATCAATAACACCGTGAACACGACTGTTCAACAATGTATATACAAATCTATCATAATACATGTTATTCCTATCAATTCATTGATTTAACAGTTCTAAACAATCAATACTATAACAGTGTCCTGTACAGTAAATACAAGTATTAATAATAACTAAGTTGGCAACTACATTAGTATTGGTTTCATTTCAGTTTCTTTCCTGTCGCGACCCCGGACCGGGCCCCCGAAGGACTGATCCGGGATCGGGACCATTAGTGTTTAGTGTGTCATGAACCAACCACACATATGTTTTTATTTTTAATTTCCCACAGGTGTCCGCGGTGAGGATATCACAATCATCCATTAATATTTCTTTCACGTGCGGAAGCGTGTAGCAAATCAAATAGTCCATCTATCATTAGTCATGAAGACAATAACCACAAGTATAAATACTGTATCAGAATGAGCAATGATATATATAGCAAGTTTCCCAAGTTGTTAAAGTTAAACAAAATATCAGTTAATTACAATCCCAAAAATAGAGGCCAACAAAGGCCAATATAACAAAAGAATAACCCCCAAAGAATGGTCAATGAGTTCCCCTCAAAATGTTACGCATCTTCAAGCAGTCAGATGTCTACATGACATCGTCAGCACGCCACTCGACTAGAGGCTGCGGCTCACCTACCGCCTCCTCTGGCTCCTCCTCAAGGAAGCCGGCAACGGGACCTGAGTACCAAAGCAAAGGATCAGACACGACGGTCTGGCAAGAGAATGAAAAGATACAACAATATACAATAGATGAAATACCTTGAAAAGCATAGAAATCTGTTTAAACAAGAACTCTAATAAAACAGATAAATCATTTGCTGTAAAACAAGTAAACAAGATAAGACATATGAGGTAACCAAGGAATCGGGAATAACAAGGTGGCAACCACAAGAAGCTAAGTCCTCTATCACTAAAGCGATAGAGCAATAACTAGGCCCTGATCTCAGTCACTCGAGGTGAGGAGAAACAGGGGATCTCATATAGATACATATACATATACAATACTATACATGACCACGGTAGCGAGCCGGGCATCGGGGACCACAGTAGCAATCTGCGGCATCGGGACAAGACCACGGTAATGACCGGGTAGCGGGATCCAAACTGCAGCTGGCGGGACAAGAGGGGGATCTCCAAGTCGGTTGATCAGACCAACAGGGTTATCCAAGCCTAGTGGTGCCGACTCATAGGTCAAATACAATCGAGACAATGCAAGCAAATCAAGTACGAATACATAATTAAACGGGCAAGACGGGGGTACTCAAGAGCACACTGACATATCATGTGGTGCAATGCACTTCAGGTCAAGTAACTGTTTCAAGTGTACAATAATACTTTCGGGAAAACCATTCATGTAATGCAAGGCTTGGAAATAGAGAAATATTATGAACTATGCTAAATCAGGAAAGACAATGATTTTAAGATCTATGTGAGTGAATAGGGGTCCCGTATGTCGATCATAGATATGAATTGGTACTCCTTGAGTTTGAAGACATTCCGGGCTCCTTATGCACTTTTACGCTTTTCAAAACTTAAAATGAGCTTATGGTTATAACTAGATGTTTATGATAAGGAAATCAAGACTATAAATGGTCCATCCTAAGTATGATGTTAATTCGGAGACATCGAGCAACCTACTCAGTCATCGAAAGGAATAGAATTCGCGATAACCAAGGAAAAAGTCTTGTATTTAGATATAAAGAAGATATCGCGTCATTCCGTCCCGTTCAAGATTGAAATGAAGTGAACATCGATGTCACCCAACCAACCGTGAGGAGCATCGGCTCAAGACGTCCTCACGCATGGTCAAATGAGTCCAAAGAGGGTAGCCAAGGTCCCACCTAAAATCTTCTGAACAGGGTTCGATCAATCGGCCGAAATTTCTACACAGGGCCCGATCGATCGGCCCAAAAGCCCTTACAGTTAAAGACAGTCCGATCGATCGGTCTGCACGTCCGATCGATAGGACCTGGGCGTGCAGCAGTTCCGGGAACTTGGTTTCTTTTTCTCCCTTTTTCCTTTCCTTCCAACACATGATTAACCAAGGAAAACTATGAACAAGATGACTTAATTACATGCTTCCAAGACATTAAATGAGGCTATCAAGATGTATAAAGATCATTTATTACAACCATGGAAAAATCAATAAAGGAAATCAATGAAAGCATAAAAAATCCATAAATGCTACCAAACCATTTGAAACTTAAAAACATCCAACATTCACTTGCCTCAAGTCTTCAATTAATGATATTAAGCTCTAACAAGTCCTCCAAGAAAATGGTCCAAGCTACAAGGCAAAATCCCCAAATAAACCCTTACATGGGTCAAACAATGAAATGACAAAGAAACCTTTCAATAATGCAAATGTAGCTTCCCTAAGGCTAGAAGATTATAAATCTAGAAGATGAGAGGGATCACTTACTTGGATGACCTTCAAGTGAGAAGAACTAGTTCAAGGGAGGTCTCAATATGGGGAGATTTCTCCAAGAATAGTATCAAGGTGAAGCTTGCAAGGAGAGGAAGAGATTTGGTGGTCTCCACTTTGAGTTTGGTGCAAGATTGGTGAGGATTAGAGATGAAGAAGCAAGAAGAAGAAGAGGAACTTGCTAGAGAAAAACCCTAGACTCAAATGGCTGGAACATGGGGAATGGAAGGCAATGGAGGGTGAGTTCCTCTTTGTTAACAAAGGGGAGGTTGGGTCCCACAACTTAATGCACTTGGGTGGCTGATATCATCTCTTTCGGTACCTCGGATGAATTCGACGAAGAAGGAAGAAATGATCGTCGAAATATCTAGTTTCTAAAAAGTCTATGTTTCGCGGGTTTCGGGAATATCAAGTTTTGGGTACAGATTTGGTGTGCAATGACTGTTTTTACCCTCAAGGCCAAGAATTCGGGTTTCGGGGCCTCGAATGGACACGGGATCAACATGAAAGTTGTAAGAATCCACAAGATGAATGCAACGGGCCAAAAACACCATACACAACAAATCGGGAAAATCCACCAAGAAAATGCAACGCCAAAAAGGGAACCCCCAAAGGGCCCCACAAGCTACCTAAGCATTCAAAAGCCCAAAACTAGGATCAAAACTATTCCAAACCCAACTTAATCAAAAATCACCAAACAAGCTTAGCACTAACACGCAACCTAATTAGTACTAATCGGGTTCACTCGGGTCGGGGTCTTACATTTCCAAGGGAAGTAGTCAGTTCATATTCAATTCATTAATTACATTACGCACTTATTAAATGGATTATCAATTCAGTGACTTTTTAGTCTATGACTTTTCAGTCTATATAATGTGGGATTTGCCAGTGTTTGGATCAAAGATCACTGGTATTACCACGGAATTCCGGAACACCCCCAATTTCATTTACTATAGTAGGATTGTTCTTACCTTTAGTAACTGTTCATTATTCAATTATTAATTCAATGTGGCTTCATGACGAGCTTCCGAAACCACTATGTAGTGCCAAATTCATAATTCAATTCAAATTAGCCACTCTAACCAATCATATTCCAATCTTAAACAATTATCTAAACCAAACAATTGAGTGAAAAGTTCATTATCAATGTACGTGTTATTGTGGATGACATTACCTTAATTAGATTTGTACATTCAAATAACCTTAGCTAACACTTATGAATGTTTAGATATCATTAACACTAGCCTTAATGATTAGGCTTTCAATTCAGAAAAATCAGAATTCAATCTACAACTTTTCTCAATTTCGGTTACCTTGACAGTTACCTGACAGTTAGGCGA
>QPKB01000009.1:15479195-15687918 GCA_003546025.1 Camphora micrantha | reverse complement strand
TCTAAACAATCAATACTATAACAGTCTCCTGTACAGTAAATACAAGTATTAATAATAACTAAGTTGGCAACTACATTAGTATTGGTTTCATTTCAGTTTCTTTCCAAGGGAAGTAGTCAGTTCATATTCAATTCATTAATTACATTACGCACTTATTAAATGGATTATCAATTCAGTGACTTTTTAGTCTATGACTTTTCAGTCTATATAATGTGGGATTTGCCAGTGTTTGGATCAAAGATCACTGGTATTACCACGGAATTCCGGAACACCCCCAATTTCATTTACTGTAGTAGGATTGTTCTTACCTTTAGTAACTGTTCATTATTCAATTATTAATTCAATGTGGCTTCATGACGAGCTTCCGAAACCACTATGTAGTGCCAAATTCATAATTCAATTCAAATTAGCCACTCTAACCAATCATATTCCAATCTTAAACAATTATCTAAACCAAACAATTGAGTGAAACGTTCATTATCAATGTACGTGTTATTGTGGATGACATTACCTTAATTAGATTTGTACATTCAAATAACCTTAGCTAACACTTATGAATGTTTAGATATCATTAACACTAGCCTTAATGATTAGGCTTTCAATTCAGAAAAATCAGAATTCAATCTACAACTTTTCTCAATTTCGGTTACCTTGACAGTTACCTGACAGTTAGGCGAATTCTGGTTGGCGGCTAGCCAAATTACATTCGGCCAGCTTTCCAGAACCCTGCAATTCCTAATACACTCACTTACTTCGATCACCTCGTCGGTCACCCTGGCGGTCACCTCGTCGGTTACCCCTTAGTTAACCGAATTCTCAAATTTGGCTAGTTGAACTCACCTCGGCTACCTTGCAGTTAGCTTTCCAGAAACTAGTTTTTTGACAGGGATTTTTTACTCAATTTTGGTTAGCTTGCGGTTACCTTTCGGCTAGCCGAAATCTCAAATTCGGCTAACCGAAATATGTCGTTCAGCTGGCGGTCAGCTTTCCAGAGACTGACTTTCTTCGTATATTTTTGGGCGGTCAGCTAGCGGTTAGCAGTTCGACACCCAGAATGAATTCCAAAGCTTCAGATTTCTGATGCAAATTTCTGGAATTTGAGTTCCTTGAACTTAAATCACTCCAATAACATTATAAAACATAAAAGGTGTATATACTTGCCTCTATTAAAGGTCGAGTCAACAAAAGCCCCTTTTGCTTAGCTTGGATTTGAGATGGAAACTTCTCAACTTGAAGCTTTAAAATAAAAAAAAACTTAAGAAGAAGATGAAGTTCTCTTTGCTCGAACAACTCCGAACCTATAATCGTGTGCTTGATGGAGATGAAATGGAAAAAAGAAGAAAAAGGAAGTAGAAGAAGTGTTTAGTGTTTGGAAATGAGTTGGATGAACTCATTGAAGTTCATTTTAGCTTATATAAGCTCTCCATTTACTTTTAGGCCCACTAATTTCCTCTAAATCACAATTTGAGTCAAATGAAGGGTCATTCGATCCGATTCTAGTTGAACGACTTCGAGTTTTCTACGAAAGTTAACGTACTCGTCGAGATACGCGCGTTGGTATCAAAAATTTTCGTGATTGACAAAATATGTGAAAATTCGTATTTACGAAAAAGTCTTTAGTTTTCTTAGTTTAAGTCTAAAATCTATTCAAGTCATTCAATCTCCTCCATTATCATTTCATTAAACCTAAATCATTCATTTTAGGTTATTTCAATTCCACTTGGTCATAAACCATCATTAGCTTAATTAAATATGGTTAATTAGCTTAATTCTCAATCAATTGGAGTTAATCTCAATTAATTCGGGACGGGGCCTAACACCCACCCTCCCTCCCTCCCCCTTTATTTTCTCTCCCTTCCTCTTCCTCTCTCTCCTTCCCTCCCCACCTCTTCCTCTCTTCCTCCCCCCCCCCTCCCAGTCACCGGTGGGGAGGGATATCGGGTTGCAGCAGGCAACAGCCCCTGCAGCCGCCTACTGCAGCCTGATCTCCGGCCCCGCCGATGACTGGGAGGGGGAGGAAGAGAGGAAGAGGTGGGGAGGGAAGGAGAGAGAAGGAGAGGGTGAGAAAATAGAAGGGGAGGGAGAGGGGGGAGGGAGGAAGAAAGTGGGAAGGGGGAGAGGCCAGTTGGTTGGCCAGAGCTGCCGCCGCTGGCTGCCGGCCGTTCTCCCTCCCTGCAGGAGACTGAGTGGGGTGGGGAGGGGAGGGGTGGATGGAAGGGGAGGAGGGGTAGTTTAGGAATCTTGATTTATTTATTTTTTTGTGTGGAGAGACAAAACTACGGTGCCAATAAAATCCCTCTAAATAACAAGCCATTTGCTTTTTGATGAAGTTTAGCTTTAAAAAGAAACTAAAAATAACATTTTACAAATATTAATTCTATGCTATTTAGAGAGAATAGTTAGTTTACATCCATCATATATAATCAATAGCATAGAAAAAAAAATATAGTACCTTTTCCTATGTTATTTGTACTAATGGCTTTTTTTTTTTTTTTTTTGGGTGGGGGTGTGTGGTGGATTTCCCTTTGCTGCCCCGTCTATATTAAGTTTGATCCATCCTTGGGGAGGAGCATTCCACATTACCGGCTGAATATGAGGGGCTTTAGGCGGCTGAATTGGTTTTTGGATGGAGCTAAAAATGGAGCTGAAGGCTGCAGTTGCAGGCTTTTTTTTTTCCGGGGGGGGGGGGGGGGGGGGGGTGGGGTTGGGTTGGTTTAATTGGAGGGGGTGTAATTGGATTCTTTGTGAGAATGGACTCGACTCCCGTTTCAAACCTGAATCTCTAGTTAAAAACTTTTTAATGAAGAAAGGATATAAGATGTAGGGAAATTTATAAATGTATTTAGCAATTGAAAGAATAGGGAAGATCATTATCATCATCATTAAAGTATTGTGCCAACTATGTTGACGTTGGCTATATGAATTCTATTTGCCATTCCGATTCATCCTTTGCCTAATGTTGTTTTCTCATAATTCATGTTGGGTTGTGATATGAATTTTATGTTAGTTGACAACAAAACTAAAGTAACCCACTTTTATTCAAACTTCGACCACCAATAAAAACTAACCGAGTTGATGTGAAAGATTTAAAATATATATATATATATATATATATATATATAAATTTCTTATAATGCTCTTGAGGACAAGAGGGTTTGGATGTTTACTATAAGTGGCCGTATAACTTCAACCTTTTGGCTCATAATTAAGATGAGTAGAAAATATAATAATGGTCCACTCAAATGGAGGGAGTTTTGGAACTCCCTCTTCCACAAAGAATTCTGATGTTTAGGTAAGATCTTTCGGTAAGAATTCTAATGGCCATCTCAGTAAGATCTTTCGGTAAATCTAAATTCTCGGGTTCAATTATTATATATTGAAGGGGTAAGATTTGATTTTGGAATTGGAATCTGATTTTACATTAACATAATATGAGGATGGATTGGAATTGGCAGAGCACTGCTTGTTTCATTGTGATCTAGAGCGAGCGATGCAATTTTGGGTCGTGATTTTCAATATCTTCTGGTAATGAGGATGTTATTAATATTACAAAATAGTGGTGCAAATGGTTTGAATCTCCTAAAAACTTAGGTGTGGAGCCCTAGCCTAAAGTACTCTCCCCGAACCCATGGTTTGGAATGTTGGATATTAAAAAGTGGTTCAAATTTATTTGGATGCCATCTTTTACATCCAGTATATTGAGGATGAAACTGAATTTGGATGTGTGATAACATGTGAAGGATATTTTTAAAATCCTCAATTACATTTTAGAAGTAGTAAAGGTTATTAATAGAGGAAAGAAATGAGCTAGTGATGGTGTGATTTTGGACGTTTCTCTCCTTTAGCAAGGGATTTTGATAGATCTAAAGTTATTTTTATGCCTAGAAATCTGAATGAGGCCAAACAATGTCTCACTAAAGTCGGTCTTGGTAGTATAAATGGATAATGTTGTTTGGTAAGATAATTTCTCAACTAGTTCATTCAGTTGGTTAATCCTTTGTGATCTTTTTTGTTTTGGTGTAATAAAAATTATATTTAAAAAAAAGGCTTTCTCTTTGATTATTTGTGGAAGAAAGCAATTTTTTCCATGAAATGCAATTTTAGAGGAGTAAAGTTCGCGAAACTTAATTGACTCTAGATTTATTCCCATAGTGGCTTCTTGCCCCCATGGAACTATTCCCAGTCATACTCTGTCCACTTCTTACATTTGGAATTTCTTACTAAGGATAGAGACGCCTCTGGAAGAAAAAGTGCAGCTGCAATTCTCTTCCACACCATCATTGTTCTTTGGTCAATCCGGAATGAATCCAAGCATCACAACAGGAAGCCTACATTGTAAAGAGCTCACTTGAACTTGAAGAACATTATTACTTCACTCTCAAGTCGGACGTCCCCTCTCCCCACTCACCCAATTATTCTTTTCCTTGGCGTGTGTAACGCCCCAAGATCCGGGTGCCTCAAATCTCGGGACGCTATGAGAAAGTACCCAAGAGATATGGAAAATCCAATAATATAATCAAGTGTGAATCTCATATGAGCAAGTAAATAGACAAAGCCCTATAATTTTATTTCATTTTAAGGGATTGCAAGGTACTTGCCATAATTAAACTAACTATTCAATCCTAGGCCAACATGACCAGCTATAAGAAAAAGAAAGAATAGAGATCTAAATGATAGATGCCTTTCAATGCACCAACTGCATCATTCTCTGAACCCTGCAGCAATGGATCAACCGCCAAGCAAAACACCAATCAAAGAAAGCGGAAGAGAAGATACCTGAAAACACCAAGGATTAGATCAGGCCCGATGAGCAAGGTAAATAGGCATGTTTAGATGGCAATACATTATATTAATAAATAGGGAAGAGGACCAAATCTGATCCCAGCTGTACCTGCGTGATTAGTACCTCGATAATAATATAGAATATCAGAGTGCAACAGAAACGATGTGGAGTGTAGTGTGTGAACGATAATCGAAATAGGAATATAGCAGACGTTGTGATACAGCACATCAGATAGATAAGAGAAGCCATCATCATCAAGATATCATATAAACCATATAAGCACATCAGAGTCACCGGTAACAGAAGTAACTTGTGGAAGTAACCTTACCATATCCGTAACCATCGTATCCAGATCCAACCGTAACAATATCGACAGTTAAAGACAATAAATAACAACATTCACATTACATAATAATCATACATCCAATATACATCAACAAGAGCACAAATGTATGTCCACAGTTGAAGTACAAGGTGTTAGTGCCACATTTTCATGTGCACTGTTTTTATTGTTAATTTCGTGCCAAAGAGTTCCGAAGACATTGTCTCTCAAGTACTTCAAAGAAGATTCAATTCAAGAGGACTGTCAAAGCTTTTTGGAAAGGCCAGGATTCATCAAAGATCAACATCAAGCTATGCCAACCAAGATCAGGTAATTGGGACCGAAACCATGCCCCTAAGTGACCCTAAAACCCCTAGGCTAAATTATTATTTTGAAAGGTTTTAGATGATATTTTTGAGCCTGTTTTAAAACTCAAAAATGACCCCAGATTTCAGCCAGCCAACCTCATGCGGTTAGCAGTTCACCCCCTAAGTCCACCTGTCCTAAGGCATCCAACTTGATCATAACACCAGGTCACATTGAGGCTTAGTAAACATGAGTATGTATAGAAACTTACCAATAAACAATGTTTATATAAATTAATAAAGAAATGTTAAGTTTTCAAAACCGGTGTGCTTTTGATTTCTTTAATAATTTTTCTACAAAAGTTCCCTCATATTCATACTCATGATTCTTATAAGGCCTCACCAAAACTTTGCTTATGTCAAGATCTTTTTCAAATTTCAACGTAGGAATAGTGTTCTTGTTAGGTGCACCCTACCATGCCTTAGTTACCGTTGGAACTATCCGTTGGATCTTGTCTATAAATACTTGTAGCTTGTTTACAACACTAACAAGTCCAATTTTTGAAGAGCCTATATTCCAAACTCTTGTAAACCTTTCCCAAGCTCTCTAAACTTCTTCCAAACACACTTAGATCCTATCTTGGCAAATCCAAGGGTTTACGTAACTCTAAGGAGTGTGCTTTGAGAAGCCAAATCTAGGGTACCCTAATCCTTAAAGGTATATCTCTTTTCTACCCTAGAAATCAAACCTCTACAACTTGGTTGTGCATCTCAAAGGAGTTTCATCATCAACACCAAGCTAGCTGGAAGAGGTAAAAAGCTTCGATCACGGTCAAAAGCTTCTTCGAACACTTTCGATCTTCATTAAAGGCAAGTGTTCGCCCTCCATTCAAATTTATATCTTCGTGATAGTGGATTGAATCTGTGTGTGTCAACCACTCTAAATATTGTCTGTGGGGATTAGATCTGTGTGATCGAACCTCAGTAACAAAATTGAGTTAGAATCAAGGGACTGTGTGACCCTTGAGAGTGGATGTAGGTCTGTGTGACCGAACCATTATAAATCTTTGTGTGAGGTTGTTTGCTTGTGGTGATTGTTTTATTTAAGCTTCCGCATATTGTTTGTTAATCATCACATGTGACTAGTTGATTGTTAAGAAATTTAAATTGGCCATAATTAGTCATTAAGTGTAGCTCACCCTATTCACCCCCCCTCTAGGGTTAGGATCCCGGACTTTCACAAGGACATGGGGGGTCATAGTCAACCCATCGTCGTCGTCCCAACAACTGTCGATGGACATCAATCATGGGAGTCATAGCCACTCATCACTGCCGTCTCATCAAATATGAGCGTACAAGAGTCCATCAATGTCCATAGCCACAGTCAAGTCTCAACCATTTGTCTTACGTGCTAGATCTACATCAACACTCATTTATAACCATGGCCAAGTCCTAGTCATTGGTCTTACGTGCTAGATCTACCTTAACACTCATTCATAGCCACAGTCAATTTCCGGTCATTGGTTTAAAGTGCTAGATCAACATCTATATCCATCCACATGTACCCGGTCCGAATGCCGGCGGTCTCGGTACCCGATCACCCATTGGTACCTACTGTACTCAACCACATCTTAATCTCTCAACACTCAATGTCCATGCCGGCATCATATCCCTCCGCAGACCACTCGTACATCCACAAACCTACAGATCACTAGGTGGGGGGTACTCAGAACCAAATAGCCTTATTATCCTTAATATGAGATGATAATAATCAAGGGTACGAGGCACGGAGTTCGGGTATAGTTAATCCATCATTGTGATTCCCAAAAGTTAATAATGCATACCCTTATAAACTTAGCTTCTCTATACGCTTAATTAATATTGTCTCATTATACAGTCCGTCTATCAGTATCTGCCGTTAAGTTCCCAATATTACAGGTCAGGACTTCAAGTGTCATGTCCCGACATATCATCCAGTACGGACCATGATCATAGATCAAAGCCTAACTGCAATGCCCTGATTTATAGTACCTCTCAAGGCCAACATCCAAGGTTCGGAACTACCAGCCAACCTCAGTATTCGTTTCAACAATATAAGTACCACATATCACAAATCCATCGGTGATGCTGCCCCTCTCTTTAGGTCCAGGGTCCCACTTCACGTAAGACAGTGATCACAGAATCTCAGATGCTTATTGAGTATCCTTGGTGCTCCTGAAGGTATTTAGCATTATAAGACATCCATAACCATTGAATCGGGTTTCGTTTACAACCCAAGACCCTACTTAGGCGGCTACACTGGTCAAGGTTAAGCCCGGCCCTTGACTCGTGTCTAGCGTATCACAAACAGTCCAAATGGAAGGTCAACGGGGCCCACACATGATCAGATTATATAAGGAAACTAAATCTGGAAAATCACTGCTTACAGTGTACCGAGTCGACCTCATGAGTCCACGGATCGACCTGATACTCTGTGGAGGGGGACAACTAACTGGAAGTCAAAAAACACGGTTTACAGTGTCCCCGGTCGACCGAGAGGGTCCCTCGGTGACCGGGTGAACTACAAGCATTATAATAGAAATCTAGCAAGTAAGGGTTCCACAGTGTGGCCGGTCGATCGAGCCTCTTGGCCGGTCGACCGAGTACACTAGGTTCTGTACCCTGAATGTAAGTTCAGCTCCCAGCTGAGGGGAGGTCCCTGTGTGCCAGGTCGACAGCCTGGGTGACTAGATCGACCGGGTACACACAAAATCCATATTTCAAGATTCTTCCATCATCCATTTTCCATCAAAAGTCCATCAAATGGATCCTAGATCTTAACCAAATACTTTCAAACATCAAACACACCTCCCACATCATGATTTCATCACAAATGGGCCATTTATCTTCCAAATGGGGGATTCACATCCATCAATGGCCAATAACACATAAGAAAGGAGCTTAGAACAATAATCCATGCATAATACCATTCAATCAACCATCTAGATACAAAAATCATGTCAAACATCCATAAACGACAGTAATTACCAATCTAAGCATATTAATCCATTTAATTAAAGAATCCAAGCATGTTTACTTTCCTAATTAGGAAGGAGACTCCGAAATTAGCTTGGGCTTCTCTCCAAATGCTCTAAGATCACTCTAACAGCTGGAACTACAATCTCTACACCCATTCCTAAAGAGAGAAATGCATAAGGAAGAGAAATATAAGAAAAATGACTATTTTACAAGGAAATTAAAAATGGAGAAGGAGATTACCTTTACTTGGAGAGGAAAGAGAGATCTAGGAGATGAGATGAGCTCCTTAACTTGTAGATGGCTAGATGTAGACGGGCTTTAACTTCTTGAATTTGTAGGGCTAAGATCTAGAGAGAGAAACCCTAATCTCTAACTTAGAGAGAGAGAGAGAGAGAGAGAGAGAGAATTCCAGTGAAATGAGAGGAAGAGAGTGTATGAAAGGTTTGGGAAGCTTGTAGTAGATTTCTTTTATAGGAATAGGTGGAATGGAAAATGTCCAAGGTGCCCTCTCTTGCTAGTGTAAGTTTATGATAAAGATGAAGGTATTTGAGGAAGGTTAAAATGAAATGACCAAAGGGTCCTTGGTTGCTAATAGAAATAAAGAATAAGGACTAGAGTAGTTTATGTATTTATATATAATGACTAAAGTACCCTCAAATGAGTGGTTGTGAATAAAGGAGCTTAAGGGCAATAAATGTAGGCTATTTATTATGACAAAAGTGTCCATGTTTGCTTAGTAGAGAATAAAGGAGACCAATATCATTTAAGGTATTAGGATTTTCAAAAAGGAGGGAAAATGTGTGGTAGGAAAGACTAGAGTGCCCTCATATAATTAATGGGCTAATGAGTTAGGCCATCGGTAGTTGGGTCATTCTAAGGTTAATTGCACAACTCTCTGAGGGAAACCCATCTATGATTAGGATTACAAACTAAGGCCTCTAATTGGCTAATTAATATAGGAAAACCACTATTAATCTCACAAGGGTCTTAACCTTATAGGCTAGGCTTAATTAATGAGAATTACTAACTACTCATACTAATCACCTATTAAATAGGATAACTTAGAGTTGACTTGGTCAAATTGGGATCTAGTAGGTATCTCTAGGAACGGGTCCTTACAGCGTGAACAGCTAATGCAACAATCTTTCTTTTCTTTTTGGTAGTTTTTGTTTTTTTTCTTTCTTTTTTTTTCATCTGTTTCTTGCCGGGAATGGTCCCTCAGTGTAATTGGCTTCTTTTGTTTTGGGGACAATCTTTGTCCTTTTCCCCGCTCTTCAATACAATTTTACCTTAAAATAAGAAAAAAAAATTGACTCTGGATTTGTATCCACTAGATACACCATTTAAATGGACTCATTTATTTCCCTAATCTAATGCCCAACCTCTTGATTGTATGCATTTAAATGTTCTTTTCAACACAATATTGTTAAACAACTTACAAAATGGTTGTTGTCGCGACCCCGGACCGGGTCACCAAGCAAGCGGGCCTAATCCGGGATCGGGGCTAGTTGATGATGCTATGATATAGATGAAGAATGGTAGTCCATACCATGAACTTATTTTAATCAATACGTATACGAGTCGATAAAAGGATGCCACTCGTAGACGCGATTTCCCATAGGTGTCCGCGGTGAGGATATCACAACAACATAAATATTTATTTTGAATGCGGAAACGTGTAGCAAATCTAATTCATACATTCATATCAAAGATAACTTGATTGATAACACATTTATAATAAGTATCAGAATGAGCGATGATCATTAGCTATTTCCCAAAAATAAGTTAAAGTTTATACCAAAGATCATTTAATTACATTCCCAAAAATAGAGGCCGACAAAGGCCAATACAACCCAAAGTAGTTTCCCAAAATAATGAGTAATCCACAGCTCCAAAATGTTACGTGACTCGGACATCCGAAAATCTAAAAGACATCATCGGCATGCCACTCAACTAATCGCTGCGGTTCTCCAACCGCCTCCTCATGCTCCTCCTCGGGATAACCAACGACGGGACCTGAGTACCAAAGTAATAGGTCAAAAACAACGGTTTGGCAGGTGAGTGAAAAGATAAAACAATATGACAATAATTGAAATTACCTTGGAAAACATTTAAACCTGTTAAAGCAATAACTTTCATAAAACAAAAGACTCATTTACTAGAAAATAATATGCAATATAAAACATGTAAGGTATCCAAGGAAATCAGGAAACAAGCAAGATGACATCCACACGAAGCTAAGTCCTCTATCACCGAAGTGACAATAGCATATCGGAATGTTGACCTCAGTCATTGAAGTGATGCGGTACAACAAAATTTACAAATACATATACATAATAATACGGGACATGACCATGGTAGCGAACCGAGCATCGGGAACCACAATAGCAATCTGCGGCTTTGGGACAAGACCACGGTAATAACCGGGTAGCGGGATCCAAACTGCAGTTGGCGGGACAAGAGGGAGATCTCTAAGTAGGTGGATCAGACCAACAAGGTTATCCAAGCTTAGTGGTGCTGACTAGGTCAAATAACGGAAAGCAAGACATGTACAAAATACATATGATGCACTTATATAAACGGGCGGGATGGGGTGCTCAAAGGCACAAATATCATTTCAAATAAGAAGTGCATATCGGGACTAGCAAAATGCTACAATTGTAATTTCAGTATTTTCGGGAATGATAAATCATAAATCATGAATTTCGGGACAAGTATCGGGATTTAAAATTAGATCAAGGTGAATAAGGGTCTCGTATGTCGATTTCAACATAGAATTGGTACTCCTTGAGTTTGGAGACATTTTGGGCTCCTTATATTCCTTGGTCATTTCAAAACATACAATGAATCTTTGTGATGTGATTTATTTCTCAAATGGGTGTTAAACAATGGTTATAAGTCTTCCCATCACAATAGGGTTTCCAACAAAACTTTCTCAATCATTTAAACATTTTATTTTTGTCTCCTTAGTAGTCCCAAATGAACAGTGTCCATCGCTTGAGTGGACAAGAAGTTTGCTCGAGCGATGAGCTCTTTGGAATGATTTTCTAGGATGTTGGCTCAAGCGTACAATACGTTCGCTCGAACTAACAAGTTTATGTGAGGGTTCTGGGAGGATTTGCTCGAGCGAATATATGTTAGCTCGAGCGAACTTTCTACTGGACGGAAGGAATCCCTTTTTGGACAGGTCGCTCGAGCGAACTGTCCAGGAACTGATTCCGGGACGGTTTTGCTTCTTCCCATTTTCCTTTTCTTTCAAGTCCATTTGAGGCTCCATTTCTACAGACATTAGAGGGCATACAAGCACCTCAATATTACCTTCAAACTCCTCAAAACATAGACCAAGAATCCATCCATTCATCTCCATTCTTATCCACATTCAATCACAAGGAGAGAAAGAAAATCACTACCATAAAAATTCATTTAAGCTAAAAACCAAGGGATAAAGGAAAGGCTATTCATCACATTTCCATAACAATAAATGAGTTAGCAAAATTCTTTAATGAGCATTTATTTTAAATCAATGCAAGTTAATAAAAAGCATGAATAGTATAACAAAATCAACATATTTCTAATAAAACTTATTTGATGCTCAAAATATCAAATCATCCACTTGCCTCGGGTATATAATCAAGCAAATCAAGCCTCTAATCACCTCTCCAAGTCAAGAACAAAAGCTACACAAAACCCCCCAAAAACAAACTCTAAAATGGGTCAAAACAATGAACAAGAAGGAAAGCTCATAATAATGAAAAATGGAGCTTCCAAAGGTTAGGAAAACACACATTAAAAAGAAAGGGAGGGATTGCTTACATGTAAGGCTCCCAAATAGACAAGATTAGCTCTAAAGAGGGTCTTGAGATGGGAGGTTTCCTCCAAAATGGTATCAATGGAGAGTTCTCAGGGAGAGGAAGAGAATGGTGATCTCCATTTGGCTTTTGATGCAAGATTTGGTGGAGATTGGGAGATGAAATAGTAAGAAGAAGAAGAGAAGAACAAGAAAATCTTAGGTTGGAACGTTGCTTGTGCTGGAAAAATGGAAAAGAGAAGAAGGGTTCTCTTATATACAAGTGGGGAGTGGACTCCGCTCCTTAGAATTCTTGTGGGGCTGAAATCATGACTTTCGGGGCTTCGAACGGATTCGACGAAGAAGGGAGAAATGATCTTCAAAATTTTTAGTTTCCAAAAAGTATATGTTTCGCGGGTTTTGGTGACATAGGAAATTGTGTCCAGATTTTGAGATAAAAGACCATTTTACCCTCAATGCTAAGAAAGTCGGGTTTTAGGATTTCGAACTGGAACGGGATCAACATGAAAGTTGTAGAGATTAACGAGATGAGTAAAACGGGATAAAATATAAATAAATGAAATTGCAAAAAATCCCCCAAGTACATGCAAGGTCATAAAAGGAACCCCCAAAGGGCCCCACTAATCACAAAGGCACTCAAAATTTTCCAAAGCTATAACAAAACTATTCTAAACCCAACTAAACCAAAATACATTAATCACGCTTAAGACTAACACACAACTTAATTAACACTAATCGAGGCCTCTCGGGTTGGGGTTTTACATCCCCACCCCTTGGAACATTTGGTCCTTCAAATGAAAATATAAAACTCACCTCAAGTAGAAGATGTGGATACTTTTTCTGCACTTTGTCTCATAGTTCCCACGTTGCTTCTTCCGGTCCATGATTCTCCCAAAGCACT
This sequence comes from Camphora micrantha, assembly GCA_003546025.1. NCBI lineage: Eukaryota > Viridiplantae > Streptophyta > Magnoliopsida > Laurales > Lauraceae > Camphora > Camphora micrantha. The sequence goes on along the minus strand of QPKB01000009.1, from coordinate 15,674,781 downwards.
TTTACCCACTGAATAGTTCGTGTCCTCAATTTTTGTTCCTTTGCATCGATGATCTGAATAGGCTTCTCAACATATGTAACATCTTCTCTGATTTCCAATGGTTCATGCCGGAGTACATGTGAAGGATCGGGGACGTACTTTTTCAACATAGACACATGGAAGATGTTGTGTACGCTAAATAACTCGGGTGGTAAGACTAATCTATAAGCCACATCACCAATCTTGCTCACAATGTCATATGGTCCAATGTATCTCCTTGATAACTTACCTTTTTGCCCAAACCTCAATGTTCCCCTAGTCAGTGACACTTTAAAGAAAACCTTGTCTCCTTCTTTGAACTATAGATCCCTTTTGTGAGAGTCTGCATAGCTCTTCTGTCTACTTCAGGCCACTTTTAGTCGTTCTTGGATCTATTTGACTTTGTCACTGGTCTCACTCACTATGGTTGGTCCATGGAAACTACGGGTACCAACTTCTTCCCAACAAACAGAGGTCCTACACCTTCTGCCATACAAAGCTTCAAAAGACGTCATTCCAATGCTTGAATGATAACTATTGTTGTAAGCAAACTTACACAACGGTAGAGTCTCATCCCATTGAGTCTTGAAGTCTAACACACAAGCACGGAGCATATCCTAAGGGTCTGAATTGTTCTCTTTGACTGGCCATTTGTCTGAGGGTGATAAGCTGTACTGAACTATAGCCTCGTACCCATAGATTCATGCAATGTTTTCCAAAATCTTGAGATGAATCTGCTGTCTCCGTTAGATGTGATGGAAACTGGCTGTCCGTGTCTACTGACAATCTCGTTGACAAACAAGTCTGCCAAAGGTAATGCGTGCATCTTCTTTCCTGTCCTCATAGGAATGAAGTGAGCTGACTTAGTGAGATGGTCCATAATGACCCATATAGCATCGCTGCCCCTGCTGGTCCTCGGTAGTCCCGAAATGAAATCCATGGTAATGTGTTCCCATTTCCATTCCGAAATCTCTAACGGCTGCAACAATCCTGGAGGCTTCTGATACTCTGCCTTAATCAACTGACAAGTCATACATTGGGAGACAAAAGCTGTTATTTTTCTCTCCATAGCGAGTGTGGATACGTAATCAAAGCCGATTAGTGAGGATTGATTATCTTGCTTTACCTGCCCCACCCATAGTACCCACAATGGCTGTCCAAAAACTTTAGCAAAGGCTTAATGAACTATTTGCACCATTTTCCTCAACTTCACCTAGTTGTATAGTTTTGCCATAAAATAATGCGGACCAATTTTAGATCCGGCTCGCTGCCATCAACATGTTACCAAAATCTCATGGATCCGAGTGCGAGCAGCCCTATATTCATTCAAACAAATTCCCGACCATCTACCACATGTTTAGAAATCAAAATTTGAATAGTGAAGCTTAGGTTGTTTCCCCTCTTACTAGAAGATCATGCAGCCGCCTAGCTAAATTTCTTGACTCTAAACTCCATTACCACATGGGATGAGATTGTCAAAAAGTTTATATCCAAATATTTCCCAGTGAGCAAAACTGAGTAGTTTAGGAGTGCCATCGGGAACTTTAGGGGGCGACTCGAGGAAGAGTTTTTCGAAACTTGGGAGAGATTCCATGACCTATTGATCAAATGCCCACATCACGGGGATTGACAAAGGAGAGTTGATACATTTCTTTTATAGAGGTCTTACGAACCCCCAGCATATCTTGATTGAATCAATGCATAAAGGAGAATTCATGCATCAAACTGCTAATCAAGCATACGAATTCCTTGTCAACCCTGCGGAAAATTCACAAAATTAGAGCAGTAATTGGAAAGATTTGGAGAGAGATGAGACATGGATACAAAAGCCTAGAATGTACAACATCAAATAGGACCCTAAGTTGAAAAATGTGATGACTAGTTTAGTTCAGGGAGTGGAAAATTTGAGCAAAAAGATAGGATCTATGTCTATGATGTCATGTAAACCCACCCCTCAACAACATGAGCCCATCTTGAGAAGTATGAGCGCACCGCATCATGTTTGTGTGTTATGCGATAGTTGTGAGCAAATGGTTGAGAGTTACCGTAGTCTGCCATTTGTAAAGGCCGAGCAAGCCAATGCACTGAATTCCTACGGAAACTTTCGGAGACCAACTGTTAACACTCTCAGTTAGACCTACCACCCAGACAATAGGTTCCACCCCAATTTTTGGTATCGTCAAGCCGAGCCTATTCAGTCCTAGGGAGGTCAGCCCGGATTCCAACTGCAATATTCTAGGCAGCAATACCAGTAACCTGCTCAAACCAATCATCCTATGGTTCCTCATCCTCAGCAACTCATACAGCAGAATCAGTTCCAACCACAGAACCAGTGTAGGGCACTAGTCTCAGATCAGATGCCTAACTACTCTACACCAGCATAAGCCCCTCCTCGGCAATCCTCTCATCTGGAGAACCTGTTAACCAAATTCATTCAAATCCAAGAGCAGACTAACCAGGCCCACAACCAGTCCATTGCAAATCTAGAGGCCCAATTAGGTTAACTCACCTTACAGTTGTCCGAGAGAGAAAATGGCCAATTCCCTATCCAAACCATTCATAATCCGAAAGGACAACCCAATCAGCCCAGAGGCCAGTGTTCGGTAGAGAGTAATGAGCATGTACTTGCGATCCATACACTCAGATTAGGAAAGACTGTTAACAATAAAGTTGAAATGCCTGAAGAGGATCAAAGAGAGAAGATTTTTTTAGGAAAACTAGAGAGTTCGAGGAAAGTTGTCGAACCCGAGAGAGAGAGTTTGAAGAAAGACTTGAAAGAGAATGCAGAAAGAGAAAAAGAGGAAGAGAGAGAAGAATCGATACCAAGAGGAGATCCACACACAGAGAGCAGATTCAGAAGCCCATCATAGTTGACCCATCATCCTCACAAGGGGTACCTAGAGCACCATTCCCACACCGATTAAAAGAGACTATGAAAAAAGATCACTTTGAGGGAATCTTAGAAGTTTTCAAAAATGTCCAAATAAACATACCCCTCCTTGATGCCATAAAGAAAATCCCTTTCTATCCCAAGTTTTTGAAAAACCTAACTACTGTCAAGCAAAAAACCTCAGTACCCACAACCGATGTGATGGCAACCCAAGCATCTAGAGTTGATCCAACAGACCCTTGCACCCAAATACAAAGACCCTGGCTGCCCTACCATTACAATTCAGATAGGAGATTCCGTGATGGAAAGGTGTCACCTTGATCTTGGGGCAAGTATGAATTTACTACCGTACTCCGTGTACAAGCAGTTGGGCTTGGGAGGACTGAAGAAGACTGATATTACCCTTTGTCTTGCTGATAGGTCAGTCAAGTATCCAAAAGATGTAGTTGAAGATGTGATCGTGAAAGTTAATGATTTTTATTTTCTAGTTGATTTTGTGGCTTCAGATACCGAACTAGTTGTTAGGAATTTTGTGTATTGCAATTTGATGGATGCATTATCATTTTAGCATCATTCGAATTTTCACACTTGCATTGATTTAGAAAATTTTGAAATCTTGATTTACTCATGCGTTCTTTTAAATCTTGTAAATCATATGTTTTATGCATATTTTGTTTTTAATCTTGGATGCATTTAATTTGAAAAAGAAGTTTTATAAATCAAGCTAGCCAATGGTTTTAAGAAGTTTCAAATCATTTTTGGCTTTATATGTTTCATGATTTTAAAAGAACTTAGATTGAATTAAAACAATGATTCCAAGCTTGATTTAATGGCCCAAAGACCCTACAAGAAAATCTCTTTGAAATATGCAATTTGTGGGGAAAAAGGTCCCAAGGCCCAGGTCGACCTGCAGTGTGCTTGGTCGACCAAGCCCATGGACCCGGTCGACCGCACACACTGCAGGTCGACCGGGAAAGAGCCGTTGTGCTCTTTTTCAAACGGTCAGTTTTATGACCGTTGAAGGCCAGGTTGACCGGGCAAGGTACCAGGTCGACAGGGGACTAGCCGTTGGGCATTTTTTTGTATAAAAAAAAGCTCATTCCTAAAGAAATTTTGAGGAACAAAAGAGGCCCTTCTTGAGATGTTTTGAGGCCAATCAAAGGGGAATAAGCTAAGGAATGATAAGGGACATTTGGAAAGCTAAAGCTTGAATTAATGAAGTTAAATCTCTAAGTAAGCTTTACTTTTTGTTAATCATATGTTATATGCTTTGTTTAAATTATTGGTAAATGATTTTTAGCATGATAACTATGATGTGTTGAATCCATTCTTCATTTAATCTTTGATCTAAGTTGGATTGGATTCTTCACCCTTGATTTCAAACCAAGTTTGTTTTAAAACTTTATAAAACATGTTTTGTCAAAACCCTTGATTTCTTTTGTAACATGTTTCATTTACTTAGTTGAATCATATTGTTGTTTTCATTCATTTGAACCTTAGTTAAACTTTTGTTTTTGAAAACAACATTGCACATGCATCACATGTTTAGACATAATTAATTCCATACAACTTGTGAGCTTTTGATTTTAATATCATCAACAAGTTAGTATTTTGTACATGTGATTTGCATTTCACTTCAATCAAATCTTTGTGAGCTTTAAACTTTAAAATGCATTAAGCATACTTTTATTGAGCCTTCATTTTAACTTGATTGAAGTTATCACACACACACATCATGAACATACACCTTTGCATTCATATAGTGTTTGTGTGGGTTAGATTTTCAATTTTATATCCGCCTAATTAAGAGGCATTGTAATTGAGCTTAATTGTATTCTCTTAGAGTGTTTTGTGAAGACACTACCTTGAGAGAAAATCTCTTTATTGTAAATAGCTTAGCCTAGAAAAGCATCTTGTATAGGTTCTTGTTTAGTCTAGAAAAACAACATTGTAGAGGTTATTGCTTAGCCTTGGAAAGCATATTGTAGAAGTTATTGCTTAGCCTTTTCAAAAGCATAATTAGTGGAAATCCGGTGGGGTGTTGGATCACAAGCCGGTAGTGGATGTAGGCATTGAGACCGAACCACTATAAATCATTGTATTATGGTGAATGCTTTGTGGTGATTATTTTGTTTAAGCTTCCGCATATTGCTTGTTAATCATCAAATGTTACTAGTTAATTGTTAAGAAATTAAAATTGGCCATAATTAGTCATAAAGTGTAGATCACCCTATTCACCCCCCCTCTAGGGTTAGGATCCCGGACTTTCAATTGGTATCAGAGTCAGGTTTCTCCATTTTAGAGCTTAACAACCCGGAGTTGATCCTTATCTGGATTAGAACCCTAGTGTTATGTTTTATTGCATATCTTTGAAATGATTTCCACTTGATCGAAAATGATTTTTCCTTCCTAGCTCTTTATTTCCCCAAAGAATCTTTTCACCACTCTAAATTTTTATTTTTTGAGTTAAATCTCGAAGAGTTGGTGGGACTTTAATGTGATCTCTCAAGGACAACCTTTTCAAGACCTTAGGTGAATCTTCAAAAGTAGATATTTAGACTATCCTTAAGGCCTTGAACCTCTCTAGACGAACCTATTATTTTTAGTTATATCTTATTGTTGGTCTTGTTACATTTGCATTTTGTTTCTCTATAGTCACATCTCTTAAAATGTAATGTTTCTTTGTGATCATTTGATTTTGTCTTCATGTTATATTTCATGGTTTTCAAAATCCTTTGATTGCAATATTATCATGATAGATTTGCATTTTGATCATATAATTATATCTCTTGTAGTGCATTTCTATTTATGCTCAATTGATTGTGATTACATAAGCTTTCATAGCTAAGATTTTTGATCAATTGATGTTGGAAAATGTTCTAAGCTTTATTGGTTATATTTATAAAAGCATTTTCCTTGAATTTATTTCATTGTGCCTAGTTATGAATATATCTTTTGAAAGGAAATAAAATTTACGAACAATTTGCTTCTTTACTCAACAAAGTCACATTCTTTCAAAAGCAAATTGATTTTGATGTTTTACATTGCATGGTTGGGTATGGTCTCATTGATTTGCATATTTTTCTTAACTTTGTATATCTTTTCATTAATGCAAATTGATGTTGTTTATACTCTTTTTAGTAAAATATTTTCTTTCATGATCATTTGAGATTCAAAAGTACATATGAGATTTTATATGCTACACTCATTTGATATGATATTCATATCCCTTTCCATTGCATTGTAAGCTTAGTACATTTGCTAAGGGTAGAGATTTTGCATGATAGATTAATGGATCATCTTAGATGAATTGGATTTAAACCATTGTTCTTTATAGGTAAACCCATATATGAGATCCATTTTCATCTATATGTGACCTATGATATCCTTCTAACTTCATACCTTCTTGTGCACACATAGTTGTATTCTTTGTTGATGATAGAGTATGAGCTAGATCTTGATTGTAATTGATCATCTCTATGCAAATGTCAATGAGTTCCTTGTATGGTTGTGATCTTAAGTTATATTTGAAGATACCATACTAGAACTCTCAAATCCATCCTTTGTACTTTCTAGTCATTTTTTTTATGGATGGTTATGTTGTTGATTCATGTGTATTTTTCTTATTGGTATCATTCTTTATACATGTCTCAACTTCATAATAGTGTTCTTGATCATATGAACCTCTTTTAAATCCATTACTTGAATTTTATAGTTATATCTTTTGTTTGATGGATATCTTAGATGTTGAATTTATATGATTTGACACTTTTTAAATTGCATGCTTCACCAAGTCATATTCTTTTATGCAATTTTACTTGTTCATCACTATGCTCATTAGTTATATCTTTAAAAGTGATGAATATCCATTTATGATGCTTGATGGAATTTTGTGTTTGTCACATCTTTGCTCTTAATCATGTTTTCAAATTCAATTGGTTTCAATTGGTATAATTTTCGATTGTTGTAATATCCAATTGATGTCATATCTTGAGAATGTGATAGACCATGTACATTGGATTGAACTTTATAGTAATATATTTTCATTCCATGTTACATTCCATTAGCATCATAATTTTCATGTTTGCCACCTCTCTTGCTCATATAGGTAAATCTCATGACCACCATGTTTATGTAATCATAATATTGGTTGGTTAATAGTTGAGGTTGACTTCATGTTTGAATTTCATTTCATTCATCTTGCACTTGATAGTCATATTTAATGATTGGATGAAATGATTTCAAAATGTTCATAGCATATGATTTTCATAAGTTATATTGATTGATGCTATGATTAGTAAACCCCATAATATCATGGATAGCTCTAATTTAGATTTTTACTAATAGTTATATTCTTTTTAACTCCATGTTAGAGTGATTGTTTTAATAGTCATATCCTTCAATCTCAATTGGTATATTTGTTTTATATATATATTCCAATTGGTATCTATGATCGCTTTTCTCCATGGCCTTGCTCTTTATATTGGCAATTTGATCATATTAAGCTCTATAGTTATATGTGTCTAATTCTTTCCTTGAAGTTTTTTCTCAATTGGTAAAACCATCTTCTTCTTGCTCCAAATAGTTAAATATTTGTCAAAAGTTTGACAAAAGAAGAGAATGATTAAGGGGGAGTGTAAACCTTCATAGGAAGTTTTAGTTTTGATCAAATTGACCTTTGTATTGGCTTTGAACCCTTAGAGACTTCTAACCATACATGATGGCCTATTATATATTTCATTTTCGTTTTCTTTTGTTAACAGGTGCTACTAAAAGGTATTTTCCTTATTTCATGTGTGTAGGTACCTTTGCAATTTAATGTCAAAGGGGAAGAGAGAAATCAAGTTGTCTCAAGGGGGAGAGTATGTCCATACATCCTAAGGGAAGATATTGTATGATCTTCTACAGGGGGAGAGAATGCATATCTTGCCAAAAGGAGAGAGTGCATGGTCAAAGGGGGAGAGTGAAAGAAGTGAAAGCTTGGGAGCTAGAGAAGATGCTTGGTCAAAGAGAGAGAGATGAAAAGAAAGCTTAAAGAATGATCAAGCTCCAAGCATCAAGAAGATTGAAGAAAAAGAACTAGAGCCCAAGCTAAGAGAAGAAGCATCCAAGAGATTTCAAGACTTGTCCAGCTTAAAGGGAGCTGAAGACTCAGTGTGTAAATTCGGTGTTGAGTAAGGTTTGCCATCAAATTGCAAAGGGGGAGATTGTTAGGAATTTTGTGTATTGCAATTTGATGGATGCATTATCATTTTAGCATCATTCGAATTTTCACACTTGCATTGATTTAGAAAATCTTGAAATCTTGATTTACTCATGCATTCTTTTAAATCTTGTAAATCATATGTTTTATGCATATTTTGTTTTTAATCTTGGATGCATTTAATTTAGAAAAGAAGTTTTATAAATCAAGTTAGCCAATGGTTTTAAGAAGTTTCAAATCATTTTTGGCTTTGAATGTTTCATGATTTTAAAAGAACTTAGATTGAATTAAAATCATGATTCCAAGCTTGATATAATGGCCAAAGACCCTACAAGAAAATCTCTTTGAAATATGCAATTTGTGGGGAAAAAGGTCCCAGGGTCCGGGTCGACCTGCAGTGTGCTCGGCCGACCGAGCCCATGGACCCGGTCGACCGCTCACACTGTGGGTCGACCGGGAAAGAGCCGTTGTGCTCTTTTTCAAACGGTCAATTTTATGACCGTTGAAGGCCAGGTTGACCGGGCAAGGTACCAGGTCGACCGGGGACTAGCCATTGGGCATTTTTTTGTATAAAAAGAAGCTCATTCCTAAAGAAATTTTGAGGAATAAAAGAGGCCCTCCTTGAGATGTTTTGAGGCCAATCAAAGGGGAATAAGCTAAGGAAGGATAAGGGACATTTGGAAAGCTAAAGCTTGGATTGATGAAGTTAAATCTCTAAGTAAGCTTTACTTTTTGTTAATCATATGTTATATGCTTTGTTTAAATTATTGGTAAATGATTTTTAGCATGATAACTATGATGTGTTGAATCCATTCTTCATTTAATCTTTGATCTCAGTTGGATTGGATTCTTCACCCTTGATTTCAAACCAAGTTTGTTTGAAAACCTTATAAAACATGTTTTGTCAAAACCTTTGATTTCTTTTGTAACATGTTTCATTTACTTGGTTGAATCATATTGTTGTTTTCATTCATTTGAACCTTAGTTAAACTTTTGTTTTTGAAAACAGCATTGCACATGCATCACATGTTTAGACATAATTAATTTCATACAACTTGTGAGCTTTTGATTTTCAAATCATCAACAAGTTAGTATTTTGTACATGTGATTTGCATTTCACTTCAATCAAATCTTTGTGAGCTTTAAACTTTAAAATGCATTAAGCATACTTTTATTGAGCCTTCATTTTAACTTGATTGAAGTTATCACACACACACACACATCATGAACATACACCTTTGCATTCATATAGTGTTTGTGTGGGTTAGATTTTCAATTTCATATCCGCCTAATTAAGAGGCATTGTAGTTGAGCTTAATTGTATTCTCTTAGAGTGTTTGTGAAGACACTACCTTGAGAGAAAATCTCTTTATTGTAAAGGTTATTGCTTAGCCTAGAAAAGCATCTTGTATAGGTTGTTGTTTAGCCTAGAAAAACAACATTGTAGATGTTATTGCTTAGCCTTGAAAAGAAGTTATTGCTTAGCCTTTTCAAAAGCATAATTAGTGGAAATCCGGTGGGGTGTTGGATCACAAGCCGGTAGTGGATGTAGGCATTGAGGCTGAACCACTATAAATCATTGTGTTATGGGGAATGCTTTGTGGTGATTATTTTGTTTAAGCTTCCGCATATTGTTTGTTAATCATCACATGTGACTAGTTAATTGTTAAGAAATTAAAATTGGCCATAATTAGTCATAAAGTGTAGATCACCCTATTCACCCCCCCCCCCTCTAGGGTTAGGATCCCGGACTTTCACTAGTGGCAGCCCACGATCGACATATTTCTGTCAATCTTGGTCGACCGTTCCTTGCAACATCAGATGCAGTGATTCGATGTAGAAATGGGGTTGTGAGACTTAGTTTTGGGAACATGAAGTTGGAGTTGAGTGTTTTTCGTAACGGATCCAAACATCAGAGCTAGATGATGATGAGGAAGTGAACATGACTAACACATTAGTTGATTAAACAGTTCAATCATCATGTTATACAGATCCGCTGAAGGAATGTTTGGCTCATTTCAATGCCCACATATACATTGACGGGTCCATATGCGAAGTTAATGCATTATTGGATTCGGCCCAGCCGATTGATGTTAGCCAATGGAAGCAGAAAATTGAGCATATCTTTACATCCACCTCTGAATCTAATGTCGAAGAAGAATCAGTTATTGTTGAGCCACCAAGTTAGAATTAAAACTATTACCCGAGAATTTAAAATATACCTACTTGGGGCCCTCTGCTAGCAACCCAATTATTATTGCCTCATACCTTGAGGAAGAGCAGGGAAATAAATTATTGGATGTGTTGAAAGACCATCATAGTACCCTACATTGGACCATCTCGAACATTAAAGGAATTAGTCCCTCTATAGTTATGCACCAGATTCATCTGGAAGGAGATGCCAAACCATCTCATGAACCTTCAATCCATTCCCACGATGTAGTTGAACTTTTGAATCCTAAAGATGGTAGCACCTTTCAAGTGAATGGGAACATATTAAAAGAGTATTTTGAGTTTGTGGATTCTAAGAATGTTACTGAAGAGGACCTGCATATGGACCCTAGATAAACTGGCCTCATACCATGATAGTTGTACCTGGCCGAAGACGTTAAACTTAGCGCTTGTTGGGAGGCAACCCAATATACCCGCGTGTCGGCACCCCATGGTGAGAAATTCCAATTTATTTTCATTGTCCTATTTTATTTGTGTTCTGCATAAACATTAAGGACAATGTTTAGGATAGGTTTGGGGGTGAGGCACTGCATTTCATGCCTTGCATTTTATTGTATTTTGCATGTGCATAAGTTGTCTTCTTTTCCATTTATACCAAAAACCCTAAAATTTTGAAAAATTCCAAAATCACTAAAAATTTTAAAAAATTTCAAAAATTGTCCATGGGTTTTAGATTGAAGAGTTGTCATATATATGTACATGTCCTACAAACTTTTTACACATTTAGCCACATGAGTGTAGTCCAAGAGAAGAGCAAATCACTTCTGAGAGACCCGGAAGAATCATTAGTGGAGACTAGAACCCATTAAGTGATTGAGCCTATCTATATCCGTTTGGGTGAGGACTCTTCTACGCTATTCCTGAGTAGAATGAAGAGCTACTCCTTGAGCTTCTTAGTCCAGCACTTCCTAATCTCATAAGTGCTACTCCTTGATCTAACCATAGAGGCAACATCAAAATGCAAAGAAACCTTGACTTGTAGCTTATGATGTGTTTTTCCAAACTTAGGGGAAGATGATAGGCATTCTAAAAAAAAGGAAACCAAATGGCCAAATTTTGAATCCACCTATTACATTTTATACCTTGAGTACCCATCATTAGCCTATTTTATAAGAAACTTTCCTTCATTGTCCCAAGCCTCATCACCCACATATATATAGCCTTTTTGAGCTATTGGTTTTTTTTTTTTTTTTTAGAAGGGTAAGGATACATGAAGAAATGAAGGATTTGAGCATTAGTAATGAAGACTTTTGTTGCGTTCATGAATTTGCACATTTACGTATTATTTTAGGATGAATTAGGAATTTAATTAGGTGAATTGCATCATTATTCATATAATTTCATCATTTCATGCATTTTCACCTAAGAACCTGAATTTTCATACTTTTCATACATTTTCTGCATTAACTTAGAATGTTTTGCAAATTTTCTCCGAAGAGTCCCAGTTGGAGTAAAACTCTGTCCGGGTGGGTCCCGCCTCAATATGGGCTCTTCGGCATTTGATGTGTGAATTAGAATGTACAGAAAATGAGAATTGCAGGCCTCTGTCACGGAACCCACTTTCAAGCACACATTGTCATCCTGGGCTCTACATTGTTGAATTGATGTAAATTGAAGAATTCACCATATGGACCCCACACACAAGCCATATGCAAATTAATCAAAAGAGGGTCCACTTATCATGTCAATTGAAGAATCCTAAATACAGTAGAAGACTTCTCATAGGGCCCACTGTTCAATTAGATGAAATGTCCCACATGGCAAGGTCCATAGTAGTTGCAAATTTGAAATTATTAATGGATAACTCAAAGAGTACAAATTCTGAATGGAACAAAAGTAGAAGAGTTTGAATCATCCACATCTAATGTCCTTTCAAAAATGAAAGTTGTGCAGAGATAGAATCCATTGCAAATCAAATATTAAAAGTTAATCCCATTTTTCGCAGGATAACTCATTTTCAAATGGCCATAACTTTCAATCCGACTGTCGGATCGATGAAATTTACCTGCTGTTGGAAAGCTTATTCAGAGTAAATATCCGTGGAGCCCAAGAACGTGCAAATTAGAGTTATATTGACCAATTTATGGGCCCGGAGATTTTCGTATTCATTTTTAGACGGGATTGCAATTAAATCTACACCGTTTATAATCAATTGCTACACATCCCTTGTGGGACCCCATTTGAAGATTAGCCAAGCCACCCAGAGGTTTCCAGAAGCTTCCACCTCATTCAAATTCAAAAAAGGATAAGAGATATACCTTCTCAATGAAGAAAAATCAAATCTACAAAGAATGTGTCCAAATTCAATGTATCTAATAGATAACCGGAGAAATAAAAGGAACCAAAAAGTAGCATACGAGACAACTGCCTCCCCTTGGACGTCCATAATATTCTCTCATCTTTCTTTTCTTTCCATAATTAATAGAATTTAAGAGTTATTTTTGGGTATTCTGGAGTGCTATTCCAGAAATTAGGAATTTTAGAAGAGAGATTTTTGAGAGACCATTGTACAAGGAGATGCTATCAATGAAATTACTTATGAAGTTCTTTTCAATGGCTGGCTAGATTTCTGGATTGGAGCACATAGATGAAGCTAAGTAGATCTTTAATTTAATCTATGTGATTTTCTATTACTTTCTTGTCTCTTTCAAAATGCATGCTCTATTAGAATAATAGATCTGTCTTCATGCCTTAGGCAGCCTCTGTTTTGGTTTCCAATGAAAATAGTTTGATGATTTATACTTATTTTGATAGATTATGCTTAGGGTTGAGATCCTTTGATAATTTACGCTTAATTTGATGAGTCATGCTTATGATTTTTCATTCTTTTATGAGGTGAAGGAGGTCTTGGGTTGTGACCTTATTCTTTTTATTAAAAATTAATTTTTTCAAAAGACAAATCCTTCGGATCCAAAACATTGATTTTTTTCTGATCTGAGTTATTTGTGGGACAAATAGTAGAATAATTGCATGGATGGATTAATTATCTTGCTTAGTGGATTTTGGATGCTCTGATCTGTTTTATATATTTGATTAGTTTGTGTTTCTGAATTTTTTCTAGTTTTTTTTTCTTGGATCTCAATTACTTATTAATCTTTGATAAAAAAAATCAAATTTTGAATTTTAACTTAGTAGTGCCCCTTATGGGATTCGACCTGTACTTGCCACTGTCTCAAAAAGACAGCTGTGCACTTGTAGTATTAAAAGATTGAATTTAAATTCACATCAACTTCACATGGGCTACCAAAAGATAGATGTTCTACAAAGGGATAACAAATGAATAAAGGAAATTGAAAGTTGAACAAAAAAGAAAAGTAGAAAGAAAAGAAAAGAAAAAAGAAGAAAGAAATGAGAACCAAAGGAAAACAAAAGAAAAAGAAAAAGATAAGGGAAACCAAAGAAAAGCAAGCACAAAAAAGAGATAGAATGGAATAAAGAACACAAAGAAAAGGAAGAAGTGAAGACAATAGAAGATTTTCCTATGAAGACTTGAAGACCCTTACATTCTCAAAAAACGTTAGCCACATTTAACCCTTATCCTACCTATTAAAGACCTATTGGATCTTAGAAAAGGTTTGGTGTTGAATGAGTGAAAAGTTGAGTGCGCATTTCCACCTTCTATTGATTATATCTTGTTCTATGAGATCAATCTTTCTATACATAAGCTCCGTTCTTCATCAATTATGTGAGTCCTTAGCCTTGTTCATACTCACATACTGAGAGTTAGTCAGTAAAATATGTGTGCTTCCATTGTTGAGAGTATGACCTATAAGGCTGTAGTCAAGGCGAAATGTATTCCGAAGGGGATTAAGGTTGTGTGAACTTCGAACTGAAGACTGCATGATTATTGGCTAAATACACACACATACATAGTGGGACTTAGATATTGACAAATATATCTTCAGGAGTTGGCTAGTATTTTTAACTTAGTACTCATTCTTATTAACTTGCTAAAGACTGTTGGACATAAAAAATATTTTCTTTCCAAATTAAAAAGAAATTTGTGGGATTTATTCGCTGAAACCCTCACGAGATAAAACTTGTCCACTAGGGTAAACCCAAGGGTTTAACGGCTTATTGCATGAGCTAAGTGCAACCGCGATTCCTGAGAAAGTGAGTTGGGATTTTTATTATATTTTCTTGCATATAGTTTAGATTTTATTTATAGTTTTTGCTCGGGACTAGCAAAATGTAGATTTGGGTGTACGATGAGTGTTAAATATTACATATTTAACCCCTCATTAGTCCAAATTTTATCAGCATCTCATATGCATATCATTTGCGTTACACGGAGATTTTATCCTTGTGTCACATTAACGGATTATCGGATTATCATGCATAAATCTGATTATTTATAGCGCATTTTTATCTAATTTCTCTTATGTAGGTAGACCCCGCAACTACCCCAACCTGCCGGCTAGTGTCCCAAGGCATCTAGAAAAGATTTCAATAAAGAAGTTCCATGAAGAAATCTCAAGAAGAGTTGAAGAATTCCAAAATAAGAGGAGAAGACTTTAAGAATAAAGGAAGTCATTTTCTAGTACAAAAGGATTGGTTAGTGTATTGGTTAGAGCAAAAAGCATAGATTTGGAGCTCTTTATTGATGTTTAGAGGATAAAGCTCTTGGATTAGGTTCTCCTTTTGAAGCTACGTAATGTGATTAGTTCAATTCCATGTATGTTTTAGTTTAAATTCCCTACTTGTGCCTTAATCGATTAGTAGATTTTAGATTTAATTGTGTCAATCTCTCTTATTTCTCGTGCTCTATCTCTACACTTGATGCTTAGATAATCTCAATTGATGCTTTGTAATTGGATTAAGTTCTCTGACATAGCATGTTCTAGAGCCCTTATCTTTGATCTTTTGTAGCTTGATTTTGATGAATTATTGTTATGATAGGTAGATGATGATTTAGGATCTTGGCTTTTGATTTTTTTTACTTTAATCTTCATTGCTATATTATCCAATCTAATTAGGCAAGAGAGTGCAAATTGGATTGTAGATTTGGGAGTTGAATTAGAATATGCATTGTTTGAATTAATTACATATTTAGTGAATTTTGGATTGCCTAATCGCTTATTTTTATTATTGTTAATTTAGATCTTTGTTTGATTTGTCATTTTCACTTCTAAATTGTTAGATTTACACTTCACATCACTTGTTTTAAAAACCTACACATTTCACACCACTTCTTCACCTTAAATCTTCCATTTCCACCACCATTCATCCACTAATTTAGTGTAGCTTGTTAGATTAGCTTAGATCTTGTTAATTTCATATTTTAGATTGTTAATTAGAGTAGTCTAATTGCTATTTTAGTTTTATTCTACATTTTATTTAGTTTAATTCCTTTTTTCACACATATTTTATTAGTTTTAATTATTCATTTCAATTATCTATATTAGCTATATCTTAGTTCGATTCAACTTAAATTCGATTTATTGCTTCTTCCATCCTCTCCTCGTGGGATCAATAATCCGAACTCTTTATTCATTTACTACTTGACGACATTGTGTTCTTGCAGCTAAGCGTTGCACATATAAGTGTCGATCACTAACTAATCATATTTATAGGTAATTTGTTCATACTTATTTACATATGTAAATGATTTACATGGGTGACTATCTATAAGATTTGTTTGCAATTAATTACGAATATGGTGTAAATTAGGTGTGAAAATGAGACAATCTCCACAACTTCAAAAGTGTAAAGGTGATCCATGGCCCTGAATACAAAATGCGTTGGTACAGTATGTTTCATGGTGAGTTTTCTCCTATGGGGCCCATAAAACTATTATCTTTTATCATAGTTGTGGGACCCAAATCCATGATATAATTGTTTAGCTTTTTTTTATATATAGCTAAAAACGGCTAATAGGCCAAATTTATTGTTCTTTGCGGACTTAGAGAAATTTGTAGAAATGTCTAAACTATTAAATCTAAATTTTTGGACTTCTATTGCTTTCCAATTCATGATCCAAATCGTTCTTCTTCTTTATACGGAAAAAGTGGCTAATTCGTATTCTTGTTTTAGTTTTCATGGATTTTGAGAAATTTGTTAAAAAACCAAAATATCTAAATACGTTTGGAATCATTGAAAGTACTCATTTATTCATATGAAAATGTTATATTAAAAATATGATAATGTTTTTCCCATGTGTATCATTTGCATATGTAACATATATACATATATAACAGTTACATATGTAATATCTGCATACGTATAAAAAAAAAGACCCACAAAGGCATACAAAATCAATCAATTTCGTATTAAAATGAGCTCCACCAAGGCTGCGAGGAGAGGAAGGTGAAGAATTAGGGAGGGGGGCATTGACTTTCTTAGATATTAAATTTCTGAGTTGATAAAAAAAGAGATTATTTGTGGATTTTTTTTTTTTTTTTGTATATTCACCTTTGTCGTTCATTTTAACTAGTTCTTACATGAATATTTGTACATTCATGCTAAAAAAATATGTCCTAATTGTTTCGTAACATAATATAACATAGTTCAAAAACGTTTGAAACCTAGACTCGTCAAGTTGTGATAGAATTTAAAGCTTTTTGTATATACCCTTTAAGGTTTATAGGATTTGGAATAGACCCTTAAGGATTTAGTATTTGCAAGTGGGCCCCTGCATCATCATCATTTAATACCTACCGTGTCCCTAAAATCAATAGTCTTCCAACCATCATCGGTTTTTAGAGCGAAATGACACTTTTGTCCATCTCTTTTATCCTTATGTGCATAATTCCAAAAGCTTAGACTCGATTTTTTTTTATAAAACATTTAACATTAACATTGCACTTAGTGGGAGAGAATCATCGTTATCATTAAAGCCTTGTCCCAACTATGTTGGGGTCGGCTACACGAAATTTATTTTTCCATTCTGATATATTTTGAGTCAAATCCTTTAACTTAGTGGGAGAGAATAACCCTACATAAATTCATTTTTTTCTTATCAATATAGGGCTCATTTCATTAAATCCAAGTTGATCATGACAACAATCAACATAAGCACTTATAACCGGTTATGAATTATCCAACCCATATATGGCCCACCATTGGATTGATGAGAGTTACAAAATACATGATTATACTTCACGTGTAGGGGGTGTAAAAGAAATATTTGGAAACGGGCAAATGTAGAAAAAATATATTAATTTTTTAGAATTTGAGGGGGGTGTTCGGCTCTATATAAAACAAATATTGAGACAAGGGTCAAATGTTAAAAAAAAAAACCATATTATTTTTTATAATTTGCAAGGAGAGGGGGGAATTTTAAACTTTTCTCAGATATGGGTGGGGCTTGAGTCCCCAGACTCTTGTATTTGAGTCCACCACTAGTCATGTGCAAGAGGGAGTTATTGAGAGAAACCATTGGAACTTGAGATAAAATAATAATATTTTTGTTAATAATAAGGTGGAAGAATAGCAAGGGAAGGGAGTGAAGGATGTCATGTGGCGTGCCCTAAGATGTGCCATTGATTTGGGGAGCATGATGAGATCGTGGCCGTCAAAGGGGGTTCCTTGCTTGCGATGCTCATCTCTTTCTCTTTCTTTTATCCAGAAATGGATTCTTGGAGTGTTGTCTGTTATATATTTGAACGACATTATGAGTCCCGTTTCCGATTTGAATGGCTAATAGACGGAGGGGCCAACTATATACAAAATCAATTGATGTATGGGGTAAATTGATAAAGCTACTAGTTTAGGGACTAAATTAAAAAAAAAGTGTAAAACTACGGGGCATTCTGTCCAAAAGCCTAATAATATACTCATTTTTATTTTATGGATGTAAGGACAAAGTTGTCATTTATAAAAAAAATCCAACACAAATCTCATGGTGGCTGTCCATTCTTGTTAGAAGTATTAATTTTAGGAGAATAGAAGGTATTAAAAAGGAAAAAAAAAAAAGGAACTTATTTATAAATACTAAGACCTCAGGGGCCTATATACAAACCCTACAAACCTTAGGGGGTTTATACAAAAACCTCCAGAAATTTAACCTCATTTGCTATTCAAATTACAAATAAACTAGGATTGAAACCAATGCTTAATCGTATCAATGTCTGAAATCTTAGAGTGACACAACTTGAAAATTGAAAGTCATCTACTATTCATATGACAGATAAACTAGGGCAGAGATAAATGCCTAATCGTATCAATGTTTGAGACTTTAGATTGATACAACTTGAAAATTGGAAAAATAACATCCTCATTCGTGCATACCGTCCAAATATCTCTCTTGACTCTCCCTCCTGCTTTTGATAACCTCCTCATCACTGTCTTTTATTTACAAAAAGTTCCCAAAGTTTCAGAGTCTTTTGAAAAAGCCCTCATCCTTCCAAAAATTTATCAAAGAAGTCCCTCCATCTCTCTCTCTCTACCCTATCCACTTTCTTTTCCTCTCTCCTCTTTTTACCCAAACCCTGCAGTCCTGCACCATCCGTCCTTTCAAAACCTCAAAAAAGCTTTCTTCTCCACATCCCAACCCTTCGAGCGTCTCCTCACTCCCTCTCTTTCCACTCTCCTTTTGCTCTTTCTTCTTTTGTTGGATCCCTACTCCTTTGCCCTCTGAACTTTATTCCTTCTCCAACCCATCAGTCTCTAAGTTCTTCAACTCTCTATTTTTCAATATCTTTTGCTTTCTTTTAAGGGGGCTTGGGAGATGGCAGAGGACTTGGATGACGGTGAGTTTTGGCTTCCTTCTGAGTTCTTAGCAGACGATAACTTCATGGAGAAGAAGAAGGAAAGCGGTGGAGGGTTTGAGAACGAGAGCCGGGTCTGTTTTCCGGTCGATTTCTCATATGGGTTCGGTTCGTATGGCTCGGCCTTGAGCTCTCCGGTCGAGTCGGTGGTTGGCTCGACCGAGACGGAGAGCGATGAGGAGGATTACATGGCCGGGTTGACTCGGAAGATGGCGAGTTCAACTCTTCAGGACGAGGATAAAACAAACTCTCCTGGATTCAGTAAGGTATTGGGGTTTTGCTGCTGAGATTGTCTTGGTTTGAACTCTTCTCTCCCTCTTTATGATGGGTTTGGTGGGTTTGTAGGCTTTTTAAGCTTTCTATCTGTTGGGTGTTTGGTGGGTTTTGATGGGTTTCTAAGATTTTCATCTGGGGTTTTAAAGCTCTCTTTTGTGTGTGTGGTGGGTTTGTGAGGTTTTCATTTCCGGGTTTCTGCATCTATTTTTCCTTTGTTGGGTGTTTGGCGTGTTTGATGTGCTTTTGAGATTTTTTATTTTTGGGTTTTCTAATCTCTCCCTTTTGGTCTTTGTTGGGCTTTGATGTTGTTTCTGAGATTCTCATATCTGTTTTTTTTTTTTCCTTTTAAGCTCTTCTAATTTTGGGTTTCTCTTTGGGTTCTAAATGGTTATTGAGATTTTCATTTCTTGTTTCTCTGAGTTCTCCCTCTTCTCTGTCTTTGGTGGGCTTGGAAGGGTTTTCTGAGATTTCCATTTCTGGCTTGCTCTTTTCAAGCTGTCCCTCTTTTGGGGTCTTAGGTTGGGTTTGAAGCTATTTTCTGGGATTTCCATATGGATTTTCTTATCTCTTTTCCAAGGGTATTTTGTTTCGGAGGTTTTGGGGGTTTTGATGCAGGCGTGCACTTATAATGGATTTTTCTATATTGGGTTTTTCTTTGGGATCTCTGGATTGATTTTGGTGTTTTGGGTGATATCAAGGTGGAAAGAACACTGTTTTGGGATTTCCTGTTATGGGTTTTCTTGTTTGGTTAACGTTGGTTTAGTTTTGGGCATTTCTTAGTTTTGATTTGATGAGACTGTCTTGCTTGCATGACTTCCTTTCTCTGATTTAAGGGGCTTCTCTAGTTTTATAGGCAGATTATTATCTTTTTGAGATTTCCATATATTTTTTTGCATGTGGTAGATGCTAGCCTGTTATGTTTGCATTTTCACTCCCCTAGCTAAATCTACTGTCCTGAGTTTTCACCTGGGGTTATTTGGAACTGAAAAGTTGGAGAGAACTCTCCACAGCCCTCCATTTGTACCATTTTTAGTTTTCTCTACCTATTTTCTCATCCAGACAAACTCTATGGATTTCTGATAATGATTTTGCTCTAAAGCTCCATTTAACCGGACTGATTTTGGTGGCTTCTGTGGCATGGAAGGAAAGATGTTGTTTAAGAAATTTCTCTTATGGGTTCTCTTTGTTGGTCAATTAATGGTCTAGTTTTGGGTTCTTAGCGAGTTTTTGAGGGAAATTATTCTGCTGATCACTTCACTGTTCTTCTTGTGATCGATGCTGGCCTGTTTATTTTTGGATTTTTTAATCTTCGACTAATACTGCAATAGTAGTTTTCCAAGGACTGTTTAGAGGAGAGTAGATGATAAACTTTCTTAAGTTATCCATTTGCATTGTGAGACCCTCTCTCTCTCTCTCTCTCTCTCCCCCCACCAGTTCAAGATGATATCTGATATCGATTCTGCTTTGGGGCTACCTCAAACCGGATTGATTTTGATGCTCTCTCTCTCTCTCCACTAGTTCAAGCTGATTTCTGATAACCCGGATTGATTTCGATGGTTCTGGTGATGTGGAATGAAATGAAATTGTTTGCAAGATCTTGTCTTCTGGGTTTTTCTTTTTGGGTAGCAATGGTCCCATTTTGGGATCTTTCCTAGTTTTGAAGAAAAAACATATTGCTTCTGAGGTGTCGGTTTCCTAGTTTTGAACAAAGATTACCCTGTACGTGTGTTGCTCTTGTTCTGGTATGCTTGGTTTTTCAATTGGGGTTGATGGTTTGGTTCCTGGGTTTTGTTAGAAGGTCGTCTGATTTTTGTTTTCTTGATGAAGGGAGTGGTGGCTGGTTCTCCACAATCGACGCTCTGCACCATGGGGACCTGGTCGAGTTCTGGCCTTGGGTCCAGCAGTGGAAGCTCTAATGGTCCTTCTCAGGTCCCATCCCCTACATCAGCCACGCCCATGTATGAGAAAGAAGTGGATGCCTGGGAACTGCTATATGCAGCAGCTGGGCAGGTTGTGAGGATGAAGATGAATGATGAAACTCTGAAATTCCACAGCCGAGGGGTTCTGGGTTCTCCAAGAAAGCTTCCCTCTGCAGCATCCTTACCTGTGAAACCACAATCTACTGCATCCTTGCCTGTGAAGCCACAATCTACTGGATTCTACCATAATCCGGCCGTTGACCATCAGCGATTCAACATTCATCAAGTAAGATTATCCTCAGGGTTTTATTTGAAACTCCATATAGAAATAGATCATGATCGCCATAGCTTTGGCCCATCAATTTGGTTTCAATTTGAAGAGTGATTCTTTTGTGTCATAACAATGGGATTTTAATGAAGTACATTGAGGCTGATGCACAAGAGACTAATTTGTGGCTATCATATAGAGAAACCCACCCAGAGAATACTATAAGCATATACTCAAATCTCTAAAGAATATCCTTTCCAATTGGGCCCTCTGTGAAGATTGATGCTATCGTTCTTTCTTTATATTTTAATTTTTTGAAACTTAGTTACTGATTTTTATGTTGGGGGTTTTGAATTTGCAGTTCCAGCAGCTGAAACAGCAGCAAATGATGAAGCAGCAGCAGCAGCAGCAGCATTGCTCTTCCGCTTGGGGAAGGCAAGGGGTGAAGCCCGCACCAGCAGTGCAGCAGCAGCTTCAACCGGTATTTCATGAAAGGGGTTTTGGGAATGGAAGGAGTGGACGACCTTTGGGCCTTCCTTCATCTGCTTGGCCGCCTTTGCAGCAGCAGCAGCAACAACCAGGATCTGGAATGAGAGCTGTTTTTCTTGGAGGGCAGGGGTCGAGGGAGTCTTGTGGAACTGGGGTTTTCTTGCCACGCAGAGCAGGAAATCCCACTGAAACTAGGAAGAAATCAGGTATATGGTCTAGTCAATGAGATCAAAGATTGCAGCTATATATTTTTACTTTTAGTCATTGCTTAGGAGCTAGAAGTTAACAAATGCTAGTTTTCTTATGACCCAAATCTAGAATTTTTTTTAATGTTATGTGATAAAATACCTGATTCAATTTGGTTCTCTTAGTGCTAGGATCCATATGAGAAAATGATTTGGGTTTATGACTTGTTCTTAGAGTTGTTCCCTGTGGAATTCTTCTTTTCTACTGATGCAGTCAGATGAATGTGTGTATATATATATATATATATATATATTTAGGGCTGTTGCTTTTACTGTTTTTTCCACATCTCAAATGCCCTCCCTATCAACCAGGTATCCCCTTGGCAAATGGGTTTAGGTAGTGATGATATTTTATGGAGTTGCTTGAAAAAAAGAAGCTCAAAAGTTCAACTCTCTTGATGTGTGTGCAGTTTACTTGGTGCTTGGTATCCCATCATGCAGTCTTTTTCTAGACGCACCAATAGGGCCCACCTAAATGATGAATTACGGAGGTCTCTTCTAAATAAAATAATCATAGTAGCTCACCTAATTGATACAAAATGATGTAACATGGTGGGCTTGGTGCAATGGCATCTCATTCACGTTTGTATGCTTAACACACTCCCATTTATATGGGATTTGGCCACTTTTCCTATTGATGTAAGACCTGAGCTGCGAAACCTTTGGCTTAATGGTAAGATGGTTGGATGATCTGATCTTGTCTGGTGGGTCACATATAGATTAAAGGATGATTGAATCATTCACGATATGGATCCCATGTAGATGATGATGTAAGACCTGATCGTCTTAATGGCAAGATGGGTGGATGATCTGATCTTGTCTGGTGGGTTACATATAAGGATGTGGATGTGGATGTGGATGGGTCACATAGAGATTCAAGGATGATTGAATCATTCACGATATGGATCCCATGTAGATGATGGTGTACATGGGTGGATGTATTGCTTCAGGTATATAAGGGGGTATGATTTTATCATAGTTAAATCAACTTTTATGCATTAGTAGTACAAATTATTTAATGAACAAGAGTTTGATTATGGGATCAGTAGAAGTTTATCTTTGAAATTGCAGGTTGCTCCACGGTTCTTCTCCCTGCGAGAGTTGTCCAAGCATTGAACTTGAATCTGGATGAAATGGACACTGGAACCCCTCGGTTTCAAGGGGGAAGCCTAGTACTTGATAGGGGCAAGTGCTTCTCATCTTTCTATTTCATTTTTCACCTCATGGCTCTTTACTGTTGGCCTCTCCTTTTCCATGAAGCAGCAAGAAATGTAAGCTAAGAATCTAACAATTTTCATGATTCTTTTCACTTTTTGCAGATTACATGGTAGGTCGGGGCAATACTCTTCACGCCCAAGCTCAGCGTCAAAACATGAGAATCCCACCAACCGTCCCCAACCATGAAATCCACCTCCCTCAGGAATGGACGTATTAAACCACCTTGGGTCCACTTCAATAACCACTTTATTGTTATGGTTTTGAAGGGAGGAGGAAATT
Organism: Camphora micrantha; assembly: GCA_003546025.1. NCBI lineage: Eukaryota > Viridiplantae > Streptophyta > Magnoliopsida > Laurales > Lauraceae > Camphora > Camphora micrantha. The sequence goes on along the minus strand of QPKB01000009.1, from coordinate 15,651,036 downwards.
AAAGTAAGTTTGTGATAGGAAGTAGGGATTCAATTTGGAAAGGAAAGAAAGAAATGTGAAGAAGATGTTCTGCCTGCGTTAGGTTAGATGATCAAAATAATTCACATGTGTTTTGTTGGAAGAAAAGGTTAGGGAAGGGGGAGGGGTTTTGTGTAATAAGTGTTGTTTCTGAAATGAAATATATAAGAAAATGAATCAGTGAATCAAAGTAGACTTGAAGCTGGAAAGTTGTTAAAGTGATGTGGATGTATGCATAAGGATGTCATGGTGGGTGCCTAAGACCTTGACCTACAGGTGCTCTCACAGGAGAAAAAATTGCCACTGAGGCTGAATTCGTCTCTGCGGAGAGGTGTGAGGAATCATGGAATGCCTTGCCCTAAATGAGATGAATTTTCATCTATTAGGGTTCCCTAAAATTCGGCACGGAAAGGACGAAGCAATTAAAGTGATCATTTTGTACAATTGAGAGCGTAAGAAGTGTAGACCGGGTTATGTATTTTGAGCCTAACGTATTTTAAATCTGATTCTATTCCTTAGTTTAGGATGGTGAAGGCATGGTTTTAAATTTTCTGTTGGTTACGGCTGGACCGGTATGGCCGCACAGGTCCCATAAGTGTCGAAAAAGTTTTTTTTAAAAAAAAATAAATTAAAAGTCTATTTAAGTATTAAAATTGAGCTAATAGTGACGTTTCAACATTTTCAGTATTTCAGAGATATATATAAATATGTGAGGGCTTCTATCCTATTTCTCTATTAAGGTGAGATGGTCTCACAGGAGGAGCATCATATATATATATATATATATATATATATATATATATATAGAGAGAGAGAGAGAGAGAGAGAGAGAGAGAGAGAGTTTTGAAAACTAATGCTTGTGGGTTCTATTTTTGGTCCATTCAAATGTACCAACACACGACTCATAAATTGTATATGTCTAAAGACTTTTGTTTAAATTCGAATTTACTGGGCCATTGGATTCACTATGTGACCATTAAACTTTTGAGTTAATATAGAGATTACAGAATTCAGAATTAGGGTTAATTTTTTTGTCCTTGAAATCTCTCATTCCCATCCTCATACGGGTCTCCAAGTGGGCTTTATTATACACTTGAGTTTATTTTATTCTAAGCTTGAGTTTAAGAGAGCTGGCCATATATATATATATATATATATATATATATATCAAAAAGTCTACCTGTCCCGAATTCGGGACAGGGTTTTGGACAAACAGCCCCTTAGGGGCTGTTGGATCCCACAGCCCCTGGGATCCAACAGCCCCTGAGGGGCTGTTTGTCCAAAACCCTGTCCCGAATTCGGGACAGGTAGCAGGGCTGATATAAATATATATATATATGTATATATGGGAGATATATATATATATATATATATATGAGAAGTGTTTCTATCAGAGCATCTTTCACGTAACTATGAGAGATAATATGGGGGCCCTTATATACATATCCAATACCAACAACTTAAATGTGAGGGCCCATATCTTATCTCTCATAGTAAGGTGAGAGATGTTCTAATAAGAGCATGTCCATATATATATATATATATATATATGATGCTTTTACCTTATTATAAGAGTAAATATGATATATATATATAGGGAAATATTCAAGTGCATCTATCTCTTACTATAGGGTGAGGGACACTCTCCTTTTTGAGAAGTTTCAAGCATAAAAGAGAATCTTTCATATATATGAGGCCATTTATGTGTATCCATCACTCACCCTTTTTGCACATGAATATTCATTTTATGTATATGACCATTTATGACTTTTCCTCTTTTTGCACATGGAATGAAAATTTCCAATTATGGAAGTGTCTCTCACTCTATGGTAAGGGATTGATGCACATGAATATTCTCCATATATATATGGAGAATATTCATGTATATGGAGAATATTCATGTGCATCCATCCCTCACCATAGTAACATAGAGTGGACTTTATGATACATTAATTTGAACCATCCACATACATGGGACCTACTTATGTATACTAGATCCATTAAGTTTTCACCTATATACTCCCTTATCATATGGTTAGGGAATGATGCACATGAATACTAATAACAATGCTAAGCTTGTTTAGGGAAGGATGCACATGAATATTACTATTACGTGTCTCTTTGAGTTCATCTCTCACTCTACGTGGCCCCATTAAGTTTGTCCCTCACTACTAGTTTTGATGGAAAAATGATAAGAATATGTTTTATTTAAGTTTTAGCAGATTTCATCTATGTCCATTTGCATTTTCTTCTCTGCGTAAGTGACTTTCTACCCATCACGCTAGGAACTTTGGATCCTCCTTACCGAGTAATTTGCGACAAATAAAGGAGTTGTTGAAAATAAAAGAGGTGCAACAATAATGTGCTATTTTCTTCCCTCTCCAGTGGGGGGCTACAATGGCATAGGTGTACTTTGCATGCAAAACTATATATATATATATATATATATATATATTTATATATATATAAAACAAGAGTTGACCATTCACGATCCGCCATGTTACCTTGGGCAGCTTGCCATACATGCAGGTAGGAGCTGTCCACCAGTGCCGGCTCGAGACAATTTGAGGCCTAAAGCAACAATCCTAAATGAGGCCAAAAATTATTATTATTATTATTATTTTTTTTTGCTTTTTTTTTTTTTTAAGTTTTGAGCATCTGGATTTGTATTTTCTAATAGATACATTTATCATTTATAAATTATAACTAATAATGTTTATAAATACAACGAACACTAATTATAATAAACATACAATACGAGCATGGAATTAAAAAAAATCTTAAAATCATAAAACAATAGAACTTGATTTAGCGATTTATCATTGTTGGCCATAACGATTGTAGATGTAGATGAATTTTGGATTTCATCCAGTTTTTCCATTTTGAAAAAAAAAAAGGATTATATTTGAGTTAATGGGTTATGATTAACATATATTGTAAAAAAGACTCACATATATTATTAGAATATATGCACATATATTATTAAAAAGAAGACAAAACTAGATCAATAAATCTTTAAAGAAGATTGCTTTAGAAATAAAAAAAAGTTATTATAAAGGAAGTCAATCTATGAGAGAGACAGATGGTGAGAGAGTAAAGAGTACGTGATATGGAAAAGCGTTGGTAGAGAAGCGTTATTTGAAAAACCTCACTAGTGAGGTGGCAAGGAAGTTGGGTCGAGATTTGTTGGGATTTAAAAAGACCATGTGTAGAGAAAAAGAAGGATGACACTTACTTTAACGCTTATTTAAATGTGAAGGCTTTAATGAGATGTGATACTAATTACCATTATGGGGCCTTGGGAAAAAAAAAAAAAAAAAAAAAACTATGATAGTTGCTTGAATGCTTTTTTAAAATTTGAAAAGATGATTTTTATGGGGCCTTATGTTTTGGGGGGCTTAAAGCAAAGACTTTTCTTGCCCAATGGTTAAGCTGCTCCTGCTGTCCGCAGTGACATGACGAACCCTAAGTGGTTTATTCACGGTCACTGTGCGTAGACACACTCCTATTCATAAAACAACCTTTGAATTATGCCCGTGCTTAACTTAGACTCGGGCATTGCTGGAACTGGGCTGGCTCGCTCAAGTTGACTTGGTACATGAGACACATCTTTACATTCTTTTAACAAGGGAAGTTATCTACTCCGAGGGAATAAGTATCTGGATCATTTTCTACAATTTTAAACCTATTTTACTTAAATTTTTAATTTTGTTTCAAATTGTTATTGGAGTGCGTTTGAAACTTGTTCCTTTGGACCTTCACCAAAGGTATTGTTATAAATGTTCCTTTGAAAGGTGTCATTTGAGAAGTCTACTCGATAACTCTAATATAGGCTTAAAAATTCGTATAAATAGGTGTTAGATTCTTATAAATGTTGGAGTGTATTGGACCATTGGAGAAAGTTTTGATCTTTTGCTTGTTTTTCAAAATAATGAAGAGCAATCTTTTCCTTATGAACTTATTACCTAAGGTATTGTGGAACAAAACACTTCAGGCACCGCATTTGAGTACTCTACTTGACTTAAAATTTTTATTTAATTAGATGTTTGAGTTTGGATTAATTATTTCACAAAAGTTCTGGGGATGTTTGACAGATCCATATACGGGTATCAAATAATCTATCCTTCTATGAAAGATGAATGCCCAGCCATTACCTTAGCAAATTCCTTGCAAATAAAGGAAATGCTAATGAAATGAAGCACATCTTAGGGTCCATATCCACCTTGGATCTTTCACCTTTTAAATCTTTAGTTTTGCTCTCGATGGAACTCATTTTAGCATGAACTAAATTCCATGCGACTGTGAGGGCGTTAAGTCGAAGAAAACCTTTTTTTTTTTTTGGGATGGGAGACTCGAACGTACGACATACACAGTGAATTTCTAACCAGCATATCAACAGCCCGGGGTCTTGAAAAGCGTTCTTTATTTTCACTTTACTTTATTTCTTTTTACATGTGAAACTAAATCAGGTGCTCTGCAGACTGCATGTGGAAACTACCGTTCACCACTTTCTTCTTTATTTCTTTTATTGTTAAGATTTCAAAGTTTCATTAGCTCCATAAGTGGAGTGGAGTGGGTACTTTTCCACATACACTGTCTTTTATCCAGCTCTGCCTGCAAGAAGGAATCTGCTGATGTCCGGCATGTTTTCTCACACCCCCATTGCGAAGACAAAGGAAAAGCACAACATAAACTAATGAAAAAGACAAGCCGAAGAAGGGAAAGATGAGTTTAGGTGTTTGTGGAAACTGCTGGCATTTGGATATTTTTATATTGTCTGCAACTTTTAAAAAAAAAATCTCTTGCTTGAACGTGAAGAGTTGTGCGTGGGTGGTGTGACAAGGAAAGGAGAGCGACAGATGTGTACATGGCTCTGCATGCGGACCTACATTTGGAAAGCCTTCAGACTTAAGGTATTGACTCAGTCAAAACCCTCTCTCCCTCCCTTCTGGATTGAACTTCTCTGCTATCAGTTTGTCAGTGGCTGACTGGTTGTGGGCGTGGGGTGGTACACTTGAGAATCTAAATTAATGACAATCACTGTTGTGTGGGGATCTTTTTAATACCAAGATTATCTTAGTTTTGGTAAAAGTACCAGCTAAGTATGTCTTGACTATAGGCATCTCGGCAACGGTGCCAGCATGCTTCCACATTGATACCAGGTCGGTAGCAGTATCAGTTTGGTATTATACCAGCTCGGTAGGAGTACCAGCTCAGGTCGGTCGATCGAGATAAGTACTGACAGATTGGATAATCCTCGAATGAAGAGAAGGAGTTACCCTTATCCCACGCATACGATCCCTGTAGGAGCAGGATCTGCACCAGGGTATATTTCGATAGGACGACACCCAGCTATCCCCAATGAGCTATTTGGGAGAAGTCGTCCGATGGGATCTCTGCCCCAAATTTGCAACAAGGTAAGGCCATCCGTGGGAACTTCTGCCCCCTAGCTACTACTAGACCCTACCTCTAAAAGCCAATTCTTGGCCTATAGATACAAGGAGCAAGTCCAAAGAAGGAAAGCTCATTCTTTTACACACAGTCGTACATACTCATACCCAAAACTCCTTTCCTCTTTATCCTTTGTCTAGTGACTGCACTAACTCAGGCATCGAAGAGCCTTCGGCTAACAGTAGCTAGGGTCTCTGACCTTTGTTTCCTTTTCCTTTTCAGGTTTTCAGGCATCCAATCTTCCTAAACAACTTCATAGAGATTCCATAATCCATCATCTTAAGTCCGTATTATTTTAGGCTCTTACAATTGGCGTCGTCTGTGGGGAAGATTAAACCATTTTCACAAACACTATGCCTCCGAAAACCAGAAAGGTCGGAGAACCATCAAAGCCCTTACCACCACCACCAGTGCCACCTCCAGTCCCTCATCAGAGGAAATCTGGGGCAAGGTCTGATGCGGTGAGTGTGGGGGAACCTGTGACCTAGACACGTTCGTCCTCGAGGGGGGTGACGGTACCTCCTCTGCTGAAACCTCCCTAGCAAGACAATGTAGCATTGGAGCATTCCTGACGAGGCAAATCTCCAGTACTAGCCAGACCTAGTCAGTCCCATCGCCGGACTGACGACGATGATCATAACAGCCTGCTCCTTGCGGATATCGTGGCCCAAAACCTTGTTATCCAAGAGCGAGACGAGTTGATTCTTCAACTCCGGCAGCAACTTAAAGAAAAGGCAAAGGCTCCGGTTTCACCCCTTAGACACAACCGAGCTCCGTTGGTCGAACAAGACTTGAGGCAAGCCCTGAATAGAAGGTGCGACCGAGCTCAAGATGAGGGCTCGAGCAGCAGTCACTTAAACAGCAGCTCAAAGATGTCGCAGCAGAAATCGGAGAAACTGGAGAACCGAGACGACCTCAAAGAATAGCTTAACCGTCATGTCAAGCAGACGGTCAAGCAGAACATGGAAGTAGTCAGTTTCACCCGAGACCGACTACATACCTACGACTCCGAGAAACTCGGCACAACTCCTTTCTCTCTGGAGATAAATGACTTCCCTCTTCCTAAGAAGTTCAACGTCCCGAGGTTCGTTCTGTATAATCGAGCCTCATATCCGGCTGCGCATCTTCGACACTTCACCCAGCGGATATCTGTATGGGGTGACGATAGTTACCTAAACTGTAAAGTCTTCTCTTCCAGTTTAGGAGACCTTCCCCGAAGGTGGTTCTACGCACTCCCAGAGGGATTGATTTCAGGCTGGCGACAGCTCAGAAACTCCTTTGTGTAAAAGTTCCACGCACACAGGGTCATCCCGAAGACGGATCTTAACCTAATGACGATCAGAATGAGGCAAATTGAAAACATTACTCAGTTCGCCAAAAGGTTCTGGATCATCTATAGCCAGATTGAAGACACCACTGATGGGCTGGCTCTCATGTGCTTCACATAGGTTCTCCTCCTAGGCAACGAACTCCTGAAGGAACTTGTTCGATTCCTTGTGGTCACAATGAAAGCATTGATGGCCCGGGTGTAACAGTTTGTTGAACAAGAGAAGGACGAAGCCGAAGCCCGCGAGAACTTCAGTGTTTGGCAAGAAGAGCGACCCTCTAAGGCAGACAAGAAGGCATCTTGGAGGGAAGAAGCAGACCGAAACAAGGCTTCTATGAGTTCGGCAGCGATTCCGTCTCCCTCCTTTAAAGGTAGCAAGAAGGCCAAACCGGTTGGCACCTCCTACAAGGCTGTAAATACGATTTTCAGAGAGCCCATCTACAAGGTTCTTGGTAGGATCAAGTCGCAACCCTTTATTTAGTGGCTGCAGCCAATGAAAGGTGATCCTTCAACCCGAGATCAGGGTAAGTTCTATGCCTACCACAAGCAAAATGGGCACAGAACCGAAGACTGCATGTCCCCCAAGTCCCACCTGGACAAGCTTGTCAAGGACGGGCACTTGAAGGACCTCATCAAAGAAGAAGCCAGAGTCAACCGAGCTCAGCACCGAGATGATGACCAAGGCAGTGATGAGCCAGAAGGCATTATCAACGTCATTCACCTCGGTCCCACCCCAGGAGGGAATAACCAAGCTCGTGCTGAGGCCAGGAGGGCTTCACACGACAAACAAGTGATGACAGCCGAGCTCGGACCTACAACCAAGAGAGCTCGGAAGGAGCGGCCCAAAATCTGGTTCTCAGATGAGGACCTCGACGGAATCCAGCTCCCCCACAACGACCCGCTGATTCTCACCCTGAGGTTAAAGAACTTTAAGGTAAGACGGATTCTTGTGGACCCCGGGAGTTCATCAGAAATCCTCTATTTCGATTGCTTCAAGAAGTTCGGCTTAAAAGAGGAAGATTTACAGGAAGCCCGCACTCCCCTGGTAGGCTTCAGCTCAAAGCCAGTCTATCCAAAGGGGAAGATCCCCCTAGAAGTCCAAATCGGGGGCGTCTCCATGTTAGCCGACTTCCTTGTGGTGGATGCATCATCCCTATACAATGCAACTATGGGGCGAACTTGGCTACATATCGCCTCCACCCATCACAAAAAACTCAAGTTCCCATTAGAGAACACGGACGGCCGAGTTGAAGTAATCACGATCAAGGGTGACCAGCAGATGGCCAAGCAATGCCTAATGACTGTGGTGCCTGGCGAAACAGAACCGCAGCAGGTACACATGGCCGAACTCGAAACAGATCTCGATAACGTTGGCAGATCTCTAGATCAGAAAAGCATTGAAGATCTGACCGAGATCTGGATCGAGCCCAGCGATCTTGAGAGATACTTTCTACTGGGGAGCCAGCTCCCCGAAGCTGAGAGGTCCGAGCTGCTAAACTACTTGTTACAGAACAAAGAGGTTTTTGCTTGGACTCCTTACGAGATGCCACGAACTGAATGTGGACCCCAAGCATACAACTGTGGTACAAAAAGCTCGCAGAACGGGGATCCCACAGACAGAGGCCGTGATCGAGGACGTAGATAAGCTGCTGGAGGTCGGGGCTATCAGAGAAGTCCACTACCCAAAGTGGCTCTCCAACACAGTGGTGGTAAAAAAGAAACATGGAAAGTGGAGGGTCTGTGTCGACTTCACCGACCTCAACAAAGCCTGCCCCAAGGACAGTTTTCCGCTCCCTAAGATCGACTAAATGATCGACGCCACGATCGGACACGATAGGATAAGTTTCCTCGACACTTACCGAGGTTACCATCAGATTCCGATGCATAGGTCTGATGAAGAAAAAACCGCATTCGTAACACCTAGAGGCATCTACTGTTATAGAGTGATGCCCTTTGTGTTAAAAAATGGGGGGGGCGACTTACCAGAGGCTGGTAACAAAAATGTTCCAGACCCAGCTGGGTAAAACGATGAAAGTCTACATTGACGACATGGTTGTCAAGTCTAAACCGTCACAGGACCACTTGGCCGACCTGAGTCAAACGTTCGACATCCTCCAAGAAGTTCCAGCTCAATCTAAATGCATCCAAGTGTGCGTTTGGTGTCGGCTCCGGGAAATTTCTAGGAAGCCTGGTCACAAGAAAGGGGATTGAAGCCAACCCCGATCAGATCTCGGCGATCCAAGCAATACAGAGTCCTACTGCGGCAAAATAAGTCCAGACGCTCACCGGAATGGCTGCACACTCAATCGCTTTATCAGCCGAGCTTCGGACAAGTGCCGACCCTTTTTTTAGCTTTTAAAGAAAAGTTTGAAGTTTCAGTGGACTCCGGAGTGCGACCAAGTCCTGCAGGAACTCAAAGCTTACCTAGCTTCACTACCCCTGCTATCAATACCGGAACACGGGGAGGTGCTCTACCTCTACCTGGCGGTCTCGGACCATGCACTAAGCTCGGTACTCATCAGAGAAGAAGACAGGCAACAAAAGCCTATATACTACATGAGCAAGATACTCCTTGACGCCGAAACCAGGTACCTTGTCGCGACCCCGGACCGGGCCCCACGCAAGCACAAGCCTGACCGGGATCGGGACACTAATGAAGGATAATGAATGAATATGGATAAGATGAATGATGATACAATCCATGTCAACATTATAAATTAATTTAATCAAAACGTATACGAGTCCATCAGAGAAGCCACTCGTACACGCGATTTCTCACAGGTGTCCGCGGTGAGGATATCACATCAACATGAATATTTCTTTTAATGTGCGAAAGCGTGTAGCAAATCTAATTTATACATCCATGTCCAAGATAACAAGATTAATACATATTTAATACCAGTATCAAAATGAGCAATGATCAATGGCTAATTCCCATAAGTAAGTTAAGGTTTATACCCAAATCTTTTAATTACACTTCCCCAAAATTAGAGGCCAACAAAGGCCAATATAACAAAGTATCAAATTCCCAAAGGAATTGGTTAGAAACTATCCCAAAATGTTACGCAACTCAAGCACCTGGATATCTAAACGACATCATCGGCATACCACTCAACTAAGCGTTGCGGTTCTCCGACCGCCTCCTCAAGCTCCTCCTCGGGAAAGCCGACAACGGGACCTGAGTACCAAAACAAGGGTCAAACACGACGGTTTGGCAATTGGGTGAAAAGATAAAACAACAATTGAATTTACCTTGGAAAACATTCAAACCTGTTAAAACAATAAATCTCATAAAACAGAATGATCATTTATTTGAAACATAAATGCAATAGAAAACATGTAAGGTATCCAAGGAATACGGGAAATAACAAGATGGCAACCACACCGAGCTAAGTCCTCTATCACCGAAGTGACATGAGCATATCGGGATGTTGATCTCAGTCACCGAAGTGAGGAGATGCAACATAAGTAACATATACATATATATAACAAATACGGGACATGACCACGGTAGCGAACCGGGCATCGGGAACCACAGTAGCAATCTGTGGCATCGGGACAATACCACGGTAATAACCTGATAGCGGGATCCAAACTGCAGCTGACGGGACGGGAGGGGGATTTCCAAGTCGGTGGATCAGACCGGTAAGGTTATCCAAGCTTAGTGGTGCCGACTCATAGGTCAAATATCATAAATCAAGACATGTACAAATTCATATGATGCACTTATACAAACGGGCGGGATGGGATGCTCAAAGGCATAAATACCATTTAAAACGGGAAGTGCATGTCGGGATTAGCAAGAACGCTACAATTGCAATTTCAGTATTTTCGGGGATGGTAAATCATAATTCAAGAGGTTCAGGACAAATATCGGGATTCAAAATTCAAACAAAGTAAATAAAGATCCCGTATGTCGTATACAATAAAAATTGGTACTCCTTGAGTTTGAAGACATCCCGGGCTCTTTATACACTTAGGATTTTCAAAACTTAAATGAAACTTGTGATTTGATTTCTCTTTTCAAATAGGTACTACACAATGGTTACTAGTTTTCCCAACAAACGCCTCTCAATCAAATAAACACTTTATTTTTGCTCACAAATTAGTCCCAGGTGAATAGTGCTGATCGCTCGAGCGGACAGGAAGTTCGCTGGAGCGATGAGCTCTCTGGAATGGCTTTCTGGGAGGTACGCTTGAGCAGATGACGGGTTTGCTCGAGCGAACATGTTGGCTCGAGCGAATAAATGGTTTGCTCAAACTAACAAGGTTCTGTGACGCTCTGATAAACTTTCTAGGAGAGTTCGCTCCAGCGAATTAGGGGTTCGCTTAAGCGAACCTGTTGGCTCAAGCGAACAAAGGGTTCGCTCGAACTAACGAGGTTTTGTGACGAACCTGATACAATTCTGGGAGGGTTCGCTCGAGCGAATAAGGTGTTCACTCGAGCGAACTGTCTACTAGAATGGTTCGAAACCTGTTTTGGACACTTCGCTCGAGCGACCACCAGGTTCGCTCGAGCGAACTGCCCAGAAATGGGTTCCGGGACAGTTCTGCTCCCATTTCCTTTCTACTTCTTACAACTCCCTTGGCCACAATTTCACTCCACATGGGAGGCTCCATTTTCTCCTTCTAACATCCTTCAAACTTCGCATCAACACTCCCCTCATCATCAATCAAACATCTCCTTCTCCTCCATCACATTCAACCAAACAGAATAAGAGAAACCCATATCATAAGAATTCATTTAAACTACCATTAAGCAATAAATGCAACTACCAACCAAAATTCCAAAACCATTTAATGAGCTATTAAGAGTCATTAATACACATTTAATTCAATCAATACAAATCAATAGTAATATGAAATCATCCATACATTTTATCAAAATCATTAAAAACTCAAAATAACCATTCATCCACTTGCCTCAAGTCCAAAGCTAAGCACAAGATCTTCTAAACACCCTCTCAAAATCCACAATCTCTACAAAATCTCCAAAACAAACCCTAAAATGCGTTAAACAAAGAAATAGGAAGAGGGAGCTTCCAATAATGAAAATGGAGCTCCTCTAAGATCATAAGAACTCAAATCTAAGAGATTAGGAAAGGGGCTTACTTGTAGAATCTCCAAATGGAGAGAGTTAGCTCAAAGGGGATCTTGGGGATGGAGATTTTCTTCAATAAGAGTATCAATGGAAAGCCTTGAAGGAGAGGAAGAGAATGGTGATCTCCATTATGATGTTGGTGCAAGCTTGGTGGGAGATTGAGATGAAGGAAGCAAGAAGAAGAGCAAAGAGGAAAACCCTAGGCTAGAGAAATTGCTGGAACAAAAGAGAAAGGAGGGATATGAGTGCTTATATAGCATTTGAAAGTGGGTTCCACCCTAGGAAACTTGAAAGGCTAAAATAGTAGTTTTCGGGACCTCAGATGAAATCGACGAAGAAGGAAGAAATGATCATCGAAATTTCTAGTTTCCAAAAAGTATATGTTTCGTGGGTTTCGGGAATATCAAATATTTGGTCCAGATTTAGTGTAAAAAGACTGTTTTGCCCTCGATGCAATGGAAGTCGGGTTTCGGGATTCGTGACGGAAACGGGATCAACATGAAAGTTGTAGAGATTGACGAGATTAATAAAACGGAATAAAATACAATTCCAAAGAATCTCAATTAAACCCCTAAGTACACGTAAAGTCATAAAAAGGAACCCCCAAAGGGCTCTACTAATCATAAAGGCACTCGAAATTCCCCAAAGCTATATCAAATCTATTCTAAACCCAATCTAAACCAAAACACACTAAACACACTTAGCACTAACACGCAACTTAATCAACACTAATCGAGGTCACTTAGGTCGGGGTCTTACATCCTCCACCCCTTGGAATATTTGGTCCACCAACTAAAATACATAACTCACCTCGGGGAGAAGATGTGGATACTTCTTTTGCACTTGGTCTCGCAATTCCCATGTCGCCTCTTTTGGTCCATGATTCTCCCAAAGCACTTTCACCCACTGAATAGTCCGTGTCCTCAATTCTTGCTCCTTTGCATCAATGATCTGAATAGGCTTTCTCGACATAGGTAGCATCCTCTCTGATTTCTAACGGCTCATGCTGGAGTACATGTGAAGGGTCCGGAACATACTTCTTCAACATAGACACATGAAAAACGTTGTGTACGCCAGATAGCTCGGCTGGTAAGGCTAATCTATAAGCCACGTCACCAATCTTGCTTACAATGTCGTATGGTCCAATGTATCTCCGGGATAACTTGCCTTTCTGTCCGAATCTCAATGTTCCCCTAGTAGGTGACACCTTCAAGAAAACCTTATCTCCTTCCTTGAACTATAAATCTCTTCGGTGTGAATCTGCGTAACTCTTCTGTCTACTCCGGGCTACTTTCAGACGTTCTTGAATCTGCCTGACCTTGTCACTGGTTTCACTCACCATGGCTGGCCCATGCAAACTACGGGTACCAACTTCTTCCCAACAAACAGGGGTCCTGCACCTCCTGCCATACAATGACTTAAAAGGCGCCATCCCAATGCTCGAGTGGTAGCTGTTATTGTACGCAAACTCACACAAAGGTAGAGTCTCGTCCCATTGAGTCTTGAAGTCTAACACACAAGCATGGAGCATATCCTCAAGAGTCTGAATCATTCTCTCTGATTGGCCATCTCTCTGTGGATGGTAAGCTGTGTTGAACTGTAGCCTCGTACCCATAGATTCATGCAAAGTCTTCCAAAACCTCAAGACGAATCTGCTGTCTCTATCAGACATGGTGGAAACTGGCTGATCATGTCTGCTGACAATTTCACTGACAAACAATTCTGCCAAAGGTAACATGTGCATTTTCTTTCCTGTCTTCATCGGGATGAAGTTAGCTGACTTGGTGAAACGGTCCACGATGACCCAGGTAGCATCATTACCTTTGCTGGTCCTCGGTAATTCCAATATGAAATCCATGGTAATGTGCTCCCATTTCCATTCCGGAATTTCTAACGGTTGTAACAACCCTGGAGGCTTCTGGTGCTCTGCTTTAATCAATTGACACGTCATACAACGGGAGACAAACGCTGCTATCTCTCTCTTCATGTTGTTCCACCAAAATCTGCCCCTTAAGTTCTGGTACATCTTCGTGCTACCTGGATACATGGAATATGTGAAAGCTAAAAAACTCAACAAAATGGTCGACTGCATCGACGACACTAGCAACGTCACGTCGTCTGCCTCCCTGTGCCTCGCCATGTCTCGTGGTAGGGCGTAAGCCTGGCTGAGCGCAGTGATGACCTTAGGATTCCCTTAGACTCGATCTTCCACTGATAGCGGCCTACCGGACTCCAGCTGAAGGTTCGGTCTCCAGGGAATTAGCACGGGAGATTGGGGAGCCACAACGGGACCAGAGTCCTGCTCAACTAGTCCCTCGATCCTAGGCTTTTTCTCCACTCGGGTCCCCTCCTGCATGATTTCGGTAGGATCTTGCCAAACTTCCAAACTTGTAGAAGGGATAGGGGCAGACGTGGGAGTGGGAGCATCAGCAGTCTTGGAGGTCGAAGGAGCCGATGGGGCTCGACGACGTCGGCTTCCAAGCGCCCGAGCCCTCAGGTCCTTGAGCACCACTGGAGGTTGACCCCGTTGCATGTCTCTGTCCTCCTCTGGGCTAGGGGAAGGTCTCGAAGAAGAAGATGAGGAGCTTGAAGAACGAACCACTTGGCGCGGTCTTCTCGGCCTTGTGGAGCTCTTGGGTCCTACTACTGCACTGGTTCCGGCAAACGCAGTAGCCTCCAACTTTGACCCAGAGACAGTGGCCTTGGCACCTAAAGGAATTTGGTGCTCGGCGACGATCAGGCCCTCCTCTGATTCTGCTCTTTACCCTTATGCTTCGGCCTGTTGACTTCCCTCTACCTTAGGTTCTTCGGTCCTCCTCTTGATAAATGATCGGTACCTGGGCTCGTAGTTCAGAAGGGACTAGGCAGCTCGGTTCGAATGGTCCTATTTGCGGTACAGTGTCCTGAGCCAATCCTTGTTTTTTATCTAGCTAGCTCGCTGGGCCTCCTTTTTTCTCTCACGAACGTCTGAACGACAAACAAAAAGAGCGTCAGCTCGGTTAGAACATGAGAAAGGAAATTACAAAAGGAATTGAAAGGAAGCAGTATTTACTCGGAGGAGTCCTGAAGCAATGCAGAACCCTATATGACCTTTCCACGTCGGTCTCGGCCTCCCTAAATTCCCAGTTGCCCGAGACCAAGATGCGATCGTCCCCGGCACACTTACTGTTGTCTTCCAAGTAAAAAACAAAACTTCTCCGCTTCGGCTTAGTTCGGAGGTAATAGTTGTGATCACCCGGAGAGTTGGCGAGATCATAGACATCCTCGATGTCATGCACACTGAGCTTAATGCCAAGGATTCTATTCAGCTCGGCGATACCCATTATGATCTTGAAGCCATTAGGCATCAACTGGCAGGGGGACAGAAGCCACTTCTGAAGGCACGCCCTAATTAAGAAGGGGATGAAGGGGGAATCGAACCCCGCCTTCGATCACGGTGGCCAGCAGGAACGACATCCAGCCGTCATAAAAACTGTGACCGATGAAGAGATCCTTAGGGTCACCTAACCTAATCTGGACATTGTCGGGTATTCCATACTTGGCCCTAAACTCGGTCGTGGCCTGTGGGGTTTCCAGCCAGTGCCTGAAAATACCCATCCCTAGGACAGGAGAAACTAGAAGAAGGAAAAGGGAAAAAGAAGGGGGACCAGGAAGCCCTAGAAGAAACATAACGAAGAAGGAGAACGTACGAAATCAGAAACGAACCAAATTCGAAGATGAGCGGACTTAGATTTCAGACTCGGCGCAAAAAAACCCTTCTCTGCTAAAAACCCCTCTTCTTCTTTGAAATGCAAATGGAATAGTGAAAGAGAGGCACCTCTATTTATAATGGAAGAGGCGCCCCTTTTGAAATTCAAAGGCACACGTTCGAAACGTCACCTCGAGGACTGAGCACGTCTCTTCAAAACGATGAGATAACCCACCAGGCGGTGACACGTAGAGCCGTCAGCCGATTTTTCCGCACCGACCAAAGTGCACCATTTATTACCTCGGGCAGGTGAAGCGGCGTAATGATAAACATCAGACGTCAGTAACCAAGACGCATCTCGGCAACAGTGCTGGTGCGGACATCTGTACACCGTACCAGGATTGTGGTAGCTTCGGTAAAAGTACTAGCTAGGCATATATTGGTCTCGGCAAGACGTCCCTCGGCAACAGTACCAGTGCGGACATCTGTACACCGTACCAGGATTGTGATAGCTTCGGTAAAGGTACCAATTAGGCATATCTTGGTCTCGGCAAGACGCATCTCTGCAAAAGTGCCAGTGCGAACATCTATACACCATAGCATCTTCGTGCTAGCTTTGGTAAAAGTACCAGCTAGGCATGTCTTGGTCTCAACAATAGTCCCAGTTTGGATATTTTCCCTTCACAACGCTTAGCTTCCGACTTCAAAGAGTTAGAGAACTTTAAGAAGTCAGAAGCTAGGGGGCAATTGAGTGGGGATCTTCCTAATACCTAGATTATCTTAGTTTTGGTAAAAGTACCAGCTAAGTATGTCTTGACTACAGGCATCTTGGCAATGGTGCCAGCATGCTTCCACATTAGATACCAACTCCGTAGCAGTATCGGTTCGGTATTATACCAGCTCGGGTCGGTCGACTAAGATAAGTACTGACAAATTGGACAATCCTCGAATGAAGATACGGAGTTACCCTTATCCCACGCATACAATCCCTGTAGGAGCAGAATTCGCACCAGGGTATGTTTCGTGAGATGACACCCAGCTACCCCCACTGAGCTATCTCGGAGAAGTTGTCTGATGGGATCTCTGCCCCAAATCTGCACCAGAGTAAGGCCATTCATTGGAACTTCCGCCCCCTAGACCCTACCTCTAAAAGCCAATTCTTGGCCTATAAATACAAGGAGCAAGTCCAAAGAAGGAAAGCTCATTCTTCTACACACAGTCGTACATACTCATACCCAAAACTCCTTTCCTCTTTATTCTTTGTCTAGTGACTGCACTAAGTCAAGCATCGGAGAGCCTTCAGCTAACAGTAGTCAGGGGTCTCTGACCTTTGTTTCCTTTTCCCTTTTAGGTTTTCAGGCATCCGATATACCCAGACAAACTTCATAGAGATTCCATAATCCATCATCTTAAGTCCGTATTATTTTAGGCACTTCCAACTGTCATACTTCAATTTCACTGGAAGATGATTCTAATCAATTGCTGTATCATTGCATAGAATTGAATTTCTATAGAGTTTATGTTAATATAGGTTAAACAGAGGAATGTTAAAATAGGTTTGGGACTTTACGGAAAAAATCCCTTTAAACCCAGTGGAGACAAAAAAAATGTCCTCCAAGTTTTTGCACCAGACTAATTCCAGAGGTCCTTTTCGGAGTTTTTTTTTTTCCTCTTTTTTTTTTTTTTTTCGTACCGAGCAATGATATTGCTAATCACCTGTATACTTGAGCAGCATCGCTGCTCTTCACCCATTCAACTGAGTAACGACCCACCTTGTTTTCTAAAATCATCTCCAAACCTGTAAATCAAGCAACCAAACAAACTTGACCAACCCATCCGCAGCTTGATCACCACCGCCAAATGCCCACCTACAAACACCAACCAGCATTCATCATCTTCCAACTCCCTCTAGTTTCTACAAATCTAAATCATTGCTCCAACTTCGACTTTGAAATATTTGAAAGACTTTGAAATCCTTAAACCTTATCGAGATTGTGAAAGATTTGTTAAGAGCTTGACTCAATCTAGTCAAATTTTCTCAAGTTACTTATGAATTCAATGAGAAGCTCGTGAAAATTGTAAAGATTTTACACATTTTCTTTTCTTTTTGAAAGTGCCTCTTTTTATATCCACTAAAAAGGATGCCAATCCAATAACCAATGTAGCGGAAATAAAATAAAGCAAACTGGCAAATAAATGTACCAATCACACACCACAAGAAGGCAGGCCCAATTTTTACAAGGAAGTAGAAGCCTCAAAACTCTCTAGAATAGCTCTTTAGAACTGTCTCTTTATGATAGCTTTAGAGAACAATGAATCTCTCTCTGAATTTTCTTACCTCAGAATAATGAGAGAATAACTTGATTTCATACTTAGAGTTGAGAGAAATACCCTATATATAGCCCCAAACTCGTCCCTTAGATTTCTAATCTTGATCAAATCAGAATTGCAACCAAACTCGAAATAGAAGTTTGAACCACGCCTTCTGGTCGATATAGCGTGCCTACATTATGTCCTAGACTCTCCATGCAAGTTTGCTCTAGCGAGCATGATCCTCACTATATAACAAGACTATGTTTTGGAATTTTCTTTTTTCGCTTCGAAAGACTTCAGTCTTTGCTTTAGGTCTTCCGGTGACACAACTACAATCCATTCTAAAAGAAATATAAAATTACAACTCAATGGACTCAGAGTATGGTCCAACCCATGAATTAACCAACACATTGAAATTCCTAACACTTTTCCTATCAAATTCGATGAGGGTTTTTGTTTTAATATGAGAGACTCATCTTTGGAAAAGAATCTGAACAACTGGAAGCCCTAGGATCGAATCAATCTCATCAAAGCTTGGCAACGACCTTGAACGCGGGCGAGGAAGAAGATGACACGAGCAACGATATCGCTGCTAAGCAAAACAACAAAAACAGTTAAAAAGTAATGGGAGTGCCTTTATGGACTATATTGAAGCTTAGGGGCCTTTTTGGTCTTCAACCACTTCAAAGGGATTTTCCTAGTAAAATTTCCAAATAGGTTCCTTTTACAACAATAAATAAATAAATAGAAAAATAGATAAATAAAATAGGTTAAATAAAGAACATTGAAGAGAATGAGGGATGCAAATGTGACTTTTACTTTTCTAAGATTTGATTTGCTATAGGGTGATCATGTTGATGATCATTTTCCTCCTAATGAGAGATCATTTAGCGGGCATTTGTGGGGATTTTTTAAAACCTTAGTTTCATATAAGTTAGGCACTTTTTTTTTCTTTTTTTGGTTGGGCTATTGGTTACATTCAAACGAATGAGCTCAAACTACCTGTTTCTTTGCTGGAGTTCAGATAATTCTTTTTTGGAGAATTTTTGAATTCCAGGACAAAGTGGACTTCTTGAGTCCTTCTTGCACTTGAGCATCCAGAAATTCCATTAAATCGTAAAAGCGTTGGAATTTCTAGAGTGTCAAAGCTCATTTGAGACCTTTTAAGTGGTTGGAACTTCGGAATTCTTATGAAGAAATATGAAATTTGTAAAGGCCACAGGACAAGCCGTCCCATCATGTCATGAGTTCTTCCTTTAGAATTCAGGAATTCTAGCCTCTTTGCTTTTTTGTGGCATTTATGTATGTTCAAGTATGAAGGAACATAAAGAGATTCTACTATGTTTGGGAATTCGAAAATACCCCAGACATGAATTTCTTTAAATTCCAGATTAAAAAAAAAAAAAAAAAAAAACTGGCCCCAAATGCTTGTTTGAAATTCAAAGTTCTTAATGTGGATTTGGATTTTGTATAAAATCAGATGGATTAATGTGGATTTGGATTTTGTCTAAAATTGGATGGATCAGATGATCTTGACTTCCAGTTTATGGGGACACAGGTTTATAAGTGACTATTTATCTATTTCAATCTCAAAGACCTTAAAGTAAACAAATATGACATTAGATCATATTAACATGTCACACCTTTGATCCAAGGTGAGAACTCTCAATTCAGTCATGTTTGTGATTGCATGTATGAAGGTAGGCCTTGCCAGAACTTCACATAGGGTGTGTTTGTGCAACAAGAGGGTTTTGCACTCCTCTCTGTTGAGGAAAATAGGTTTCCTTTTTCACATTACAAAAGTGTTGCATGAAACAATAAAATAGTGGACAATCATAATAATTTCTTTTGTAATTTTTCATCGGTGCAAAGAGATAAAGACTGAAGGCTGACCCTTAATGCATCGGGAACTTATCTATCTCTCAACAGGCAGATATCACACTTGTTACCGCTCCTATATATATAAAATATCCGTGGGGGTTGGGTTGGTTTTCCAAACCCATTTTTGGAGGGGTTGAAGATTTTGGATTTTAGATAATTGGATATCCGTTGACAATCAATACGTGGAATAATCCTTATTGCCTTTTGTGCCTTTAGAGTTACAATAATTAAAAACACAAAACACCCATAGAAACATTTAAAATAAAAATTCAGGACATTTAGCAACGTGAACGACTCAAATTGGGTAACTTGCTAGTTGGGATTAAGGCCCAAGATTCCGTTTCTTAGCCCTATCAACAAAATAATTTAGACTAAAAGCCAAAACGCCCAGTCAACACATGGACACATATTTGGGCCTTGTGTACAAATCTGGCCACAAGTCCAGTCCTTTACACTTGTCTGACTTCAGTCCCAGTAGCTAAATGGGCCCAACGCCATGTGACTCAAGACTGTACATAGAGCCTTAAAGTACACCAGTTCATTTCAGGCCCAAATCAGATATTTAGGCCTCAGTGAAATACTCATGCCCAACCAGAAACATGAACAGGTGTAGCCCTTCATTTTTGAGGCTCTGAACACGACTCGGCCTTAATCCAGAAATTTGTACAGATCTGAAACTTAGATTGAAAAATCCTTGCAAAATAAGCCCGAAATGTTGTAGGGATGTGTTCTGTTTAGTATAAAAGGCAATACCTAAAACAGGCCCATTCATGTGTACCGTTATGCCTTCATGTAACCAGAAAATTTCCAGGCCCATGTACAGTTCTGCCACGAGGTTGGTTCTGTTTATTGGTCTTGGTCTTTAAATCCAGGCCCAAAATGGCACACTCTAACGGCCCGATGATCAAGCCAGACTTTCAAGCCTGGCTGGCTCAGAATCAGATCTGGGACGCCAAAAATTCATCTATGTAAATAGGCCGGGCTCAGTTCAGATAGAATCCATGGTGGAAAGGGACCCGATTAGTGTTATATATACCCAGACTCGAACCCACAGGCAGACGTCCCAGCAACTCCAATGGGGTTGCGACTGGACCCAGACCTGACTAATCTTGATCTGGACCCAGGCCCCAACCCGATTGCTAACTGGTCGGGAACTGTAGATCCATACACAATTATCAACCAGGTTCTGGTTTAGACAGGGCATCTGTACATAGACTTTTCGGCCAGCTAGCTCGTGGGTCCACTGCCGGGCATATTCCAAGTCGAGTTCTCTTAAAAGTTTAATATCTATTTCAAGATTATAATAGTTCCATTGAATTCATAGGAATTCATGGTAAAATAGGTTCCAACAAGGAGTTATAAAAGGGGGAAGGTGGTGAAGGATATAAGGTTGATGAAAATTGTACTTTCTAGGAATTGATTTACAGGGGTGACGGTTGGATATTCATTTTTTGTCCTATTAATTAATTATCAATCAAAAAAGAGTTTATTTGATGGTTATTTACGATAATCTTCACTCGTTTCTCTCTGTTGGAAGTAAGTGGGCATCGTGGATATGATTTTAAAACTTTTGACCCACTTGACTCAGGGATCAAGTGCTCATAAGGCCATAAATCATATCCAGGATGCAATCCCTCCATCTCATCAATCATGTACAGCAATATAATATATCTAAAAGATAGAAACCAACCGCACCATGCAACCAAAATAATCCACAATAAATATAGAAGCAAATTATACCTTTGGACTCCAGTAATGCTCTAATGGAGAAGAAGACAATTAACTTGATCAAGAACTCTTCTTGAAGCAATTTGGGATCTCCAAGACCTTGTTGTCTTCCACGTTATGACCCACTATTATATCTCTTTTCTTAAGAAGATTGGTGGAAACTTCAAGAGAAAACCCAACTAGAAACTCCAAGGAACTAGAAGAGAATTAGAAGCGAGAGAGGACTTGAGCAACACTTGCGGAAAAGGGGGCTGGGCGTGCTCTCCAATGCTGGACGTCCCAACCCCTTTGCACCCCTTTTATAGCTTGGCAAACCTCCTCTTTTCTTATTTGAAATAGAAGTCCAACTCCCATTACAAATTAATAACTTTCTCCCTTTTCTAATTGCTATATAAGTCTCACTTCCACAATAATTAGTAAGCTTACTATTACCACTATTAGAAGTCCTACTTTAAATAGAAATAGTAACTTTCAAATTCCTTCCTATTGGAGTTCAAGTAGGATTAATATCTTTCTAATAACTTGGTCTACCATGGGGACCACTAGGGATTCCATAGAAAGCTGGCTCCAAGTGGGACACCGCGACCCCACATCTCATGTGCAATCAGGGCCCACAGTTAATTGCAAATAACACCACTATATAAATGCAATTGCACTCCAGTCTTAGGAATAAATTACAAAGAAGACCCTAAACTTCCCGATTACCACAAGTAGGCCCCTCTATCAATATCCATGAATCAATTGGATCAAACATGTCTCTTCCAATCTTAGATCCATATCTTAGTATCCTTGATCCCTAATCAATCACAGTGATCATCAGTACCATTCAATTAATTCTTAATCGAGATGAGTGCGCATTTACTAATGACAAATCCATGAATTGGCACAAGGGGATAATGTAGATAGATTCCATCTTGACCATTGGATATTCCTACAGTCTTATTACTACGTACCCAAGGCACCGAGGTGTTGACCTACATTTGGCCTCACTCATTGGTGACTCAGAGCAAATGAATAGATAGAAACTTTAGTTCGTCAATGTCTCATGATTGATAGCCTATTGTTAGGGAATTATGAGAGCAAAATCTTAAAATTGAGACAGTATTCCATAAGGTGCTTCTTATGGTCCTTCAATACATCCAATGTACCAGCACCTTGATCTAGAATTTTACATTCTGATGATCGATACAAATCACACTATCTCATAGTGATAAAAATGTTGCAACCTTATCAGATGAGATGCCCAGTCTTATCACTGGTTGTGAAGATATTTTAAGTATAAGATTTGTGACACATGTCTTCCGTATATAGACCTCATCCATTTACATATATCACATCTAATATACTACTAAGACCCGGTTCAACTCATGAACCATTATGTCATATGTATTGGTCATGTGCATAAAGTAATAAAACACCATTCATCTCATGAAAGGAAAGCATGATTTTATTGATAAATAAAGAAATTAATCAATTTATTACATCAACTGATGGATTGAGTCCATACAATCCAACACTCCCATCTCAAGCACTTTTAGAAATTACATTTCATAGAATACCCAAGGGCACCACAATTGAAGCATTGGTATATACCAAGTACCAACCATATTGGTGATCATATGTAAGCATATATATATATATATATATATATATATATATTTGTGAGAACGGGTCCTTACTCGAGTGGTAAGGAGTGACAGTTATCACCAGGCTGCCTAGGGATTGAATCCTGGATATGCCACTTCTTCGCGCATGTACGGACTTCCTTCCCACGTGTGCAGGCTCCTTTCCCACTTAAGTGGGCTATCTTCTCGTGTGTGTCGGCTCTCAATTAAGTCACGGCCCCCTTGATGTTATTAAAAAATAAAAAAAGCTGAGTTTTTATGTAAGCTGAAAAGAAGATTTAATAATCCCTTATGAACCTCATCAACAGTCTTTATTGACCATACATGAGTAAGCTACATTTTTTGGACACCGTACAAAATGTGGTGTAAAATTTATTTTCCATCTACTAAAGCATAAACACGTCTCTCTCCATCCCCCTATAACTAAAGCCACTCATCCAAAATTCATTAAAGTACATGTCATCCGACTGCTTAGGGATCGATATCTAGATATGTCATTCTTTCAAATTGTGTGGGCTCTTTTGACGTCTTGGGTCTTAGCCTCCTAGGCTGGGCAACAAAAAAAAAAAGAAAAAAAAAGAACTTGAAAAATTTTCATGGAAACACTTTTTAATTTGAATTTTTTTTTAATTTGCTTATTATTTTAAAGCTGCTTTCTATGCAAGAATGATATACAACAAAGTTGACCGATTCAACATGAAACATTTGAATCTGTAGTATAGGGTAATGTTACCAGCGAATAAATAGGGGTCCTCCTTTGTATAGCATCAGTGCTCACCATAAGCTGAGCACAAGACCTTATAGGGCCCACATGGGGATGTGACGGCGTGGGGGTGGGGTAATCGAAAGATTTCACATCCTCAGCCACGGTCACGGCCACAGAGGGCTCAAAATCATCATCTTAATCACTTGATCAATCACCCACAAGCTTTCACCATCTAAATGAGTGCACAATTGATCAAATAGACCACTCCATTTGGATAGGTGTCAAACTTGAAACCGGTGTCTATCGAGGGGATCCCTATTTTATGATTCACTTGGATTGATCATAAGGTGGGCCTGGGCTTAATTACTCATATCACATACTTTCTATCTTCAAGCCAATTTTACTATATTATTAAACACCGTTGAATTGATCACATGTGAAATCGATATATATATTCTACAAAGCATAATACCTTGACAAAAGTCAAATTTGGACCTAGGTGTTAGTGGGTCAGAACAAAAGTGGATCCTTGATATATTTGGATCTAAATCTAATCATTTGTAAGATGAATAGATTTTCATATCATATCTGGGTTTGACAGGAATGTAAGTGTAGGATCCGAATCTAGCATCAACTAGAACACTGAAGATCCATATCTGGGTCCAAGACAAGATGTGAAGCTAATATGAGTATAATCAGTAGAGATCTATTGAGTGTACTAATGGGGATTTTGGAAAGGCAATAAAACCTATAAGGGCTCCAAACTCGAGCCAGGTCTGGGTCGAAACCGACCCAACCTGCGAGGCAAGTCTGATGTCACGCCCCCAGACCGAGGCCCTGATAATCAAGTCCTTAATCCGGGGGTCGCGGCGCGACGGACTAGAAAATTTCGCCCGCACGCGCTAATTATTTTCCCACAGGATTCCGCGGTGAGGATCCCGGACGATCCATCACAACCAAAGAATTAATTTCACATCAAGATCATGTTATGCGGAAGCATGTAGCAAAATAAAACTCCATATAACACAAGATGAATGCACAAGTTCGATATCAAAAGAGAAGTATATACATAGCATAACCAAGGTTAATTACAGTTGTGATAGCAAAAGTAGTTTAATTTATACAGCCCTGACAAAGCCAACAAAGGCTATAACCAAAATTCCCAAAAATAACTGTCATTTCCCACAAAATGTTATCGATGCTCCAAACCAAACATGACGTCTACATGACATCATTTGGTTGCCACTCGGGCTCCATCTGAGGCCCTACTACCTCCTGCGTGCACTTCGCCTCAAGGGCTGCGGGTCCGACATCTGACACCAAACAAAAGAAGTATCAGACACGACGGTCTGGCAGGTGAATAAAGCAGATCTGATATATAAGTTATGAACCTCATGTTTAAAATCATAAGAATGCTGGTAAAACCAATCATATAAACATAAAGAATAAATCAAATGAGTTATTTCTGTGCAAACAAATGAATTTTTCATAATTTAAATATCTCAAATTATCCGACAAATAATCAAAATAATGGCAAACCACATTTAGCTAAATTCTCCTATTACCGAAGTAACAAGAGCAAACAGAAACCGTGGCCACTACTCGTGGGACCGGAACAAACAGAGCCGTTGCACATAAAGTGGGACGGAAATCAGAACCGTTGCCACTACCCGTGGGATCGGAAAACAGAACCGTTGCCACTACTCGTGGGACCGGAAACAGAACCGTTGCCATGGCCGGACAAACAGACAGAATCCAAACTGCAGTTGGCAAATACTTTTAAAGATTCCAAGCTGGGTGATCAGCCCAACAAGGTAACCTAAGCTTAGTGGTGCCTTTCAATTTAAAAACCTGAACCGATACAAGTCAAGTTCTCCTTGGTTCATGGGCTCGCACTACAAAGCTCTGGCCCGATCTTGCCTTGAGATTCAAATCCAAAACGATACAATTCAAACCATTGAACACAATTCAAATCGGATAAAGGGACTACTCTTTATCAAAATAAATAGACAAATTCAGTATCAAAATAAATAGACAAATTCAGAACAAATCAGATGAGTAGCCTTTTCATTGTTTTTCAAACCTGACAAATTAACCAACTTTGTTTCAAACGAATTTATGAGAAAACATAAATTTTCTCTAATTTGGAATGAGATGATTTGGATGATTGATAATGTTTGATGGGCTTACCGAGGCCGTCTCAATACACACTTATTGTCTCCATGTCGGTTTATGAGTGAAGAAGTTGGTGTCTCTGAAGGTCACCGACAATTGAGGGCATAAAGTGTATATTAAGATAGAAAATTCCCGGTTAAGTTTACTTCTTTTCCAAACTTTCTCTATGGTTTGATTCAAACAAAAATGATTCGGGCTCAAATTCTTAATTCCCGATACTTAATAAGTCATTAGGGAATTTTTGTACTCAAACCGGGCTCAAAACTAGCCTAAACCAGCCCAAAAATCCACCAAAACTAGCATAAACAGCCCAAAATCCATGCAGGAAATGACCCAGGCCCTGACCCAGGCCCAGCTCAAGCGGGCCCAGTTCGCTCGAGCGGGCTGTGGCAGAAGCCAGGCCCAGTTCGCTCGAGCGGGCTGTGGCAGAAGCCAGGCCCGCTCGAGCGGGCCCAGGCTCGCTCGAGCGGGCTGGGCCTCTGTCTAGCCCGTGGACAGTTAGCTTTGCTGACTGTCTCTCTCCTGCAGAATTTTCCTTCTTCTCACATTCAACACTCTTCCTTCTTTCTTGTATTCAAAACTCACTCAAAACTGAATTCCAAATTCCTCCAAACACCCTCTTTCAACCACCATCATCATCATATCATCCCAATTCATATATCATATATCAAAGACAAGCAAGAAAACAGAATTTCAGAATTCAATTAGGTAAATACAAAATTTATCATTTCTAAACAAAACTGAAATCTCAAGCAACAAAAATGCAACTTAAGATGAGCCAACATTAAAACATTTTCCTGCACAAAATTCACACACAACCACCCACTTCAAAGCTTCATAGTTCAAATCAAAAGAGCTCTTAGAAAAGATAAATTTCCACACCATGTATACACAATCCAATTATTCACTTGCCTGAGAGAAAATGGTCACCAAATCACTCTAAGAAACTCTCAACTCAGCAACTCCAATCTACACAAAAGAATCCAAAGAAGAACACTAAAAATCCACAAAATTTTGGAAAACAAAGAAGCTTTTCATGAAAGCTCTTGCATGTATGATAAAACCATCCTAAAGGGTCTAGAAAATCCAAAATTTCAAGAAGGAAGCCATTGCTAACCTTTGAAGAACTTTAGACAAGAAGAAGAGCTTGGAGAAGATGATGAACTCAGCCAAACTCTCTTGAAAATACTATGGTTGGAAAGCTTGGGAAATGAAGATGAAGATGGTGAACTTCACTCTTCAAGTTGGGCTCAATTCCATTGACATGCGAAGAAGAGAGAATGGGAGAAAAGAGAGAAAACTCTCTCAAGTGAGTTGCAGGAAACCTGAATGAAGAAGAATGAAGGAGAAGACCCACGTTGGTTTTGACTCATTTAAATGGGTTGTGGGCCTCAATGGCCCTGAAAACTCCACATAGCTGGGTCT
Source organism: Camphora micrantha (assembly GCA_003546025.1). NCBI lineage: Eukaryota > Viridiplantae > Streptophyta > Magnoliopsida > Laurales > Lauraceae > Camphora > Camphora micrantha. Next base: position 15,623,598 of record QPKB01000009.1, on the reverse strand, counting down.
ATCATTTAGAGGTTCCGAATGAAGTTGACGAAGAAGGGAAAAATGATCGTTGAAAAATCTAGTTTTCAAAAAGTATATTTTCCTCATGGTTTTCAAATTTTGAAATTTATGCACAGATTTGGGTGTGAAAAGACTGTTTTGTCCTTTTTCTCGAAAAACGCAATTTCTGGGGTTCGAATACAAACGGAACAAATAGGAAAGTTGCTGGGATCAAAATAACAAATCCAAAAATGTCGAAATCCATATTTTCCAAAAATCAAATATATCCAATAACTCGAATTCCCACACTAACACGCGTCTTACGGGTCACCCCGGGCCCGTTCAAACCGAACACTACGCTCTCCAAATTCCCCAAAGCTATTCAAAATTCTAATCCAACTAAAAACTGAAGCTAATCGTCCTCTAATCCCGCTTAGTGACTAATCAAAATTAAAATAATAATAAATTATACTAAACCTGGGTCGGGGTCTGACATCCGACATGCAGAACCAGTCAAGGCTCGGATCAAGGTCGGCCCAACCTTCGAAGTTGATCCAGGCTCAAACCGTTCCTAGCCCGACCTGCGGAATAGGTCTAGGCTAACCCAAACCACTCGACGCAGGGAATGGAGAAACAGGGGATAGCTGGCGAAACTAGAGGAATAAAATACGGAATGGGGCGATGCATTCCTCCCACGATGGAAGGACACGAACAGGAACACAAACGCCTCAGTCGCCATGATCGAAGGATGATTCTACGGGTAGAGAGGATCCAGGAATCTAGGTAAAATAGGATAAAAGTGAAAATTGGTGATTAAATGGATTGGATTCTAACAAAAGCATCGGAGAAAGTTCGGTCGGACCTACCGATCGAGTTTCACTGTGCTCTTTTCTTCTTAAACAGATATCTCAGTCAAAGAGGGGATTCCGCTTGGATAAGAAGAGTAAACATTGTTAGATTGTATGGACTCAATCCATCAGATGATGTAATAAATTGATTAATTTCTTTATTTATCAATAATATCATGCTTTCATTTCATGAGATGAATGGTGTTTCATTACTTAATGCACATGACCAATACATATGACATAATGGTTCATGAGTTGAACCGAGTCCCATTAGTATATTAGATGTGATATATGTGTATGGATGAGATCCACACACGGGAGACATGTGTCACAAATCTTGTACTTAAATATTTTCACAACCGGTGATGAGACTGAGCATCTCATCTGATAAGGTTGCAGCACTATGATCACTATGAGATAGTGTGATTTGTCTCAATCATCAAAATGTAAGATTCTAGATCATGGTGCTGGTACATTGGATGTATTGAAGGACCATGAGAAGCACCTTATGAAATATTGTCTCGAGTTTAAGGTTTGCTCTCATAATTCCCTAGTAATAGGCTCTCAATCCTGAGACATTGATGAACTCAAGTTTCTATCTATTCATTTGCTTTGAGTCACCAATGTCAAAACCCCAACCCAGGATTAACCCAATAGTGTTTTCTTAGTGTGTGTTTAGTCTTAATCGGGTTTAGTTACCGTGGGTTAGAGTATGATTAGTTTTAGTCCTGATCATAGCTTTGGGGAGTTTCGAGAACGTTTAGTGTTAACTAGGCACACTCAGGAAGGCTTGGGTGTACGTGCAAGCGTGGGAAGATCGTGTTTGGTTTTGTGTTAATCGTGAATTTCATTTCATTTGAATGGTTTTATGATTATGTGCAACTTTCGTGTTTAGCCCGTCTGTGTTTGTAGCCCAGAAACTCAAATTTTGGCCAAAAAGGGTAAAACAACCTTTTCACACTCAAATCTGGACACAATTTTCGAGATCTCAAAACTATGTCAAAAATATACTTTTCGGAAACTAGATTTTTGAAGGATCGTTTTATCCTTCTTCGTCGACTTCATCCGAGGCCCGCAAGCTCATGTTTTCCTTGATACAAGAATGCTCTCTTATGGGTCCCACTTGCAAGCACTTAAAGCCTTTTCCCTTCTCTCTTTCCCCATTTCTCAAATCTCTACAACTTTCTTGACCTAGGGCTGAGAAACCCTCTTTTTCTCTTCATCTTCTCCTCTTGAATGCATGAGCTAGAGATCTCCAAAAGAGGTTCCAAGACCATCATCTTCTTCTTCTCATCCCAAGCTTTCCATTGATGCCATTTTTGTTGGATTTCTAGTTGGGCAAGCTCTCCATTTCCTTCCTTGCATCTTGTTTGGGCACCTCTAGGTAAGAGCTCCTACCCATCTCTTCAATGGAGTTCTTTTGACTCCTAATGATCATATTTTTCTAACTTTCAACACCCATTTCGAAATGGGTTGCTTGTTTGCATTTTTTAGGTGAGTTTTTTTGAATGGGTTTCATGTGGTTTTTGTAGTTCTTGGCTTGGCTCTTGGGTAGGAGTGCTTGAAGGAGAGTTTTGTTATCATTTGGCCAAGGCAAGTAATCTCTATAGGTGGTTGTGCATGTGTGTTTATGAATTTCACTATTTCTCTTGAAATTTTCATATGATTTGTCACTTGGTATTAATGTTTTGTTTTACTAGATTTCTATGTTATGATTTTTCCCAAGTACTTGCAAGCATGCTAATTAACTTTCCAAACTTTCAGATTTCATCATTTTTAATTAGGCCTTACCTTTTTTAAGTTTGGATTTGTTATGATAAGAATGGGATTGGATGATTATGAAATGGGTTTTAATATTACTGGCTTGTTTAGGTTTGAAATAAATGCACCATAGTGAGTCTTGATATCTTGTTTTATTCATGAATCAAATTGCTAATCAGGCTTGAAAGAATGTAGAAAAGGAATGGTGAAAATGGGTGAACCATTGAACTGTAGAAAACAGAATTGCCGGACTGCGGGAACTACTGTTGGATGACCTGCTGCACTGCGGGAACTACTGTTACGCAGTTCATGCGGTCGACCGGCCAAGGGGCGCGGTCGACCGGCGACACAGGGTCAGGTTCCCTGGAACCTGACCAAATCACTGTGCACCCTTTTTAAGTTACAACTGCCGGTCGACCGAGCCTGGGCCGGGTCGACCGGGCTCACTGCGTAAGGGGTCGATCGGCCAAGGGCCAGGTCGACCGGGCCAACTGTAATTTTCCTTCTTTGGGGGATTTTTACCCCATTTATATATTCTTTAAAAAAATTTTTTGAAAACTAGGCTATATTAAGGACTTTAACTTGACATTGTGTAATTGGAACTCCAAGATATGTACCAACTTTGAGGACACCAATCCTTGTATTTTAATAACAGAGTTCCAATCACACAAGGGTCAATGAATAGCCTTAGCATGCACTTGATGAAATTATCGTGTTTTGAACATTGATTTAATACAGCAAGTAATATCGTGTACTCGTTTCAAAGTCAAGTTTTTAAGCTCGTTCTAAGATTTGTTTCAAGTATTAAATGTGAATCATTTCTTAAGTTGTGAGCATATATATTATGCATTTTGCTAGCCGTGCTGTGTCTTGTTTTGATAAGTGATTTCCCCTTTTTATTCAGACATGTTTGTACCGTGTGTTTTATGCATTCATGAATTCAAGTGAACACCACAGAGCTTGGACTGCCCTTTTAGTCTGATCCACTGTCCGAGGGTCCTTAAACATGTGGACTATCTGCAGATTAGTCGTGTATTTATTACACATCGTGCTTGTCCGATTCAGCGGCCGGAATCCCGTATTTGTGGGAATCGTGTCGTGTTATATTATGTATAATCGTGCTTGTCGTGCGTGCTTACTCTTTTCATTACAAATGATAGAGAAAGGATGGGCTCTTTGTGGATTTACGATTCATGATATATATTATGTATGCATGCTAGTTTTCTCTGTTTTAAAAATGTGCTCCTATGAGTATTTGTTTTACGTTCAGTAAAGTGTTCCTTTATGTTTTCGATTAAACATTGTGTTCCATGCCTACACTTAAATTGATTTCTTGCCAAACCGTTGTGTTTGATGTTTATATTTTGGTGCCCAGGTGCAGGAGGTTATCCCTTTGAGGAGGAGTGCTAGGAGGAGGCTGTTGAGCCTACCTTAGCTCGCTAGTGGCAACCCGACGACGTCATCTAGATGTCGGGACGGGTCATGAGTTCCGATGTATCACTTTTGGGTTTTATATACTTTTGGTATTGTATTGGCCTTTGTTGGCTTCTTATTTTGGGATTGTAACAACTTAACACACTTTGTTAACTTTGTAACTTGAACTATTATGGGAATGCCTTGCTATATCTCCTTTCTGATATTTTAGTCTCGATGACATTTATGTTCATATTCTGTCATGATTATTTTGATGTGATTTGCTACACGCTTCTGCCTATTTGATCATGTGAGTTGGTTTCAAGTGTCCTTGGAACCCTCACCACGGGAACCTGTGGGAGATTTAATCATCTTACCTCATCAACTGTAGCGTCGCGGGGTCCGGGCCTCGGTCTGGGGTCGCGACAACCAATGAGTGAGGCCAACTGTAGGTTAACACCTCGGTGTCTTGGGTAGATGGTAGTAGGACTGTGGGAACATTCAATGGTCAAGATGGAATCTATTTATATTATCCCCTTGTGCCAATTAATGGATTTGTCATTAGTAAGTGCGCACCCATCTCGATTAAGAGTTAATTAGATGATACTGATGATCACTGTGATTAATTGGAGCTTAAGGATAATAAGATGTGGATTTAAATTGGTGGGACAGTTTTAGTCCAATTAATCCACGAATATTGATAGAGGGGCCTACTTGTGGTAATCTGGAAGTTTAGGGTCTTCATTGTAATTTATTCCTAAGACTGGAGTGCAATTGCATTTATATAGTAGTGTTATTTGCAATTAACTGTGGGGCCAGATTGCACATGAGATGTGGGGTCGCGGTGTCCCAATTGGAGTTAGCTTTCTATGGTATCCCTAGCGGTCCCCATGCTAGCCCAAGTTATTGGAAAGATACTAATCTTGCTTGAACTCTAAGATGAATGAATTAGAAAGCTACTATTTCTATTTGAAGTGAAACTTCTAATAGTGGTAATAGTAGGGTTACTAATTGTTATGGAAGTGAGACTTCTATAGCAATTAAAAAAGAGAAAGTTGCTGATTATTGTGGAAGTAAGACTTCTAGTTAATTAGTACTAAGAGGAGTTGCTTAAAAGCTATAAAAAGGAGAGTAAGGTGCTGGGACGTCCACTCTCTCTTGGAATACACGCCTAGCTCCCTTTTGTGCAAGAGTTGCACATCTCTCATACTCTTCTAGTTCTCTTCTAGTTCCTTGAGTTTCTTGAAGGGTTTTCTCTTGAAGTTTCCACCAGTCTTCTTAAAAAAAGATATCTGGTATGGGTCATAGCGTGGAAAACTAAGAGGTCTTGGAGATCCTAAGTTGCTTATAAAGAAAGAGTTTCTTCAACTAGCAAGTCTTCTTCTCCATTAGAGCACAACCAGGCTCCAAAGGTATAATCTTCATCTACCTTTATTGTGGATTATTTTGGTTGCTGAATTGTTGCTTTTTTTTTTTTTAATCATTTAGATAGAATATATTGCTTTACATGATTGATGAGACAGAGGGATTGCATTCTGGATATGATTTGTGGCCTTATGGGTATTTGATCCTTGAGTCAAGTGGGTCAAAAGTTTTGAAAATCTGTCCACGAGGCCCACCTATTTCCAACAAACATCTTATTGAGAAGTAAGGTTGTTCCATCTTATCCTTTGTCCTTGAAACTGACCTTACAAAACCGAAATCCTATGTGTGAGATAACTCATTAGATTGACCGTTGCCAGCTACGAGTTGGCCCAATGGGCACAAAAATAAATTTGTTGAAAATACTTAATTGATAAGCTAATATCACTTCTCCCTCGGAAGAGTCTAAAACCTGCTGTGCGTAAGAAGTATGGGCCACAGTTTAAACAATTTGAATCTTTAGAGCATCTCCAACAGATATGTTATTTTGGAGATGTTGTATTTCATTTGAAGACTTATGTGGATTTTGCATCTCCTAAAGTAGGAACTCCAAACGTCATGTCTAATTTAATATTTTATTATATTTTGTCTTTTACCTCTTTTGATGTCTTTGTCTTTTTAAAAATATCTAGCATTCTTATGGGACCCATGTCATTAAATACTCAAAAATAACAAATGAAATGTTGCCTTTTCATCTGCAGAATTTGAGAGCCTCATGCCCCATGCCAAATGCCACATTAAGTATGACATTTCGGGTGGAGAATCCTTTTATGCCTTTTTTTTTTTTTTTTTACCGTTGACACTGCTAGTGACATTTGATATAACCGGTGGAGATGCTTTTAGAAGGTGGATACCACATTTATAGATTTGGTTTGATAACTTGAATCATATTATAGTGGACCTTGTGTAATCATTCTCCCCATTACGAAAAGGCTTATCCTTCACCCCTACATTTTCTCTAGTAAAAAACAATATTTAGTTACTTATGTATTTTTTAATTTATGATTTTCCTTTCTTAGGGCCTATGCATTACATGGTTTTAGCTGCTGGTAAAATGATAAACAAAAACCCCCCCTCATGATAAGTTACAATAATGTACATAGTGCCAAAATAGCACTACGCATATAATCTTCTATTCCAATTTCACTTCTATCCAATTGCTTGCCTAGATATCTATGTCCTATACCGATTTAGTAACATTTAAAAATCTAGAAGTTTTAATATATTTGATGAGTCAGGCCAGCGTACCGAGGGGCAGAATTCAAGTACTTGGGCTTGGAAAAACTGGCGCTCGCCCTCATCTCGATAGCAAGACGTCTACGACATTATTTTCAGAGCCATACGGTCGTTGTTGTTACTGACCAGCCTCTGAAGAGAATACTGGAAAAGCCGGATATATCCAGAAGATTAGTCAAGTGGGCACTAAAATTAGGCGAGTTCGACATCCAGTACTAGCCAAGGGCGGCCATCAAAACACAAGCTCTGGCTGACTTTGTGGCTGAATTTACACATGTTGAAGGGGAGCTAAATCCGTCCACCGAAGGCATCCAAATGGGCGCCCAGGCCTCTCCCCTAGGCGCCCAGTCCCTTCCCATGGGCGCCCAGACGCCCCTGGGCGCCCAGGGGCCTCTTCCAGGCACCCAGACTCCCCTGGGCGCCCAGGCCTCTTCCCCGGGTACCCAGGGGCCTCTTCCAGGTGCCCAAGCCTCTCCCACGGGCGCCCAGGCTTCTTTCCTCGGGTGCCCAGGGGCCTCTTCCAGGTGTCCAGCCTCTTCCAGACACCGAGATTTCGCCACTGCCACTTTGGAAGCTGTACGTTGATGGCTCTGCAACCAGTGAAGGAAGTGGAGCTGGCTTCATTCTAATCAACCCCGATGGTACACACATTAAGCATGCAGTGAAGCTCCACTTCATTGCCTCTAACAATGAAGCAGAGTATGAGGCCCTCCTTTCCGGTTTAAGATTGGCGATCGAAATGAACGCCCAGTACGTCGTTGCTTATAGTGATTCCCAGTTGGTAGCCAATCAAGTAAATGACGGGTTCGAAGCAAAGGAGGCAAGAATGCAGGATTATCTTGGCATGGTGAAAAGATTGATCCAGCGGTTCCAATACTTCCAGATCTGTCACATCCCTAGAGGGGATAACGTGGCTGCAGATGCACTCGCCAGGCTCGCCTCATCAATGGAGGCATCATCTGCAGAACCGACACTCATCGGGCATCAGTTCAAGCCGAGCAAGTTAGATGTGGATATAACAAACATCAACTGTGCAATGGATGAAGCGAACTGGATGACCCCCATAAGGGTGTACCTCCAAGAAGGTACAGAGCCAGATGACTCCCTTGAAGCGAAAAAACTCAGGATGAGAGCTTCCAAGTTTACTCTCCTACAAGGCACATTGTACAAGAAGGGTTACTTCCTACCATTGCTGCGCTGCCTTTCGCCTGAGGAAGTTGACTACGCCCTCCGAGAAATCCATGAAGGAAATTGCAGGAATCATTCTGGAGGACACTCTCTCGCCCACAAAGCACTTAGGTAAGGGTACTTTTGGCCTACCATGGTAAAGGACGCCAAAGAATTTACCAAAAAATGCGACAAGTGCCAATGCTTCGCCACTATGCCTAGGCAACCACCGGAGGAGCTGACATCAATTTTGAGCCCATGGCCCTTCTCCAAATGGGGTATTTATATATTGGGCCCCCTTCCTTTGAGTAGAGGACAGTGCAAGTTTGTAGTCATCGCCATTGACTACTTCACAAAACGGGCAGAGGCAGAACTCCTAGCAAAAATAACAGACTCCAAGGTAAAAGACTTCGTCTGAAAAAACCTAGTCTATCACTTTGGGATACCTAACGCCATTGTTAGTGACAATGCCAAGCAGTTTGATAATAAACTCTTCAACACCTTCTGCTCCGACCTCCAGATAAAGTAGCCTCATTCCAGCCCGGCGCACCCACAAGCGAATGGGCAGGCAGAGGTCATGGTAAGAACGATCCTACGCAGCCTAAAGACAAGGCTCAAAAGAGCGAAGGGTCTTTGGGTCGGCGAGCTCCCAGGAGTGTTGTGGGCCTATCGAACCACACTAAGAACCCCTACTGGAGAAACCCCTTTCTCTCTCGCTTTTGGGACTGAGGCAGTCATCCCTGTCGAGATAGGTGTACAATCCTTAAGGGTCCATCTCCATGACCCCGTCACCAATAAGGAAGGACTCCGCATCAACCTCGATTTGGTGGAGGAGGTAAGGCATATGGCTATGGTCCGTAACATGGAGTACAAACGGCGCATGGCAAGGTACTACAACTCAAGGGTGAAGCATCGTTCCTTTCAACCGGGAGACCTAGTCCTCAAAAAGGTGATCCTCGCCACAAAGGGCTCTCGCGAAGGAAAGCTGGGACCAAACTGGGAAGGGCCGTACCTCATAATAGAAGTAGTAAGGCCAGGCACCCACAGAATCCAAAATTCCGAAGGAAAGGTCTTACTTCATCCATGGAACGCGGAACATTTAAAGAGGTACTATCAGTAATATTCTAAGGAAGTCAGAGTAGTGAGGGTGTGGGGCCTGATTTGATTTCTTTTTTGATTTTTCTATTTTTCAATTGATACTGTTTAAGCAATAAGCAATGGATGAATAAAACATTCTGTATTTTGTGAGAAAAGATCTTTGCATTTCCATTCAATTTTCAAAAAGTTAGGCTGTAAATTACCTTTCCGAAAAAAAAAGAGTACAACAAAAGCCCCTTGCCCTTAATCACCCTCATGGCTGTCCCCATCATCCTCGCCATCATCATCATCCTCATCCTCAGCATCATCATCATCCGAGCTACCACTGCTGTCATCAGGTGCCTCAGTAGGCACGAAGCCTGAGAAATCAATATCTGGGAAAGCAACAGAGTTTTTCCCTCGGAGCTCTTCATAGCCATCGATAAAGGCATCAACGAGACCATTCGCTAACTCTTTCTCAGCCAGGATAGCCCTCTCCTCAGCCTAAGAAGCTCTCTCACGAGCCACCTTCATCTCTGTCTCCACAGCAGTCTCCCTGAGCATCTCCCTCTCGCGGGTCTGTGCAAGCTCAGCCTCACTGAGCGAAGCCCTCTCGCGGGCCTTCACAAGCTCAGCCTCTGCCTTGGCCGCCCTCTTGTGGGCTGATGAGAGCTCAGTCTCAAACCTGGTCACCCTGTCGCGGGCCGCTGTAAGGTCAGCCTCGGAAGCTCTTCCAGCAGCTTCAAGAGCAACAATCTTTCTTTGAGCAACGAAGAGCTCTTTTTGCATACTCTCATTCTCCTGTTTCAGCTGACTGTTATGTCGGGCCCTTGACAACAAGTAGACGGATGCAGTAGAAGCCTGAAACAACAAAGGACAAAGAAAATGAGAGTACACATAAAAAAAATGAAAGTCTGGAGAAAAGGGGAACAGTAAGCCTTTACCTGAGCCAGACCTTCTAAAAATGAGTCTATAACCCCCTCGGTGCCCAAAGCATTAATCTGCGTAACCTTAGGAGGAAACACAAATCTCCTGAGCTTTTCCCGGATCACTAGCGGATTGCCTAGCATGGGACCAGCCCAAGTCGGTGCCCCTGCCCCTGCAGAAGCCCCCGAGCGTGAAGGACACGAACGAGGGGTAGAAGGTATAGCCGGAGAAGAAGACTCCAGAGTAGCAATCATGGTCGAGGAGGTCGCTGGCTGGGAAGAAACTATGGCAGAGGCCTCCAGATGAGGATGCACTTGTGCCCCCGTTGAAGGGGTGGATACAAGAGAGCTCACCTCGATCACTGGTGGAGGATTCCCTCTTGAAGTGTTGTCTATCCTTGCCGCCTTGGAAGGAGGTGCATTCCTACTCGAAAGGCGAGCCCCAATCACCTCTCTGTCTACTGCTACAGAAGCAAAAGTATTACTTAGATATGGAATGTCAGTTAAACAAAAAATTGTCGTTGTACCTTTTCGTTTGGAAAAAGTTCCCAGGGAGGGTCCACCAGTCCTAACAAAGGAAGAAGGGTCAGGAGGGGGCCCGCTAATCCTACCACTTTCTTTGGGGAGGAGGATCTCCAAGTCTTTGTCAGGATGATCTCTCACAGCCTACAGTTTCTGCTCCTGATCCTTAGAGAGCACTGGGAAATCTGCAAAAGAGCAATGGGTACATATATGCATAAAAATAAAAAGAGCAGAGCAATTAATGACGTACCAAGTCTTTTGGCGTCAGCCCATCGTACGGGCACTAAGGCCCGATCTATTTCAGAGGCCCACTCTCCACCAATGAAGAAGAAACAAGATTTCCAGTTGTGGCAATTGGAACGCAATCCCGTGAGTAGCTTACCACCCCTGGGGGTAAGATAGTATCATCCCCTGTTAGGGGCCGGCGACTCAATCAGATTATAAGTAGCGTGAAACTCTACAGGAGAAGCGTCTTCATGATGTACCCTCCTCCACAACGCAAGAAAGCCGAGCAAAACTCTCCAGCCATTGGGTGCTAAACGCCCCGGAGTCAATGAGAAATAATGGAGAATGCGGCATACGCAGGAGGACATGGGGAACCTCAGCCCAACTTCAAGCATCTCCTCATAAATGACAATGTCACCAGAGGAGTTGTCGCAAGCAGGCTCGTCAAGCTCGGCCCGGCGACACAGCATAGTAGGAGGAATATGATAAGAAACGACAACCTTCGAAATATCACCATCGGTGTTGAACACACTAAAAAGGGTTCTCACCTTGGATCCGTCATCGTCAACAACTTTTCCTCGATACCTTTTGCGACAAGAACGCAATGGCTTCTTGCGTGTCGCACCCGCGCTCGCCCGGACAACGACGCCCGTGCCTGCTGCCTCCACGGTGCCCGCTGTCCCTGACGCAGTCTCTGCGCGGGCACCAAGGCCAACGCTCGACGAGGCCAACCCCATGTGGGCGCCCAGGCTGGCACCCGACGCAGCCAACCCCGCTTCCCAGCTGTCTCCGTGCGGGGGCCGAGGGCACTCGCCGCTGCTGATATCTTCGCGCGGGCGCCCGGGGCGCCCGCCGCCGTCGCTGATGCTACCGCGCGGGCGCCCCCGCGCACTCGCCGTCGATGCTGCTACCACGTGGGCGCCAGGAGACGTCCGTTGCTGCTGCTGTCCCGGCGCCCGCCGCCACCGCTGCCTCCACGGCGCCGGCGCCCGCTGCTGATGTCGCCTCCACGCTGGCGCCCGCCTCTGCTGCCTCCTGGCCGTCCACCTTGAAACCCATCGCCTTCCACAACCCAGAGTCTGGGGTTTCCATTCTAGCAAGTGGCAGACTAAATACTTTTTTGCCTAGCTTTATTTCTTAGAAGAGGTTCTTATAGCCTAATAGTCTAGAGTTTTTGCAAAGCAAGATGTGTCCAAAGCCAGGAGGACTCTTCCGGATGCACATAAAAAGCAAGATGTGTCCAAAGCCAGGAGGATTCTTCTGGATAAAAAATAATTTTTGGAAAAGAGAAGTAGCTTGAATATTTGAAATGTCCCCCTTCCAAAGCTTCTTTGAACGTGGGACATTGAGGGGCAAATGATGAGTCAGGCCCAAGTGACCCAGTTCTTAATGAGTTAGGGCCTAAATCTGTGAAGATCCGGTCCGTTGGGATCCGGGCCCAAATCTACGAAGACTGCCGCGTTAAGGCAACCACGTCGCTTCAGAAATAGTTGTCAGTCTTTAACCTGCTTTTACCAAGTCCTGCGGAAAATATCTCACCTGCCTCGTCTATCGAGGGCAGCTCGAAGGCTCCGTCGAAGTGTAGGGAGCGTTGAGGTAAAGTCGCCCTCATCTGTTCGGGGAAGGCTATAAATACAGAGAGCAATATTTTCCATTGGGAGAGACAACTTTTAGGTAGTCTCTTAGTTTGTAATCTCTACATATTGGAGAAGTAAAACTATCGGCAACCTTTGCCCTTCTGAAGTGGACGTAGGTCATATTGACCGAACCACTATAAATTCTCTCTCTTCTTTATTTACTGCACTAGCATTTATTACTTGACGGGTGGTGTCCGAAACCAATTTTTGGCATCATCAATATTAGTCTTTCCTTAAATCCATCTTTCTCAATTTTATGACAAAAGTTTAGATAATGTTAATAGGGTTGCTCGACTCTGCTCAGCTTTAAAAAAAAAAAAAAGATTTTAGCCTTAAATCTCATGATATTATGAAAAAGTGTATGACATATAATTTGATAAGTCCTATAATATTATATGGGACAGTCCCATGATGTCATGGATTCTATGCATCATCTTAAGAAAAAATATTTCTGAAAGATAGAACACAAGAAATGGTGGTAAGATGTGTACTTAATTCTCACAAAATGCCATTTGTTGTGTTATGTAAAAAATAAATACACTTGGTGGTTGCAGAAAGTACATCATATCGAAAATCATAAATCTCTTGATATCATGGGAAATTGCGTAATTTTCTTTTAAAATAACATTATATGAATTTCCGTCATAATATTAAAAAAACTGGATTTAATGACTAATATGTCCAAACTCCATGAATCTATAACACATCCTCTTCATCAAAGTCAATCTCCAAACATATTAAACTATTCACATAACAATTATCAAAACATATCACATTTTAAATTAGGGGAATGTTCATGTGCATCTATCCCTCACCATAGGATGAGGGGCACTTTCCCTTTTTACACATGAAGACAAGGAAGTGTACCTCACCTTATGTACTTGAAAATTTACTTTTGTACTTGAAAATCCCCATTTATGGAAGTGTCCCTCACCCTATGATGAGGGATAGATGCACGTGAACATTCCCCTTTAAATTAATGAAATTCAAAGTCAAACATATCATGCTAGCTACCATTTTACCCATTCCACTAAAAAAAAAAAAAAACAAATTTGTGAACAAGACATATATAATAAATGTTTTTGATAATTCGATCAAATGCAATGATTTGAAAACATTTTTGCCAATTACACGAGGAAGATGGGGTGTTGATCTCACTCATATAAACCAAGTTGAGACTCTGATTTTGAGAGATTTTAATTCCAAAAGCCTGGGAGATTTACAAAGTCGGGGACATCTTCCAAGAACCCACTGCTCAAATTATGTTTTGAGTCTGCTCCTTCGGATTCAGAGTTCAGACATAAGTTCAAACCCCACTTCCTCCCATTTCCACTAAGCCAAACAAACAGACCATCCCTCCTCAATCCAATGGCACCAACAACAGAACCCCAAACACAATCAAATCCTAGGATTCGCCTTCTCCTTTTTCCAGCCCCTTTTCATGGCCACATCAACCCATGTTACACCTGGCCACCTTTCTCAATTCCAAAGGTTTCTCCATTACCATCTTCCACACCAACCACCCCACCTCTCTCAACTCAACAGACCATCCCAACTTCACCTTTGTACCCATATCAGATGGTTTGACCCATGACAATTTCTCTGCCAATGACATGCTTGAGGTGGTTGCAGTCCTCAACACCAACTGCATGGGCCCATTTCATGATCGTGTGGCTGAGATAATGTTGGAGAAGGAAGATGAGCGATTCTCGTGCATGATCACGGACGTCCTGTGGCCCTTCACGCAAGATGTGGCGGCCCACTTCGAGATACGGAGGATTTTGTTGAGGAGCAGTGGTGCTGCTGCTACTATTGCTATTTACTCTCTTGGGCTTCTTGGTGCGAAGGGGTATTTTCAGATCCAAGGTATGTATGACGAACTTATGGGGTTTACTAAGTTTGTGTTGGATAGGATTTGTGTAAATCTGTCTTGACCTGAACTGAAAATTGGTGGGTCTTGGTCCAAATTTATATCTGATCATGGTACTAAAACTCATTGGGACCTTGGCTGAGCCCCATGGTTTCGTAGAGAAAACCCAAGGAGTCCAGGGGAAATTGGTCCATTAGGTTCTGGTTGGCCTCGAATTAACTTGGTCAACACTCTTGATGATTTGGTTAAAACATTTTAAGAGCTCAGTTGAGGTGCTTAAGACACTAATTTTCACTCTTTCTCATTAAACAGTTAGGATGATTGGGGCTGATACTTGGGACACTCTAGTTGTCGTTCATATCTTCGTGCTTGATAGGGCCCAGGTGAGTCTGCTTGTTACTTTGTGGATGGCTTTCGTAGAGTTAAAAATTAAGAAGGGTTCCTGATGGACTGGTAATCTGACTTGTTAATGTCAACAGATCCTCCTTTCTTGTTTGAGTGAGATTCTCCGGATGGGCCCTCTAAAATTCAAACAAAGAAGTCTCGATCAGTGGGACCGATCGAGTTCAATCCGATGCTTAAGTCAGCCATCAAGATTGGAAATTCATGTGATGACTAGTTTTTGTTATGATTTTGGTGTAACTTTTCCTTCCTTCATCTCCTTCCCCTTTATCTCCTCATGTTGCTTGACACACCATTTTTTCCACCTTCCCCATCACAGCACGTCAGAAGATTGTGGCCCCTTTTTATGGGATGTTCCATCCCCACTTCCGTTCTTGCCTCTCTCCCCTCTGCCAACTATCCTGGCCTTGTTTGAATCAGTCTTACAATAGACGAATCCTCCCTTCTTAGGGTAATTTCGCAGGTTGGGTATGTTTTGGCCCAAACTCACTTCCAGGTCGTTCAAACTTCCAACCTCCACCCCCCCCCAAGCTCTTTTCCGTTTTCCGAGAAGAAAGGGGTCTTAAGATTTTTCTGGGACACGTGGCGCTTCCGAGGCTGCTCGGCGCTTGGCGAAGTCTAACGCTACTAATTCTTCCAAAGCTGCGAAGGTTGTATAAACTAAGGTTGTCGCTGCTTTGAGTCGCCTGACTACAAGTGAGATAGAGCTCGACGCTATCCGTTCCAAGCTACCCGAGATGGAGGTGGAGATGCGGGATGTTATGGAGAAGTCTAAGGATGCACTGTTTGAAGAGGTTGAGGTGATCTATCTTGAGCAGGTTGAGTAGATCAAAGTCCTCGTGTTCAAACGAGGTTATGACGTGGGTCTCGGTGTTGCTGGCATACCTGAGGATTCCCCCCTCTGGGCTAAACACACAGCTCAGTCCAAGGATGCTTCTCCCCAACCACTACCTACTGAGGTTCCTGCATTGGCCCCGGTAGGAGAGACCAGTTTGCCCGTGGTCGGGGATGGAGGCACTTCCCCAGCTGCCGACCTTGCTCCACATGCCTTTCCCAGTGATGTTTGAAGACTTGTTTCTACTGCCACTGTCGGTTCTATCCGAACTCTCCTTGTAGTCTAATGCTCGCATCGTCATGCCTAGCCATTAGTTAAAAAGGAGATCAGTGCAGCATACCTATTTTGGGATCTCCCCAATAAGGATTTTTCTCCTTCGGCACGGAGTAGTGGGTTTATTGCTACCCCTTATTTTCAGGCCTTCGCCTTATCTTGTCGTGGTTGTCCCGATAGGGTGTGCCCCTACTGTGGGTCCCCGACCATTCACAAGTTTTTAGGGAATTTTATCCTTGGCACAAGAATATAAATAAGACAACTTCCATAAATGGAATGCAAGAGTGACAATTTCTTTGGTACAATGATATAGGATTTCTTTAAATTCGCTATGTACGAAGACCTTGGCAACGCTTTTCCTTCGAGCGTCTCCAGGTGGTAGCTCCTGCTCCCCCAACGGAAGTAACCCTTGTATGGTCCTTCCCAGTTCGGCCTTAGCTTGCCATGGTTGATAACTCCAGGATCAACTATTGGCATCTCATGCGGAGTCCAAGCAAAAACCTCGGAGCTTTGATTGAGTAGTTAAACTAAACTGCTTTGCTCGTGCTTAGACACAGCTGATCCAACCATCCAGTACTACTCTCGACCTTCTCCATTTACCGAAACCTTTTCAGCTCCTTTACGGCCTCATCGGTCAGGTCGGCAATTTGATCTCCGAACTCTGACCGACTTAACTGTAGTTGCTATTTTTGATTAGCCTTTCCCTCCGAGCATATGCCTTCCTAATTCCTTTCAGTGTCGGGAAGCGGATCCTTTGGTGATAGGTAGATGACACGCCCTCATGCGATAAATTTGTGTTTGTCCTATATGGCTTTGTAGGGAGACGGTACATCAACCACCAGGAATTCCACGTCTAGGCGGATGGGACCTGCGCTGACTGATCGTGCCCCAAGTGTAGGGTCGTCATGATTGTAGCAATAACCAACCGGGTCGATCCACTAGGAGCCAATGATCGCAATGTACCTGTCCTATTGGAAAACTAGCGCCAGCCTATCAAAAATATATAAAAATGAAAAAATACTGCTCTAATTAAAAATTAATTACAAATTTGAATAAAATTAATTACAATCCGAATTAAAGAAAAATCCTAAACTAGAGACCTTATCTAATAGATCTATGCTAAAAGCTGCATTCACCATAAAAATAATCAGAAAACCAATTTGAGAGATTAAAAATTCAGAAATAATTAAATTGAAATTCAAGATTGAATGAGAGCCTTGCAATCTAAGGGTCAGGGTTCAGTTGTTTTCTAAATACTGAAAATATGGGCGATCTCATTAAGGACAAATCTGAAAAATCAAATTTATTAATATTGAGAAATTTCATAAAGACTCTAGTCTCCTCCGAAAATTTTCAGTATTTAGTGGCCTTTAAGCATGCAATATATCATTAAAAAATAAGGCATCAAAAAGACATAAATAAAGAAAATAGATTAATAAATTGAAAATCAGATTTTGAATTAAAATTGCTCACCCATAATCAATCAATAAAAATAAATCAACTTACACCCTTTCTCCTTAGATTACAAGCAACAAATCTACCCCTCCATCCTGCTAAGAATTTTGTGTATTGCAATTTGATGGATGTATTATCATTTTAGCATCATTCGAATTTTCACACTTGCATTGATTTAGAAAAACTTGAAATCTTGATTTACTCATGCATTGTTTTAAATCTTGCAAATCATATGTTTTATGCATGTTTTGTTTTTAATCTTGGATGCATTTTAAATTGAAAAGAAGTTTTATGAATCAAGCTAGCCTATGTTTTAAATCTTTCAAATCATTTTAGGCTTCTATGTTTCATGATTTTAAAAGAACTTAGATTGAATCAAAATCATGATTCCAAGCTTGATTTAATGGCCCAAAAGTCCCCACAAGAAAATACTTTAAGAATATAATTTTTCGGGGAAAAAGGTCCTTGGCCCAGTCGACCCACAGTATGGATGGTCGACCGAGCCCACGGACCCGGTTAACCGAGCCCACTGCGGGTCAACCGGGAAAGAGCCGTTGTGCTCTTTTTCAAACGGTCAGATTTATGACCATTGAAGGCCAGGTCGACCGGGCACAGGGGCAGGTTGACCAGGGACTAGCCGTTGGGCAATTTTGTGTATAAAAAGAAGTTCATTCCTAAAGAAATTTTGAGGAACAAAGAGGCCCTCCTTGAGATGTTTTGAGGCCAATCAAAGGGGAATGAGCTAAGGATGGATAAGGGACATTTGGAAAGCTAAAGCTTGGTTTCATTGAGTTAAATAACTAAGTAAGCTTTACTTTTCCTAATCATATGTTTTCATACTTTGTTTTAATTATTGGTAAATCTTTTCTAGCATGATAAACTATGATTTGTTGTATCCTTAACATGTATATGTTTTGAATTGATTTATTGTTTTGGATGCAACACTTTGATTCAAACCAAGTAGTACTTAAATTGGTATATCTAAGTAAATCATGTTTTTGTAAACATCTTTGAAATTATATGTAAACATGATTCCTATACTTGGTTGAATCTTTGGTTGTTGTTTTTCATCATAAGAAAATCACTTTCAAATCTATCTTATGTTTTGGATTCAACAACTTCACAAATCATATGTACTTTTGTTTTAAAGTTTCACAACTTGCTTAGCTTTAATAGGTATATCATTTTCAAGTTGTATTTTAAGTACATGTAATTTGTCCCTTGATTTCAATCAAATCTATTTTTTTGTTTTACACTTTCAAATGCTTTAAGCATATATATATATTAAGCTTTATTGTTAATTTGATTGAAATCCTTATGCATCACATGTTTTGTTCTTAAACTTTCACAACTTGCTTGAACTAGATAGGTAAATCTTTTACAAGTTGTTTTTAACATGTGATTAGCATTCTTTCATCAATCATAAATGTTTTTATGAGCTAAAACTTTTAAAAGCCTTTGGCATACATTTATGAGCTTTAATTTTCAAATTAATTGAGGACATCATACATATACATTCACTACACCAAAAATTGAAATTTGAAACGGTGGTTTGAAACGGTCTTTGCCCGTTTCAAATTTGAGGCGGTCTCAAACCGTTCGAAGATCAAAAACCGCTTCAAATGAAAAAAAAAACCCATTTTAACAATACAGGGCATCGTTCCCTCCATCTTTTATCGCTTTCGCGCCAATCTTCCTAAGCGTACCATATCCCATCCCTTCGTTCCCTCCATAACTCATTCCCTCCATACCTCATTCCCTTGGTGCCCAAATACCCCAACGAATCCAACCGATCTCTTTGAGGAGTGTCTGAGACGATCGACAGGTGCAGGACGATCGACAGGTGCAGGTTCATTCTTCTCTCTACTTCTTCTTCTTTCAGCTATTTATCTTTCTGCTGTGTGGGTTTCAAACATTCAGAAATCCAGAGTTCCTTAAGGGAAATTCTGAACATTTAGAAATCCTGGCATTCACAAATGCCAAAAAGGGGGCATTTCGAGAACCCACCTCTCCAATAGGGATTCCAAAAACCCACCCTTGTAGGAATTCTGGGAGAGCTTGCAACATTCCTCCGGCATTCAACGGTCATAATGGATCTTGGTTTTCCGGCCACGACAAGGAGAAAGAAGGTCGGTTTCTTCTTCTTCTACACCTTTTAAGATGGTTGCTGTGATTTTTTCCCCTCCTTTCTCTTGCATTTTTCGTATTTCTTTTTGGAGGGTTTGGACTTTGTAGATGAAAATGGAGAATGATGACAGTGATGGAAACTATTTCCTTCTCTCTACACTGAAACTCTTCTTCATTGTCATCGTTCTCCATTTTGAGTTTCAGTGTAGAGAGAATCTTTTCCATAACCAGATCGAAGCTGCTACATTGAAGAAGAAGAAGAGTTTCAGTGTAGAGAGAATCTGAGGCTATGATCTGGTTTGGTTTTTTCCTGCTCCATTCAATCTAAAAAATCTCTAGGAAGAGGTGCTTCTCTCCGTTTCTCTTCTCCTCTCTTTACTGTTTCTATTCCTCTGTTTCCATTTCATTTCATTTCCTTTTGGACTTCATTGTCTGTCTTTTACCCTACTGCAAGTTGAATATGATAGGAAATCTGGTTTTCTCTCATGATATCTGTGCTTTTTTTGTTGATTGGATGCTTTTTTAATGTTAAAGATTTGATTTTTTTAATGCCCATTGAGGGATTTTAGTTGTTGTGTTGATGACATGATCTTTCTTCTTTTGTTGGTTCATCAATGAGGTTGCTTTCACCTGGATTTATTTGGGATTGTGGACACGCGTTTGAATATTGATTATGTGAGGATGGATGTCATTGTCGTTGAGGCCATTGGATCCCCTTTGGGGTTTTCTGATTTGGGTTTGTAATGCTAGTCTTCCAATCTCATCTGGAGGCTAGATGCCAATTAAGAGGTTGCAGACATGGCATGGGAGGAGGTGGGAATCAAGACACTCCACACAATTGTCAACCCAACCAAAATAAATGAAGTGATGATGCAAATCTTGCTCACAATGAAAAATAATCTAGAGTTGCTGTACTAGTTAGACGCCCAAAATCCAACCTGAAATCGGTCATTGTATCTGACAAGGTGATTGTATCTTTTTTTTTTTTTTTCTTGGGTGGAAAACGGAACTGCAGTTTCTTGTTTTTTTATTTATGAAGAAATGTGTATGGGTTTTTATTATTTCTAATGGATGATTGATGAATGTTTGTAGAGAAATGTATGTGGATTTTGGGATTTTTTTTTAATGCAATGATGAGTGATTTGCATTTGCATTGATGGAATTTTCAATTTTTTTTTGGTCTTTTGGATCCAAAATGGTGTGTGTTTTCTTTGTTTGTTGCTGATTTCTTTTGTTATTATCATGCATTATTGTGGATTTCTTTGAGATTCTCAGATTTTGTGCATGAGAAGCAGATCTTTTACTTGTTCTTTTATTCTATTTTGGGGCTTTTGTCTTTGTGAATGTAGTTTTTGGTTTTGTTTATGAAAGATTCAATGCATGCCCAGATTGCAATTCTATGTACTTCAACTTTTGGAAAAACAGATTTGTGAGAAGTTGGGAACTAGAAAAGCTACAACTGATGTCATTTGTGGCCTTTGGATTTGGGGCGCATCCAATCCCTCCTTGTTTTTTCTGACATCTTGTGATGTCTGTTTGCTTTGGGTCTATAGTTTGATTGAATCATGTTGATTTTTCTTACTTTGGTAGTTTATGACGGCTGGTGATGATGTTTTTGAATAAGAAATTTTAGAATTCAATACCAATCAAACACACAGGATCTTGTGTTTAGGGAACGCAAGCGGATGGAGAAGCAGATCCTTTCATGTTTTTCCTAGGGTCGGATAGTGATGCAACCTTCTACTGATAACAATAGTTCTTCTCATGTAAAAATCCTTATTTTTTATAAATAGTAGATATTTTAACTTATTTAAGTGTTTGGATCGAGAAATGACTAAATTCATGTGCTGCTAATGTTTGTAAGTAAGGGATGTATGAGGGTATACTTGATAAGGATTATGTTAACTGAAGTTTCAGACTTGCGAGAACAGGTATGTTCTCAATTATATTGTCTATAGTATGACAGTCTGTACTATTTGTTCTTGCCTGTCTATGGAGTCTTTTGTTAATTAACTTGATTTCAATCACTTGTCTATGTAGTTTCTCAATTATATTTTGAAGGATTAATAGTGACGCACACTATTGAAATAGGGCTAACATATGATCTAAAGTTACTTTTGAATTCAATAAATTATATTAAGATCTATGCAATTTTTCTTTTTTGTGTTTTTCCTATTTTTATCTCTTTCAGTGAAGCTTTGTGAACAAAGTCATGGACTCTCACATGTAAGTATTTCTGTTATTCATGTTTTTTCTATTTCTTCAATCCATACTATCGTTGTGATTCATGTCTTTTATAGGCCTTATTGATATTTTATTGCTCAGATATAAGTGATTCTCATTCAGAATATGAAATGGTTATTCTTATAAGCAAATTGTTTTCCTGTTTTGATGTTCTGATAAAAAGATAGTAATGTGTTGTACAATACTTGCCCATAAAAAAGCACAATTTCTTTAGATCTTGTACAAGTGGCCTGCAGTTGAGTGATATAAATTATTGATACGATAGGCCTCAATATGGTTGGCTGTTGACATAAAAAATATTGCCGGCCATATGCAATGACCATCCACCCAAAGGGCAAATGTCTGTTGATTGTGAACCACATTTGTAGAAACCAGATAACCTGAGCATGCTGTGCACTCTTTTATGGGCTGTGCATTGCATAGCATGCCTCTTATAATGGTGGTGTTGATGTGTCTGACATGGCTGTGAGAGATAAAAATATGTTACTCGAAATAGTATTGGGATAATTTATAGCCTAAAGGAAGATGGTGACATGGGTGTTGCCTTTTGCTTCAGGAGTAAGCCTTTCTGTTGTTCAGTGACAGACATAGAGAATGTGCAACCGTTTGAAGTTGGAGAAATTCATGTGATCCAGTCTATTGCTCAGCCACAACTTGGATGGTCAAATGAGACTGCAGTTACTAGCCTACTATTGGGAAGATCTCAAGGATTGACATGGATGGTACATTGAATGTGAGTAAAATATTTTTCTTAATGGTGTGTATTCCAGTTTTTTTATATTGACCCATTCACAGTCATCGTCATCATTAAACCCTGAAAGTCGTTCAGTTGCACAAGATTATCCTCTTCTTGGACAGGTTCCTCGCTCTCCCTCACATCTCCTTCAAAAAATGCATTCACAGTAACCTCAAAAGCAGAGGAATTAATTTTTCAGTTCTTGTTCATTTTATAGTTACAACAGTGGATTTAGCGATCAAGGCTTTGGAATTCTTGGGCATACATGATGAACAGGGAACCTCACCTTCTGGATCTTCAGAAAGTCAGGTAATTGAAAGATTTCTTATTACGTTCTTGGGTAATAAATAGCTGCTTTTTGTTTGGATTTGGATCTAATGGGAATTCTTATGGGCAAAAGCAGGAAATTGAAGTGAATTTGATAATGTGATTGTTTCTTATTTTCTTGATTTATGATGATCTTGTTTCTTTGTTGTACGTGTCTTCCTTTTTTTTTTTTTTTTTTGTGATGTAGCTGCGTACATGGATAGGTCTGAATCTATTTGATCTTATAACTGAGAATCTGTATGTAATAATTTAGTTTTGTGTTGTTTTGATTGTACAAGGTCACTGGTTGACCTACTTCCCGATGGATTTTTTTTTTTTGAAATTTGGGGATCTCAAAGTCCATATCATGAACTTGAAATCTGCAATTTTTCGGTTCAAAAAAATATCATTTGCCTCGTGTTCTATTCGCGCACTTTTCCAACCCAATCAATCAAATCTGCTGAATCTAATCTGAGTACCCCTGTTTAGGTCACTAGTTGACCCACTTCCCGATGGATTTTCTTTTTGAAATTTGGGGATCTCAAAGTTCATATCATGAACTTGAATTCTGCAATTTTTCGGTGAAAAAAAATCGCATTTGCCTCGTGTTCCATTCGCGCACTTTTCCTATCCTAGTGCTTCATTTTATAACTTGTAAAAAGGGTGGATTATTAAAGTGGAGTTTTGCCCAACAAAATAGATTCTCGTCTTGAGTAAATAGCCATATATTCATATGTAAGAAGGATTAACTAGTGATTGGGTGGCATGTTGTTGAAAATTTACTTTCAAGGCAGATGATAACTGATGAGATTTACTGTCTTCTACTGACTGCTAGCAGTTTAATTATAAGCTTTGTAGCAGTCAAGAAATTGCTTCTTGACTGGTTCTTTAGTTTGTTTTGTGCCTGGCATTTGGTCTCTGCATAGCAAAACTGAGCTTCATATGGAGCTAGAAACAGTTATCCTGCATAAATGCACCATGTTTTATTCATTTATCATCAGTCATAACAGGAAGTATATGTTAGAAGGTTTACAAAGTCTACTTCTGCCTTTTGAATGCAATTTTGAATTAGCTTTTTAGTTGAAAATCTGTTACCGAGTTTATATCAAAACAGAGGCTTCGTGTTATATAAAGTCCACGCCTACCTTTTCAAAAGGGAGTAAGACCTCAAATTTTCAACTCAGTCCCGTCTGCATTAGATAAATGAAATTATTATTATTTAAGAGGTAAGAATGTGATCTCATATAACACTTGACACAGGGCCTATTTTGGCTCCACATGATTCAGGAGGTTAGTACAAACCATCTCTGAATGAAGCCAAATTTAGTGGGTTCATCTGGTCATTAAAGTCAAAACCAGTGTGGGTTCATTTGGTCATTAAAGTCGAAACCAGGGTCATTTTGTTTCATTTGTACTGTCCATGTTGAAAGAGATAGATCGATAGTGGAATTCAGTGCGCACGCCTATGGATATAAAATCTTCCCTGAGATCTACCATTCTGAAGCAAGGAGGGAAACATATACTCTTGAGAATTTTGTTGACAATATGCCTTCTCTACTTTCATCTTTTTTTGCAGTTAATTTTGTTGCTCACATTTAATTTGTAAAATGACAAAGCCTGTAGCACAGTTGGAAGGTGCTCTTAGTGGTAGAGTACAACCATCATCAAGGTACAATACAGGGGCATTTCCATCAAATCTGGATCTTTGAAAATTATGTCAATTCTTGGTGGAGCATAGCCAGAAATTGATGTGGTAGGTGTGACTGGATTTTTTTTATAGTTGTGCTCATAATTTCTGGCTTGTGAACAGTCATTTAGAAATACTTGGTCGGAAAAGCTTTTAGGCTATATGTGTGGCAGATTGAGATGGAATCGATCATAGCCATATGTACCAATTTGAGAGCAAATATGGTTTCAAAATCAAAGCTTTTCTTGTTTATAGTTTGCATAAAGTTCCTCTTTAATCATTGGCTCAAAGCCTCAAACATCTTAATAATGGCAGACCTAGCTGAATCAAATCTTCTTTTGTTATTTCCCTTACTGTTTGTCTTTTTATTTTTTTGTGACCTATTTAATCCATTGTTCTTAATAATTCTGTTCGCCTTTCAGCTAATTGGTGTTCGAGTTATTCCATTGGCAAAAGCTAACCTTAATTACACTGCACAAGCTCTCATAATATCAGGAGGTACTATCTAAATTGAAAAATCAGATTTTTGTGGGCATTGCACTGTACTGCATGCATTAGTCACCACAAGAAAAGTCACTTTTAGTGACACTTAATTAGCAATGGTTTTAAATTTCTGCCGCTAAAGCGGATTTTCAATGACGGATGCTCTATTTCGTCTCAAAGGTGAAAAAATTTTTAAGCATCACCGGCGGATTATATTTACCGCCGTTAAAAGGTCTACATTTCCACACCCTTTTCATTTCCCCGCTTATTTCAAAGGTGGTCCCACTTTTTATTTCATTTCCCCATTAGAAGTCTCAGAGCATTTGAAGCCCAAAAACCCTAACTCTCACAGTGATTTGAAGCAGGGTTTTCTTCAACGGTCCCTTCTTTATCAATATCCGGGATGGTCGCTTCAACCCTAAACTCTCACAGCGATAGGGAGAACAAATGACAGTAACTGATTGATTCCACACAGTGTTAACCACATCCAGTCACTTAATTAGAAACTCATATTGAGAAACTCTTTTGTTTATAAATGAAAAAAAATGCTGTTGAGTTTGTTTTTCTTTTTTTGAAAGAGAAGACAAAATTTTCAGTTGTTGCTGCTATGGATTTATCCCCACAACTTGGATGGGTGGCCTGGATTTATATAAACATTTTCATAATATTTGTTATTTTGTGATTTGGTTTTTAATCCACTTGAAATGACAATCCTTTTTTTTTTTATTTTTTATGCAGAGGTAACTGATCTAAGAACATGGAAACCAGTGGCTAGAAAATACAGAGGATCCAAAGTACTAGTAGTTGGTAATTTTTATACTTCCCTACTTCCTCTTCCTTCTAAAATCATGGGTTGATATTCTGGCTTTTTATTCTAAAGTGATTGTTGCAAAGTGCTCAATTCCAATGGAAATGAATGTTCTCATGTGGAGTTTTATTGATGACTCACCCTCAAGTGATCTATGGGCTGTATTTATTTTTCCACAACCTATGCATGCAGAACATACCTTTGAACCATTTTAAGACAGTGCACTGTGCATGATATAAATAGGTAAGTACTACTTTCATTTGTAAGTAGATTCACATTTGGATTTGGCAAGATTTTTACTGCCAACATCCCATTTGATGCCAATCCCCCAATTCATACTTGGTACTGATATCTGATGTGGCACGACATGTGACAAAATTAATTATCCAAAGCGCGTGCGTGATTTAAAAGAAGAATGTCTTATAATTAACCCTAAATACAATTACAGTGGACTCAAAGCCTAAATACAATTATACTAGGAAAATGGGATGATGCTCGTAGTGCAATTTATTTATTAATTACACATGCTTATCACTTGGTCATTCTTCTTAAAAATGATGGTAAGTTCTAGATTTCTTGAATGGCTTGTTGCAGCTAAGCAGGTTTTTGTATGTTTCTCAATGACAGTACCATCAGTTGAATACCTTTGCAGTGCTTTTGTTTCCATCCACTTAGTGGAGTTTGAATTTTGTACCAAGCACACCTCAATTATTTCTTGTCATTGTCTTACTTTACACTTCTCTGTTTTAATAGTTTCTCTGATTCATCTTCATAAACTAGTTCAATTTTTTTCATCCATAGAAGAAATTTCATGTCTAAATGACCAACTGAGGCAGATTAAAAATTCCATTAGGGGGGCACAATGATTGTTCCCCACCTTGGAAATTAACTGATTTTATGAAAAAGGGAAAGCTTCACTGTCCGCAGTTGATGCCTTTTCACCCATATCCCAACAGAATGGAATCTAGAAGTGGACTTGCTTGCAAAGGCCAGTGTATTCAAACATGAATTCTTTCATACATTTTTCAAGCTTTAATGTTACTGCTACTTTTCTGTATGTTCATTATATGACCAAGGCCGGTGGCACACTTGGAAGGTGCTCAGTTTTGAAACCTTGAGGTTGTAGATTACATTTTAAGCTTGTTTCTTTTTCTTGTTTTACTTGGTTGTTAAAGAACCAGCTTTAACATATAAGACTAGTGATGGTTCCTTAAATATTGGACCTTTCATATTTAAATCAAATATTTATGAGAGAAAATCTACAGTTCTGGAACTAGAAATGATCTGATCTTTTCTGTAGCATATCAGTAAACCGGTCTTGGTTATATGTATATGGATTAAGAGAGTAATTCAAAGGTTCTTGAATGTTGTCATTTTGCTCTTGGTATGTGATTCCAATATTTGGTTGTTTATATCTTTACAGGTAAAACTACTTTGTTGTAATCTTCTCATTTCCATGTATAGATTTGTTTCCTTCCCATCTTTTCTAGAATGTATTCCTATTTGTGTCATGCAAAAAATGGTACTGTGAAAGCTTTTACTCACATTCCTCGCATGTAGAATTGGTGATGAAAGCTTTTACTCGCATTCCTACTTCTCTGTGTCACAAATGATGTGGTGCGCCTGCTTGCACTATTCGATGATAATGACGACACATGCGTTGAGAAGAAAGAAAAGAGAGACAAGGAAGCAAGGAAAAGAAAAGGCAAAGCAAAGCGAACTTTCATTCCAATACAAAGCCAGAGGCAAAAGGTATTTAATGTTATGTCGAATGTCTAATCTACCTTGTTCTTCTTGTATGCCAACACAATGTTTAATAGTTTTTTATAATTTTTTATCTTCACTTATTAATATTCTTTTATACATTTTTATTCTCCCCGATAGTTAATTTTTCTGCCGCCTTGGTAACAATCAGGAGTCTTCACTGTTCTTATGTAGAAATTAAGATGATGATACATGTTAGTTTACTTCATGTTATTTCTTGCTGTTATGTATAGACAGTTTTAGCATTAAGGCTATATTACAAGTTCTGCTAAAACACCTTGGCGTCTGTAGGAACCCAATTGTCTTTGTTAGTTGCAAGAGTGCTGGTGTGTGACATCTGGTCCTTTTTTCTTCTTCTAATTATTCAGAAATTTTTCCTTTGATCTTGTAGGTAGAACAAGATGAAACCAGAAGTTACCGAACACACAAGTTGGTTCACCAATAGCCTACTCTCCTCCTGGTATGTTACTTCCTGATGAGCTTTTCCCAACTTGGCTTTTGCTGTTCTATATTTCAGTTTTTAAGCCGATTGATGATGTCTTCTTCCCCCTTCTTTTTGTTGCATACTGAGCCAATGATGGTGCATTGATGAGATGACAGGTAGTTGGGCACAATTTAACAGCTCGAGTGAAAATAGCTCATTTCAGCATGTGTCTTTTGTGATTAGATTCTCTTCAAAAGAGAATCTATGATTAGAGATGACATGTGTCTTCTTTGGTCATCTAGATAGCAGAGGATACATGGAAAATCACTCAGTTTCAAAAAGCAAGCACGGGACCAAAGAGCATGCCAGCATTGCAGGCGCACATGTAATAGATGATCTCTCATTATAACCATGACACGACCAGCTGTGTATTGATTATACCAGACGCGCTATTTGTTTTATGACTAACTATTGAAGACAGCCAGCAACCCCAGTCCTTCTTCCGAGAAACCTCTTTGATTTTTATTTCTTTTAGAATTGAGCTGGATGAACATTCTCAGGAAGTTGTGGGTTGATTTTCTATCATATATTTATGTATTTCTAAACATTGTAAATTGTACATTTAAATTCAAGCTAGTATATTGGCTTTTAAAATAAACTAATTGATGGTGTGTGATATTAATGTGTAGATCTGAATGCTACAATTTGTGGGTTTTATTTTTTATTTTTTTTGTGATTTAAAAAACTGAATTTAATGGCAAATAAAAAAATTACGGCGACATTATTTAAAAATAAATAAATTAGGGACAGTTGAAAATCGACATTTAATACAGAAAAACCGTTCCAATATCAAAATATGGAACGACTTTAAGCCCTTTCTGTCTATTTGGGATGAACTAGTAATTGTTCCAAATATTAGAATTTGAAACGGATTTAGAAACTTTGGAAGTGTTTATAACCGTTCCCAAAAGGACCACGAAGTGTTCCAAATAATTAAATTAGGAATGTTAAAGTAAAATCTGGCAGTGTTTGAAACCGTTCCAAAATGCATAATTTGGAACGGTTCTGAGAATATTGGAACGGTTTTAGACGCTTCCAAAATTTTTCAGACAGTGTTTGAAACAGTTTCAAAATGCATAATTTGGAACGGTTCTAAGAATATTGGAACGGTTTTAGACACTTCCAAAATTTTCATTTGGAACGGTTTAGAGCCGTTTCAATTGTTTAGGAATAGGGGGTTTAGCAGCGGTTTTGGACCGTTCCTATTTCTGTTAGGAACGGTTTTCAACACTTCCAATTTGCTGGTTTTGGTGTAGTGATTGTGCATTCATCTTTGCATTCATAGTGTGTGTGTGTGTGTGTGTGTGTGTGTGTGTGTGTGTGTGTGTGAATTAGATTTTCACTTTTA
The DNA here is from genome assembly GCA_003546025.1 of Camphora micrantha. NCBI lineage: Eukaryota > Viridiplantae > Streptophyta > Magnoliopsida > Laurales > Lauraceae > Camphora > Camphora micrantha. Next base: position 15,594,563 of record QPKB01000009.1, on the reverse strand, counting down.
TATCCGCCTAATTAAGAGGCATTGTATTGAGCTATTATTGTATCTCCATCAACTGTATTTAGACACTACTTAGGGAGATAACCAACCTTTTGGTTGAAGAGGTTATTGCTTAGCCTAAGAAAAGCATAGTGTAAGAGGTTATTGCTTAACCTTGGAAAGCATATTGTAAAGGTTATTGCTTAGCCTATTGAAAAGCATAAATAGTGGAAATTCGGTGGGGTGTTGGATCACAAGCCGGTAGTGGATGTAGGCGTTGAGGCCGAACCACTATTAATCCTTGTGTTATGGTGAATGCTTTGTGATAATTGTTTTTGTTATCTTCCGCAAAGCATATTGTAAAGGACTTACAAGTGGTATCAAAGCGAGGTTACTCCATTTTAGGGCTTAACAACCCGGAGTTGATCCTTATTTGGATTAGAACCCTAGTGTTGTGTTTTATTGCATATCATTAAAATAATTTCCACTATGATCGAAAATGAATTTTTCCTTCCTAGCTCTTTATTTCCCCAAAGAATCATTTCACCACTCTAAAACTTTTTTGAGTTAAATCTCCAAGAGTTGGTGGGACTTCAAAGTGAACTCTCAAGGACAACCTTTTCAAGACCTTAGGTGAATCTTCAAAGGTAGATATTTAGACTATCCTTAAAGGCCTTGAACCTCTCTAGACCAACCTATTCTTTTTAGTTATATCTTATTGTTGGTCTTGTTACATTTGCATTTTGTTTCTATATAGTCACATCTCTTTAAAATGCAATGTTTCTCTTTGTGATCATTTGATTTTGTCTTTTCATGTTATATCTCATGATTTTCAAAATCCTTTGATTGCAATAGTATCATGATAGATTTGCATTTTGATCATATAGTTATATCTCTTGTAGTGCATTTCTATTTATGCTCAATTGATTGTGATTACATAAGCTTTCATAGCTAAGATTTTTCATGATCAATTGATGTTGGAAAATCATTTGATGAATGTCATAATTAAATATTTTTGGTAAATCAAATGATTTGAAGAAATTTAAGTTTTCCATTGATTTTTTTTTTGGGTCATACTCTCTAATGGAAAATTATTGTTTTTGTAAAATCAACTTGTATGTGTTTCCAAGTAGTTACAATTTTTTAAATACAAGTTTTTTAAAAAAAAAAACTTTGGAAAATGTTCTAAGCTTTATTGGTTATATTTATAAAAGCATTTTCCTTGAATTTATTTCCTTGTGCCTAGTTATGAATATATCTTTTGAAAGGAAAGAAAATTTACAAAAAATTTGCTTCTTTACTCAACAAAGTCACATTCTTTCAAAAGCAAATTGATTTTGATGTTTTACATTGCATGGTTGGGTATGGTCTCATTGATTTGCATATTTTTCTTAACCTTGTATATCTTTTCATTAATGCAAATTGATGTTGTTTATGCTCTTTTTAGTAAAATCTTTTCTTTCATGATCATTTGAGATTCAAAAGTACATATGAGATTTTATATGCTACACTCATTTGATATGATATTCATATCCCTTTCCATTGCATTGTAAGCTTAGTACATTTGCTAAGGGTAGAGATTTTGCATGATAGATTAATGGATCATCTTAGATGAATTGGATTTAAACCATTGTTTTTTATAGGTAAACCCATATATGAGATCCATTTTCATCTATATGTGATCTATGATATCCTTCTAACTTCATACCTTCTTGTGCACATATGGCTGTATTCTTTGTTGATGATATAGTATGAGTTAGATCTTGATTGTAATTGATCCTCTCTATGCAAATGTCAATGAGTTCCATGTATGGTTGTAATCTTAGTTATATTTGAAGATACCATATTAGAACTCTCAAATCCATCCTTTATGCTTTCTAAGTCATTATTTTTGAAATAGATGATTATGATGTTGTTTCATGTATATTCTCTTATAGATGTCATTCTTATACATGTTTCAACTTCATAGAAGTGATCTTGATCATATGATCCTCTTTGAAATCCATTCCTTGTATTTTTATAGTTATATTTATTGTTTGATGGATATCTTAGATGTTGAATTCATATGATTTTGACACTTTGCAAATTGCATGTTCTTTTAAGTTATATCTTTTTATGCAATTTCTCATGTTCATCACTATGCTCATTAGTTATATATTTAAAAGTGATGAATATCCATTTATGATGCTTGATGGAATTTTGTGTTTGTCACATTCTTGCTCTTAATCAGTTTTCAAATTCAATTGGTTTCAATTGGTATAATTTTCGATTGTTGTAATATCCAATTGATGTTATATCTTGAGAATGTGATAGACCATGTACATTGGATTGAACTTTATAGTTATATATTTTTGTTCCATGTTACATTCCATTAGCATCATAATTTTTCATGTTTGCCACCTCTCTTGCTCATATAGGTAAATCTCATGACCACCATGTTTATGTGATCATAACATTGGTTGGTTAATAGTTGAGGTTGGCTTCATGTTTGAATTTCATTTCATTCATCTTGCACTTGATAGTCATATTTAATGATTGGATGAAATGATTTCAAAATTTTCATAGCATATGATTTTCTTAAGTTATATTGATTGATGCTATGATTAGTAAACCCCATAACATCATGGATAGCTCTAATTTGGATTTTTTCTAATAGTTATATTCTTTTTAACTCCATGTTAGAGTGATTGTTTTAATAGTCATATACTTGAATCTCAATTGGTATTCTTTATTCCAATTGGTATCCATGATCGCTTTTCTCCATGGCCTTGCTTTTTATATTGGAAATTTGATCATATTGAGCTCTATAGTTATATGTGTCTAATTCTTTCCTTGAAGTTTTTCCTCAATTGGTAAAACCATCTTCTTCTTGCTCCAAATAGTTAAATATTTGTCAAAAGTTTGACAAAAGAAGAGAATGGATTGAGGGGGAGTGTAAACCTTCATAGGAAGTATTAGTTTTGATCAAATTGACCTTTGTATTGGCTTTGAACCCTTAGAGACTTCTTCCATACATGATGGCCTGTTATGTATTTCATTTTCGTTTTCTTTTGTTAACAGGTGCTACTAAAAGGTAATTTCCTTATTTCATGTGTGTAGGTACCTTTGCGATTTAATGTCAAAGGGGGAGAGAACAATCAAGTTGTCTAAAGGGGGAGAGTATGTCCATACATCCTAAGGGGAGATATTGTATGATCTTCTACAGGGGGAGACAATACATATCTTGCCAAAAGGAGAGAGTGCATGGTCAAAGGGGGAGAGTGAAAGAAGAGAAAACTTGAAGAATGATCAAGCTCCAAACATCAAGAAGATTGAAGAAAAAGAACTAGAGCCCAAGCAGGAGCATCCAAGAGATTTCAAGACTTGTCCAGCTTAGGGGGAGCTGAAGACTTAGTGTGTAAAATTCGGTGTTAAGTAAGGTTTGCCATCAAATTACAAAGGGGCAGATTGTTAGGAATTTTGTGTACTGCAATTTGATGGATGCATTATCATTTTAGCATCATTCGAATTTTCACACTTGCATTGATTTAGAAAAACTTGAAATCTTGATTTACTCATACATTGTTTTAAATCTTGTAAATCATATGTTTTATGCATGTTTTGTTTTTAATCTTGGATGCATTTTAAATTGAAAAGAAGTTTTATGAATCAAGCTAGCCTATGTTTTAAATCTTTCAAATCATTTTAGGCTTCTATGTTTCATAATTTTAAAAGAACATAGATTGAATTAAAATCATGATTCTAAGCTTGATTTAATGGCCCAAAAATCCCCACAAGAAAATACTTTAAGAATACAATTTTTGGGGGAAAAAGGTCCCTGGCCCAGTCGACCCGCAGTATGGCCGGTCGACCGAGCCCACGGACCCGGTCGACCGAGCCCACTGCGGGTCGACCGGGAAAGAGCCGTTGTGCTCTTTTTCAAACAGTCAGATTTATGACCGTTGAAGGCCAGGTCGACCGGGCACAAGGGCAGGTCGACCGGGGACTAGCTGTTGGGCAATTTTGTGTATAAAATGAAGCTCATTCCTAAAGAAATTTTGAGGAGCAAAGAGGCCCTTCTTGAGATGTTTTGAGGCCAATCAAAGGGGAATGAGCCAAGGATGGATAAGGAACATTTGGAAAGCTAAAGCTTGGTTTCATTGAGTTAAATCACTAAGCTTTACTTTTCCTAATCATATGTTTTCATGCTTTGCTTTAATTATTGGTAAATCTTTTCTAGCATGATAAACTATGATTTGTTGTGTCCTTAACATGTATATGTTTTGAATTGATTTATTGTTTTGGATGCAACACTTTGATTCAAACCAAGTAGCACTTAAATTGGTATATATAAGTAAATCATGTTTTTGTAAACATCTTTGAAATTATATGTAAACATGATTCCTATACTTGGTTGAATCTTTAGTTGTTGTTTTTCATCATAAGAAAATCACTTTAAAATCTATCTTATGTTTTGCATTCAACAACTTCACAAATCATATGTACTTTTGTTTTAAAGTTTCACAACTTGCTTAGCTTTAATAGGTATATCATTTTCAAGTTGTATTTTAAGTACATGTAATTTGTTCCTTGATTTCAATCAAATCTATTTTTGTGTTTTACACTTTCAAATGCTTGAAGCATATATATATTAAGCTTTATTATTAATTTGATTGAAATCCTTATGCATCACATGTTTTGTTCTTAAACTTTCACAACTTGCTTGAACTAGATAGGTAAATCTTTTACAAGTTGTTTTTAACATGTGATTTGCATTCTTTCCTCAATCATAAATGTTTTGATGAGCTAAAACTTTTAAAAGCCTTTGGCATACATTTATGAGCTTTAATTTTCAAATTGATTGAGGACATCATACATATACATTGTGCATTCATCTTTGCATTCATAGTGTGTGTGTGTGTGTGTGTGTGTGTGTGTGTGTGTGTGTGTGAATTAGATTTTCACTTTTATATCTGCCTAATTAAGAGGCATTGTATTGCGCTATTATTGTATCTCCATCAAGTGTATTTAGACACTACTTAGAGAGATAACCAGCCTTTTGGCTGAAGAGGTTTCAAGTGTATTTAGACACTACTTAGAGAGATAACCAACCTTTTGGTTGAAGAGGTTATTGCTTAGCCTAAGAAAAGCATAGTGTAAGAGGTTATTGCTTAGCCTTGTAAAGCATATTGTAAAGGTTATTGCTTGGCCTATTGAAAAGCATAAATAGTGGAAATCCGGTGGGGTGTTGGATCACAAGCCGGTAGTGGATGTAGGTATTGAGGCCGAACCACTATAAATCCTTGTGTTATGGTGAATGCTTTGTGATGATTGTTTTTGTTATCTTCCGCACTTTAGTTCTATATTATCCCTTGTGACTAATTGATTTTAAAGAAGTTAGAATTTGGCATTATTGGTCACTTAATAGAAGCTCACCCTATTCACCCCCCCTCTAGGGTTCGGATCCATGGACTTACACATCCTTCTTCTTCTTCCTTCACACATCAATTTTTTTCTTCGGCCTCGTATAATAGGTGAGTGAGAGATGTAGATGTTGGAGAGAAAGAATGGAAAGAGATTAATGGGAGAGAGAATGATGCACGTGAGATAGAGTGGAGATAGGAGAGAAAAGAAAGAGAGAGAGAAAGGAAAAAAATTCAAAACGTGAGAAAGAGATGGGGTGTTGTGCACATGAGTAATAGGGAAAGAGAGAGGGACGTTGTGTGTGAGAGAGAAAAGATAGAGATGATGGAGTTAGAGATTGAGAGAGAGAGAAATTAGGGGGAGAGGAGAGTTAGTTTGGAAAGAAGAGAGAAATAAAATAGAGAAAAATTGGGGTGGAGAGAGAGGTTCACATGAGAGAGAGTGGGGATGGGATAGAATTATTAGATAAGAGTTAATGGGATAGAACAAAGAGAGAAAAAATAAGGGAGGAAGAGAGGGTGATTAACGTGAGAATGGGAGGAGTTCTTTTTTTTTTTTTTTTGTTTTGAAATATCTCTAACTTGAACTCCTTGAGTATTGGATCTTTAGCAATTGTTTTGATTTTAAAATTGGGTTCCTTATCTCTTGTTGTTGCACAAAACCGTTTGGGACTCTTCAATCCTTTTAAAACTTTTCACTTGGGCCCCATTATAATCTCCTTGATTTGGCTTGATTCTCAATGAAAATGGCCCCACTTAGACTTGAAATCTTGTGAATTTGAGGTGGCTTGGACGTTCTCCTTCTTTCAATTTCTATTGAAATTTTCCAAAACCGCATCTTGAGATTTTTTTTTTCAAACTCGCAATAGGAATGGATCCCACTACACCTTGTAAGGACCTGGAATGATCCATGGACGTGCATCTCCCTTACGGTCTCATTTTGGCCTACATATAAGACAATCTATAAACATGATGATAGTGGTGTTAATGTGGGCCCACTGAGTGGGTCATAACATGCATGGTTCACTAGAGTGTATAAATTTATTAAATTAATAATCATCCCATGTATAAAACTCAACTTTTGGATACTGTTTACTCGGACATAAATGCAAGCAATGGGTCCCATATTATAAGTCAGGTCACATGATGATGCATGGTGATTATCTAAATGCAATAAAATTAAATCCCATTGACGTTACCTAGTTAAGTTAATGATAGTGAATGAAAGTGCTCAAACAGTGTGGGGTCCACTTGTGATCAATCACATGGTCAAAGCTCAAATCATTTGACAAATTCGGATCGGGTCCTTACACTATGCATGGGCTCAAAAATGCAGAATTTGATAATTTCACCAAGACATGCATCTTTATGAGGTTTTTACTTAAGTTCAACCAAAAAAAGTCTAATTGCATGATTTTGTGAAAATCTATGACTTCAATGCATTTTGTTTAATTAAGTCCACAAATTTATATGAATTAATTAATTAAATATTTGATATTGTGGACTTATCACACCCCCCAACCAGCGTCTTGCTAATCCCTAGCAAAAGATGCGAAATGTGAAGTTGACTGATCTAACTAAATCTAACCTAAGAAAATAAAAGCCACTTTCGCTGACACTCTCCACTGCATTTAGCATATGCAGTAAGCCCTTAAACCCCTAGGTTACCCCTAGTGGACGAGTTGTGCATCGTGAGGGTTTGCAGTGAATATGCCAACAAAATTCATTTACCTAAAAATAAAATAAAAAAAATCAATGGAAGGTTTCTGAAAAGACGATTGCGTCAAATCGGATGCCTTGAATCCTCGAATAATCAATATTTCAGACTTTTCAAAATCTGGTTCACATTTTTGTTTTTAAATCTTTTCGAAAATTGTATCAAAACTTTGGGTGCTTTGTGAAGTGTATACATCAAATCAAAAAATTTTAATTGTTCTAAGATAATGCCATGAAAACAGAATTCCCCCTCAGAATTTCCAACTTTCCTAAATTTGGGGTAACTACAAGTCTCCTCTCAAGGCAATTATGACGGCTTTCGCACTACTGTTTTTTCAAAGGCCGCGAGATGCATCTCTCTCTCTTTTTTTTTTTTTTTTTTTTTTTTTTTTTTTTTTTGTAACACACACATGTGACTGTGCAATGCCTAGGTCCCTTAAGCTTTCTAATTAACCCATGTAACGAGCTTTAGGCCAATGACTCCCAAAACAGATGTTTTTAGGGCACTAGGTATATAAATACCCCTACGGGCTTACTGGCTCGGGTTAAAAAGGCTACGAACCCAAACTGGTCACACAATTTTTTTATTTTTTTCAAGATTTATAACTAGAAACTATTTTTTTTAAACACCTATTTGTGCATCCCTTGTCACCTTTTTTATTTTTTTAAACGGTCCCCAACAATAGGCAGCCTTTTTCAATTCGCCCAAATTAATTCACTGGTTTTGGTTGGCCTAACCTTACCGATGAGCCAGGAGAACTCATATGGCCAGATTTCAAAAAGTCGTCTCTTTTTCTCCTTGAAAGAACTCTGAAAATGGCACTTAAATCTTTTTATCCAGAACTTTTGAAATGATGTACACGTGTTACTGTGAAAAACAAAGTTTGGTATTCTTTTTATCTTTTAGAAAATAGTGAACCTTCATTTTACTTCCTTTCAAAATTTTTGAAATTCCAGATTTCTAGACATCTTCGAATCGTCAAGTTCTTTTGAAAAACCCCCCCTTTTGTTGTTTTTGTGTTTTTTTTTATATATATTTTTTTAAATTTCTTTTTTTAATAGGACTATGCAAAAATGAAATTTTTTTTGTCTAAAATTGGACAAGGGTGCTTGTTCTACCCCCCAACCTAAGATGAACATCGTCCTCGATGTTATGCATGAAATGTAATAAATATGAAAAAACAACATGAGGAATATATAATAACAGAAGTAAAGTGGAAGAGAGTACCTGGGAATGTGATCTGATCTTCTTCCTGTCCAAGGTTAGACAAAATACACCAAAAGAAAGATAACAAGAAAATATATACATATCGTACAAAGGTGTGGGCCACTGTCAGATCCAGCGCCCATTAATCCTGATACACAGGATTTACCAGAGTTATAACTTCATCATCAGGCACACTGGCCTCCAAGAATGGTTTTACTCTTTGTCCATTAACTTTGAAAAGCTCACCATTCTTTGGATTTTCCAACTCTACTACCCGATATGGAAAAACTTGTTTCACAATGTAGGGACCTCTCCATCTTGATCTTAATTTGCCCGGGAAGAGATGAAGTCTAGAATTATAAAGAAGGACCTTTTGTGGCGGATAAAATGTTTTCCTTAAGATATGTTTGTCATGAAAGAATTTTGTCTGTTCCTTATAAATTCTAGCATTTTCATATGCATCATTACGAATCTCTTCCAATTCATTTAGTTGAAATTTCCTCTCAGTCCCAGCTTTCTCCATATCAAAGTGAAACTGTTTAATTGCCTAGTATGCTTTATGCTCTAATTCTACCGAAAGGTGACACGCTTTTCCATAGACCAGTCTGAAAGGAGACATTCCTATTGGAGTTTTAAACGCTGTCCTATATGCCCATAACGCATCAGTAAGTCTAAGATACCAATCTTTACGATTTGGGTTTACAATTGTCTAGCTCCAATATTCTTTTGATTTCTCGATTCGATACCTCCACTTGGCCACTTGTCTGTGGGTGATAAGGGGTGACCACTTTATGTGTAATTTCGTATTTTCGAAACAAGGCCTCAATTGTGCGGTTACAGAAATGAGTTCCCCCATCACTTATTATTGCACGTGGAGTTCCAAATCGAGAGAAAATGTTTTCCTTTAGAAACTTTTTTACTGTGTTAGCATCATTCTTTCTACATGGAATGACTTCTATCCATTTAGAGACATAATCAACAGCCACTAGGAAATAGAGAAAACCAAAACTAGAAGGAAATGGTCCCATAAAATCTATCCCCCTAACATCAAATAATTCAACTACCAAAATTGGGTTTAATGGCATCATATTTCTTCGTGAAATACTGCCCAATTTTTGGCAACGCTCACACGCTTTGTAAAATTCAAAGACATCTTTAAAAAGTGACGGCCAGCAAAATCCACATTGTAAAATTTGAAAAGCAGTCTTTTTAGGTGAAAAATGACCTCCACATGCATGTGAGTGACAAAACGAGATAACACTATTTTGTTCTTGATCAGGCACACATCTCCTAATAATTTGGTCTGGGCAATACTTAAAGAAATAAGGGTCATCCCAGAAAAAATTTCGGACTTCTGTGAAGAATTTCTTTCTATCTTGTTGTGACCATTGTTGTGGAACAGTGCCCGTCACAAGATAGTTTGCTATGTCCACATACCATGGGGATTGAGAAATAGAAAATAAATGTTCATTAGGAAATTGGTCTCGTATTGGTGTAGGATCTAAAGAATCAGAGATGACAAGTCTAGATAGATGGTCTGCCACTACGTTTTCTACTCCCTTTTTGTCACGTATTTCTAAATCAAACTCTTGAAGTAGTAGGATCCATCTAATCAATTTAGGCTTCGCATCATTTTTGGAAAGAAGGTATTTAAGAGTAGAATGATCAGTGAAAATAATGATTTTTGATCATATTAAATACGAGCGAAATTTGTCTAATGCAAAGACTACCGCCAGTAATTCCTTTTCAGTAGAGGAATAATTAATCTGTGCATGGTTCAACGTTCTGCTCGCGTAATATATTACGTAAGGCTTTTTATCCTTGCGTTGCCCAAGGACTGCTCCAATTGCATAGTCGCTGGCATCACACATTAATTCGAATGGCAAGCTCCAATCTAGAGGTTGCATAATAGGAGCAGTTGTCAGCATGCCTTTTAGCTTAGTAAAAGCCTCTTGACATGCTTCAGTCCATTCAAATTCTACATCTTTCAATAGAAGGTTATATAGAGGTCTAGATATAGAACTGAAGTCCTTAATGAACCTTCTATAGAAACCAACATGGCCTAAGAATGATCTTACATCCTTTACGGTCTTGGGTATAGGCAGATTTGCAATGAAATCTATCTTAGATTTATCGACCTCCATTCCTTTGGAGGAAACTATGTGACCTAAGACTATTCCTTGGTGAACCATGAAATGACATTTTTCCCAATTAAGTACTAGGTTCTTTTCTTCACATCTGATAAGGACTTTGTCAAGGTTACTTAAGCAATCCTTAAATGAATCTCCAAAGACGGAGAAGTCATCCATAAAGACTTCAAGAATCCGCTCCACCATATCACTAAATATGCTCAACATGCATTGTTGAAAAGTTGCTAGAGCATTGCATAGTCCGAATGGCATTCTCCGATAAGCGAAGGTTCCAAGTGGACATGTAAAGGTGGTTTTCTCTTGGTCTTCCAGAGCTATCTCAATCTGGTTGTAACCGGAATATCCATCCAAGAAGCAATAGTATGGGTGGCCTGCTACCCTTTCTAAGATTTGGTCGAGGAATGGTAGGGGAAAATGATCCTTACACGAGACCGCATTTAATTTTCTGTAGTCAATGCATACTCGCCAACCAGTGGGTATTCGGGTTGGGATAAGTTCATCATTTGAATTCCGTACTACAGTAACACCGACTTTCTTTGATACAACTTGGGTAGGGCAAACCCATTGACTATCCGAAATTGGATAGATTATACCCACATCGAGAGGTTTAAGCACTTCAGCCCTAACCACTTCTTGCATAGTTGGGTTGAGTCTGCGTTGCATCTGTCTAGAGGGTTTTGCATTTTCCTCCACATATATGTGATACGTGCACAAATAAGGGTCAATGCCCTTTATATCAGCCACAGTCCATGCTATGGCATCTTTGTGCCGCTTAAGTATATTTAGAAGTTGGATCTCTCGATCCTTATCGAGGTGTGATGAAATAACCACTGGGTATGTATCATCCTTCCCTAAATATGCATATCGAAGATCCGAAGGAAGGGGTTTCAACTTAGGTTTGGGCAGCCTCACCTGATAAGGAAGAGACTGAGTACCAGTTGGTATGAGCTCCTCAAAATGAGATTTCCATATTGTATTAACTATGTTAACAGTGTTATCCGGGGTGTTAATAAAATTGGCCAAAACCTTGCTTGATTCCATTGTGTCAAAAAATTTTGAGTGAGAGGACTCCTCAAGGGTTTCTTAAACAATGGATTCAATGATATCTACTTGTTCGACATCAGGACCATCATCCTGCATTTGTTTGCAAACATTAAAGATATTTAATTCAATTGTCATGTTCCCAAAAGAAAGTTTCATGACTCCGTTCCGACAGTTTATTTATGCATTTGATGTGGCCAAGAAGGATCTTCCCAATATCACTGGAATTGTGCCCTAGGGTTGGCCACTGGTTGTGTGTCCAAGACGATAAAATCCACTAGGAAGTAGAATTTCTCGATTTGGACTAGAATTTCTCGATTTGGACTAAAACATCCTCTATTACCCCTCTCAGTTTCTTTATTGATCTATCAGCTTAATGGAGTGCCAACATATGATTCTCATTCAAGGGCCATTTTTAATATGAAAGCTATGTTGATGTGGGGAATTCATGATTTTCCTGCATATGGGAGTTTATCAGGTTGTGTAACACATGCACAATACGCTTGCCCTATTTATGCCGAGGGAACAGTTGCTGAACGTCTTAAGAGCAGAAAGAAGTACTCCTATCAGGGTACACGAAAATTCCCTCCTATTGATCACGTTTTTAGGACCCAGAAGGCGGCTTTCAACAATAAATTAGAAGAAGGAAGACCTCCTCGTCGATTGAGTGGTTCAGAAGTTGAAGCCAAGGTATTTGGAATTCATATGGATATAGGTAAATCAAAAGGGAAGAAACGAAAAAGTTATGGCGATGAATCTACTGATAATATAACTGTCTGGTACAAGAGATCAATTATATTCGACTTGCCATATTGGAAGGTGATTTGCTTAATTTGACATTTCAATTTTATATACATCTCATTTTAATGAATAGATAGTAACAACTCATTATTAATATGCTTCAACAGGACTTGCCAGTTTGTCATAACATAGATGTAATGCATGTTGTGAAGAATGTTGGTGACCATCTTTTATCGACGATCTTAGACGTCAAAGATAAAACGAAGGATGGTATAAATGCACGTGAGGACTTGAAAAGAATGAACATTAGGAAAGAACTATGGTTACAAGAGTAAGATGGTAGAACTGTCAAACCAAGGCACCATTTACTCTAAGTCGTGAGGAGAAAGAATTGTTCTGTCGTACTTTACACGACTTGAAGGTTCCAATAGAGTATAGTTCGAGATTTAAACATCTGGTGAACTTATAAAACCTTGAAATAAAGGGGCTCAAGTCACATGATTATCATGTCATAATGCAACAATTATTACCTGTTATGCTAAAACTTGCCTTCTTAAAGCATAAGGCACTGAAGGGTGCAATTCAACAAATTTGTAACTTCTTCAACGTGTTGTGCATAACGACAATTTGCGCAGATAATATCATTGCAGTCAAAGAACGGCTTATTGTGGCAATGTGCGTTTTAGAGAAGTTCTTTCCACCTTCATTCTTTGTAATTAGCATTCACCTCATGGTGCATCTAGCAGATGAAGCATTAGCTTGCGGTCTGGTTAAATTTTGCTGGATGTATCCTTTTGAACGGTAAATTACTAACTCTGAAGATGTCTTCTCAATGGTATAACATAATGTTAATTTGAAATCCCTCAACAGGTTAATGAAGATCTATAAAGGATACGTAAAGAATACGGCACACCCTGAAGGCTACATTGCAAAACGATATATTGTAGAGGAATCTATTTTGTACTGTATGGAGTACATGCCAAATGGTGATAGAGGTGGTCACAAGAGGACACGTCAAAGGTTCTTAGATGATGACGGTGAGTGCGATGAAGAGCCATTGGATAAAGGCAAATTTATAAACCTAACTACCATATAACATCAACAAGTACGTAGATGGGTTCTGGATAGTTATGGTGGAATTGCGGACTGGAAAGAGTGAGTAGATAAAGTTTCAAAAATAACATGCAACGTGTTGTTATTAGTTGTGAGATACATAGATATACATAGTAATGTGTTTGTCATTGATACAGGAAATATAAAATATATTTAAAAACAACCACTTCAAATGGACAAGAAAAGAAAGGCAGTGTGTCTAGAAAGATGAGTTTGATTTCACCAGTTGGTTGCGGAAGGAGGTATTATTTTAATTATCCATTAAAAATTGGGTATTGTATAATATGCCCATTTATATAACCCGAGAATTGTGAATTCCCTTATTTTTTATATGCAGATGGAATCTGTCGAGGTTGAGAAGACTCTAAAATGGCTTGCAATGGCTCAATGTTTAGGGCGAGATGTTATAATAAATATCGTGTCAATAGGTTTGCATTCTCTCCAAGCTATTATGAGACTAATAAGTCAACACAAAATAGCGGGGTCTCATACAATGCCATCACATTATATAGGTCAAGCATTAAGGATAAGAAGTACAAGGAAGATGTTACCACTTATTATGGAATTTTGAAGCAGATAATCAAGTTGTATTATATTGATATTCATCAAACAGTGTTTTATTGTGATTGGTTCAAAGTAGAGGACAGGACCAATGGGTGCATTGTTGATCCTGAGACAAACTTGATAATGGTGAACAGGGAGAAACGTAAAGGAATTGATAAGGAAGGAGATGAGCCATTCATATTAGCAAGTCAAGTATTCTACTCCAGATCAAACTAGGCCTGGTTGGTCTGTTGTTCTAATCACCCCAAAGAGATTAACAAAAGAAGTCGATGCACTTGAAGATCCTAGTTTGTTTTCTTCCTTTGATGGTGAAAATACAAATTTAGAAAATGTGCTTGAAGAAATTGAGTATGAATTGTAGAGATGGACATGCAACAGTTGTGAATTTCAAACATTTTTTGATTGATGGTTTTGTCCATTTTTTGATAATGTGAAATATATAATTTATGCTTACTCTCATGGCTATGCTTATGATGCCTGAATTGTACAAGGGCATATTGTGGACACTTGATAATGCTCATTCCTATGGCCACTTGATGATGACCATGTCTATGGTGCCCTGATTATACTCATTTTCAACTACGCCCGAGAATGTTACCGCTTTTTTCTTTGTCCATTTTATTGTTTGGTGATGCCTATGGATTGAGTATGCTAAGTTTTATCATGTCATTTGAGACATAGGTGTTTAAATGGCTGAGGATCACATTGCAAGTTCCTAGAATGCAGGTAAGGAGTTGTCTTAAAGGTAAATTTATATTTTAAGTTGTTACTAAAGAAAAATTTAAGCATTTACACAAAATTGAACTATCAAGTAAAATACCTCTCCCCAAATGTTAAGAGGTATGTATAATCCTTACTTAAGAATTTGGTTAACCATGTTGATAATGGTTAAAGAAATTTGAAGTTTCCATTTTGAAGTGGATTGGGGGCTTGGAAATTAGCTTCCATTTTTAAGTGTGCGGTTTTGGGACTAGTTTGCCTTCCCCACATAAGCACAGCTTTCAACCCACTTAAGCTTTCATGGTTGTTTGTGTGCTAGTTGCTTATTTATGAAAATAAGTTTAATTTGAAACATGAATCTTCTAACTGTTAGAAACTTCCACGTTATTGAATATAACATGCTATTTCTACTTGTTAGAAACCGCATCTTTGTCAAAATAAAAGCGAGTGATTACTTTAAATGCATTTGGCTTACCTGTGGGTGATCACTCAACGAAGATGTCATCAAGGTGTGGAGAGTTGGTTCGCTTGTCCCCATTTCCTTCAAGGACTGGCGTGTCGTGCCTCAAGAAAAGAAGGATGAACTCTGGAAGCGGCTCCAAGTATGAAATCTTAACATATCTCCACTTGAAATGGTTGCAATATTTATAACATCATCTATTTAGACCTTGAGCCTAAAAAGATATATTTTCTTTTCAGGAGGATTATATTGTTCCCCAGTCATATAAAGATAAGTTCTTTAAGAGCATGTTTGAGGCAATGCGGAAGTACAAGACAAGTTTGAGGGTAAATGTCAAACCCCAACCCAAGATTTAACCCGATTAGTGTATTCTTAGTGTGTGCTTAGTTATAAGTGGGTTTAGTTACCATTGGGTTAGAATATAATTAGTTTTAGTCTTGGACATAGCTTTGGGAATTTTGAGAACGTTTTATATTATACAGACACACTCAGAAAGGCCTAGGTGTACGTGCAAGCTTGGGAGGATCGTGATGGTTTTTGTGTTAATTGTGATTTGATTTCATTTGAATGGATTTATGATTGTCTACAACTTTCGTTTTTAGCCCGTCTGTGTTTGAAGCCCAGAAACCCAAGTTTCGGCCCGAAAGGGGTAAATTGTCTTTTCACACCCCAAATCTGGACACACTTTTCGAAATCTCAAAACCGTGTCAAAAATATACTTTCTGGAAACTAGATATTTCAAGGATCATTTTGTCCTTCTTCGTGAACTTCATCCGAAGTCCGCAAGATCATGTTTTCATCGATAGAAGAATTAACACATTTGGGGCCCCACTTGTAAAGTACTTAAGCTACCTTTTCCTTCTCCCTCTTTCCACTCCCAAAAATCTCTGCAACTCTCATGACTTGGGGCGGAAAACCCTTTTTCCTCTTCTCTTTCCTCTCTTGAATGTATGAGCTAGAGACCTCCAAAAGAAATTCTACGACTACCATTTCCTTTCTCTCATCCCAAGCTCTCTATTGATATCACTTTCTTAGGATTCCTAGTTGGGCAAGCTCTCCATTTTCTTCCTTGCTTCTTGTTTGGACATCTCTAGGTAAGAGCTCCAGCCCATCTCTTCAATGGAACTCTTTTGACTCCTAAGGATCTTGTTTTTCTAACTTTCAACACCCATTTCAAAATAGGTTCCTTGTTTGCATTTTTGTGTGAGTTTTGAATGGTTTTTCATGGGTTTTTTAAGTTCTTAGCTAGCTCTTGGATTAGTGTGCTTGAAGGAGAAGTTTTGTTTAGCATTTGGGCAAGGCAAGTAATCTCTCTGGGTTTAATGTTGCATGTGGGTTGTGGATTACATTGTTAATCTTGAGATTCTATTTTTGATTGTAAACCCTTACTTCATTAAAACTTTGGAATTCTTGTCTTGATGAGAAATGGAAATTTGAAATTTAGTGTTTGGATTAGTTGTGAATGTGAATGGTTTTGAAATGAGGATTTATCCCTTGGAGAGCATGGTGGCTCAGGGAAGTGCAGGTATATCAGAAATGAGAAGAAGATGAGAAGAAATGTGAAAATCTGACTTGAAATGCATTGCCGGTGCATGGCGGTCAGCCCGGCGATCAGCTAGCGGTTAGCCGCTACACCCCACTTAGGCTAACCTTGAGCCAACCGAATTGTGCGGTTCCTTTTCCAGAAGCCTGCATCTCAGCGGTCAGCCTAGCGGTAAGCTGGCAGTCAGCCGCCATACCTCACCTCGGCTAACCGCGAGCCAACCGAAATTGGCGGTTTCATTTCTAGAAACCTGTTTTCCAGGGGTCAGCTTGTTGGTCAGCTGGTGGCTAGCCGCCACATCCCACCTGCGGCTAGCCGACAGGTGACCGCGAGCTGATCGAAACTGGCAAAATGCCCTATTTTTGAAGAATTTCTGTAAGAGTGAAAACTAGAACATGTGAAGGGACCTTTAGCCCGATATTGTACACTTGATAACCTGAAATGACTTTTAACTTCGTGGGCACTGATTCTCTTTTAAATTACAACATTTGGGTCTCAATTATACAAGTGTCAACCAGAGGTCCTTACATGTGCTTGATAGACCTTGCGCTCGTATTTTTAGTTTTGATACAATGAATATCATCGTGCACTTGTTTTGAAATTCAAGTATAAGCTCGCTCGAAGATTTGTTTTTAGGAATCAAAGGGGATCACTTCATAAGCTTGTATGCATATTAATTATGCCTTTGCTAGTCGTGTCATGCCTTGTTTCGAAAAATGGTTTCTTCCCTTTGTTTCGATCAGTTAAAAATGTGTTTCGCGTGTTTTGTGCATTTATGAATCCAAGTGAACACCACTGAGCTTGGACTGCCCTTTTCAGTCTGATCGACTGTCCGGGGATCCTTAAGCATGTGGACTATCTGCAGATTGGTCATGTATTTTATTACACATCGTGCTTGTTCGGTTCCGCTGCCGGAATCCCTTATTTGTGGGAATCGTGTCTTGTGTATACTATGTATATCATGCTTGTCGTGCGTGCTTGCTCTTTTTATTATATATGATAGAGAAAAGATGGGCTCATTGTGGATTTACTATTCATGATATAATTATGTATTCATGCTAGTTTTGTTTCGTAATTTCGAGATGTACCTCGGTTAAGTGTTTGTTTCAAACTCAGTAGGATTTGTTTAGTATTATTTCTTTAAAACGTCTATTGTTCCATGCTTATGCCTAAATTGATTTCCTACAAAGCCGTTGTGTTTGATACTTGTTATTTTGGTGCGTAGGTGCAGGAGGCATTGCCTTTGAGGAGGAGTGCTCGGAGGAGGCTGTTGAGCCAACCTTAGCTCGTGAGTGGCAGCCCGGCGACGTCATCTAGACGTCAGGTGGGATCTTGAGTTTCGATTTATCGTTTTGGGTTCTCTTATACTTTTGCATTGTATTGGCCTTTGTTGGCCTTTTATTTTTTGAATGTAACAAACTTAATATACTTTTGGTTAATCTTGTAACTTAAACTTTAATGGGAACGTCAGTTTATATTTCCTCCTTATGATATCTTTGTCTTGATGCTATTTTACTCGAGCACTTGAATGAATTATTAATCATGGCTTGTTGTGATGTGATTTGCTTCACGCTTCTGCATACTTGATCATGTGAGCTAGATCTTCGTGTCTCGAAATCCTCACCGCGGGAACCTGAAGGACATTATCTTATCTCATCAATCAACGTCACGGGCCCGGGTCCTCAGTCCGGGGTCGCGACAGGACTGGTATCAGAGCGGGATTTATTTCAGGCACTTAAAAGAAATTAGAAAGATCTTAGGGTCGTGGCGATAATTCGTGAGTTTGTTAGATTCGTTTAGTGTGACACCTAGGAAACCATCAGACCATATTTATTGTGTACTAACTCTTTGTTTTACAACATCATGCCTCCATGAAAGGCTCCCACCAACAATGCTTCAGCTAGTAATCAGAGTGAGGCAGATCCGATTGGTACACCCACAGCTACTCAATTTCAAGAACTTATGCAGGCTATGTTAGAGCAGCAGAGGCAAGCCAATGAAACACAGGTTAGATTCTAAGAGCAGATGGTAAAAAAGGATGAAGAAATGGCCCAAGTTCAGAGGAAACTTTTGGATGTTCTCCAGAATAGGCATCAAGCTCAACCTGTAGCCCCGAATATTGTCATCAACAATAGGGAGCATGACCCTAATCTGTTATTCGAGAGGTTCAGGAAGAGAGCACCAAATGAGTTTTTAGGAAATGAGAACCTGTTAGTAGCCGATGATTGGTTGGCGAATACTGAGAAGATTTTTGATGTCTTTACTTGCACGGGGAGGCAAAAAGTCAACCTCACAGCTTCCTTGTTTTATGGGCTTGCATATCAGTGGTGACAGACAGTCAAAGACCCCTATATGACGATGGCCAATGAAGAAGCATGGGCGGCATTCAAGACTCAATTTCAAGACAAGTACATTCTTTCCCATATCAAGAGGCAGAAGGCTATCGAGTTCCAGCAGCTCAAGCAGAGTAACATGACTATTTTAGAGCACGTTACCAAATTTGAGAGACTAGCCAGATATGCCACTGAGCTTATTGACACGGAATAGAAGAAGATAAAAAAATTCTTGGAGGGATTGAATCCCATCATCGTGAGAGATACCATTGGGGTAGTTCCACCAGCTACCTATGATGAAGCTGTCAAACGAGCATACAAGTTTGAGGATATTAACAATATGATCATACAAGACAGGAAGCAGTACTATCAGCAACAGAATCAGAGGCAGCAACACCAAAACAAGAAGCCAAAGCAGGAGCGGAATCAAGTGAAGCAAGGTTGTGCTCACTGTGGCAAGAACCATGAGACTCATGAATGTCGCAAAGCCACAGGTGCTTGCTTCAAGTGTGGGGCAATGAACCATGCAATCAAGGACTGCCCACAACTTCAGAATCAAACCGACAGGAACCAGCAGCAGAGGCAAGCAGCTCCTCAGAACCAAGTACCAATACAGAACCAAGCTAGGACACCTCAGTAACAGCAGCAAGCAAGACCACCAGTGCAGAATCAGAATCTTCGTCCTCCTCAGCAGAATAGGAATGCACAAGGCAGACAAAATCAGGCATAGAACAGGCCACAACAACAAGGGCATTTGTTTAATCTCAGTCGTGCGGATGCTGAGGCTGCAGGAGACGTAGTAGAAGGTAAACTTCTTGTTTGTGGAGTAGAAGCACAGATTTTATTTGATCCTGGATCAACACACTCATTTTTATCTCCTATTTTTGCCAAGATGATTGTTACACCTCATAGTCAATTAGATTATATTTTGATTGTTCCAACACCAGTTGGTAAACAAGTGGAGTGTAGAGCCTATTACCCTAACTGTCCAGTTTTGTTAGGAGATGTTAATCTACCAGCCAACCTTATTGTGCTAAACATGCATGATTTTCACATCATCTTAGGTATGGATTGGTTAGAAGCATATCATGCCACCATGGATTATTTTAGCAAAACCATAACATTCAGATTGCAAGGAGAACAAGCAGAACTGATGTTTCAAGGAAACATAAAACCAACTAGAGCATGATTTATTTACCAGATTGATATAGAGTGGATGTGAAGCTTTTATTGCGTTTATCACGGAGGATAAACAATCCCAAGGGGTGGAGGAAATCCCCGTTGTGTGCGAATTTTTGGATGATTTTCCAGAAGAAATCCCGGGATTGCCACCAATTAGGGAAGTTGAGTTCACGATTGAGCTTCTTTCAAGGACAACTTCGATCTCCATTGCACCTTATAGGATCGCTCCAACAAAATTGGGTGAATTGAAACTTCAGTTGCAAGAATTGTTGAGCAAAGGCTTCATTAGGCCAAGTGTTTCACCATGGGGAGCACCGATTTTATTCATAAAGAAGAAGGATGGAAGCTTGAGAATGTGCATTGACTACAGAAAATTAAATCAGGTGACTGTCAAGAAAAAGTACCCTTTGCCAAGGATAGACGAATGGTTTGACCAATTGCAAGGAGCAGCGTACTTTTTCAAGATAGATTTGAGGTCTGGGTATTACCAGTTGAGGGTTAGAGATTCAGATGTGCAGAAAACAACTTTTCGAACCAGATACGGACATTATGAATTCTTAGTAATGCTCTTTGGATTGAAAAATGCACCCGCAGTCTTCATGGCCTTCATGAACAAAGTGTTTGCACAATACTTGGACCACTCTACAGTAGTGTTTATTGATGACGTCCTCGTGTATTCCAAGAGTAGAGAGGATCACGAAGAACACTTCAGGACATCATTACAGCTCTTGAGGGACAATCAGTTATATACAAAGCTCAGTAAATGTGAATTTTGGTTAGAGTAAGTCGCTTTTCTAGGCCACATTATCTCAAAAGAAGGTTTAGCAATTGACCCGACCAAGATAGAAGCAGTTGTTGATTGGAAGAGACCGAACAGTGTGACTGAAATCAGAAGTTTCTTGGGGTTATCAGGCTACTATTGAAGATTTGTCCAAGGTTTCTCATCCATTGCAGCACCATTGACGAAATTGACCCGGAAGAATGTTCCATTTGTTTGGACCGAGCAGTGTGAAACAAGTTTTCAAGAGCTGAAGAGAAGATTAACCATAGTTCCAATCCTCACATTACCATCGGGCAGCGGTGGATTCATTGTTTTTACAGATGCTTCAAATGTGGGACTGGGTTGTGTATTGATGCAAGATAGCAAAGTGATTGCTTATGGCTCAAGACAGTTGAAGGATCATGAAAAGAACTATGCAACTCATGACTTGGAATTGGCAGTAGTGGTATTTGCTTTGAAGATGTGGAGACGCTATCTCTATGGAGAGAAATTCGAAGTCCATTTCGACCATAGGAGTTTGCAATACTTGTTCTCACAGAAGAATTTGAATATGAGACAGAGAAGGTGGATGGAATACATCAAAGACTATGACTTTCCAATCAAGTAGCATCCAGGCAAAGTGAATGTAGTAGCTGATGCATTGAGCAGAAAATTAGTGACCATGGCCAGCTTGAGAGGAGTCAGTGTTTTTCAACAGTTTGAAGAGTTAGGTGTTGAAGTGCAGACCCTAGAATTGGGTGTAATGTTAGCAAATATGACAGTGTCTGAGCCTACTTTTATCTAGAAGATCAAGGACAGTCAGTTGCAAGACCCAGATTTAGCAAGGATTGTAGATTATATCACAAATTATCCAGATTTCAAGATGGTGGATGGAGTATTGTATTTTCGTGATCGATTGTGTGTACCGAATGTGGATGATCTGAAGAATGAAATAATGACTAAAGCCCACAACACAAGATACTCCATGCACCCCGGGTAGCACAAAGATGTATCAGAATTTGAAGAATAGATTTTGGTGGAACAACATGAAGAGAGAGATAACAGCTTTTGTATCTTGTTGTTTAACTTGCCAGTTGATTAAAGCAGAACATCAGAAACCCCCAGGTTTGCTACAACCGTTGGAGATTCCAGAGTGGAAATGAGAACATATCACCATGGATTTCATCCCTGGTTTGCCAAATACTAAGAAGGGGAATAATGCAATATGGATTATTGAGGATCGTCTCACCAAGTGTGCTCACTTCATTCCAATGAAGACAGGGAATATGATGCATATGGCACCACTTGCAAAATTATTTGTTGATGAGATTGTTAGTAAGCATGGTCAACCCCGTCTCCATCACTTTAGATAGAGATAGCAGATTTGTTTCGAGGTTTTGGAAAACTCTCCTTGAGTCCATGGGTACCAAACTCCAATTCAGCACAGCGTATCATCCTTAGACAGATGGTCAGTCAGAACGGACGATACAGACTCTCGAAGACATGTTACGTGCATGTATGTTAGATTTCAAGGTTTAGTGGGATGAGTACTTACCACTTTGTGAGTTTGCTTACAACAATAGCTACCATTCCAGCATCAGTATGGCACCTTTTGAGGCACTCTATGACAGAAGATGCAGAACTCCAGTGTCCTGGGAAGAAGTCGGTATACGTAGTTTTCATGGACCGACTATAGTTGGAGAAACTAATGACAAGGTCAAATTGATTCAAGAACGTTTGAAGGTCGCCCGAAGTAGACAGAAGAGTAATGCTGACACTCACCGAAGAGAATTGCTGTTTCAAGTGGGTGACAAAGTGTTCTTGAAGGTTTCACCAGTCAGAAGAACTCTGAGGTTTGGACAGAAGGGCAAATTGTCACGGAGGTTTATTGGGCCGTACGAGATTTTGAGCAAGATTGGGGACGTTGCATATAGACTTGCGTTACCGCCGGAACTCTGCGGGGTGCACAACGTATTTCATGTTTCCACGCTCAAGAAATATGTTCCTAGTCCTTCTCATATTCTACAGCATGAGCCTTTGGAGATTCGAGAAGACGCTTCGTATGTGGAAAAGCCGTTCAAGATCATTGACACCAAGAAGCAAGAACTGAGAAACCGGTCTATTCAGTGGATTAAAGTACTTTGGGAAAATCACGAACCAGAAGAAGCCACATAGGAATTGAGAGATCAAGTTCAGAGGAAATATCCACACTTGTTGCCAGAGGTAAAAGTTTATTTTATTTGGTAGACCAAATATCCTAAGGGGTGGAGGATGTCGAACTCTAACCCAAGATTTAACCCGATTAGTGTATCCTTACTGTGTGCTTAGTCATAAGTGGGTTTAGTTACCGTTGGGTTAGAATATAATTAGTTTTAGTCCTGGACATGCTTTGGGAATTTTGAGAACGTTTTATATTAGACAGATATACTCAGAAAGGCTTGGGTGTACATGCAAGCTTGGGAGGATCGTGATGGGTTTTTGTGTTAATCGTGATTTTGATTTCATTTGAATTGATTTATGATTATCTACAAATTTTGTTTTTAGCCCGTCTGTGTTTGAAGCCCAGAAACCCAAGTTTTGGCCCGAAAGGGGTAGAATTGTCTTTTCACACTCCAAATCTGGACACACTTTTCGAAATCTCAAAACCGTGTCAAAAATATACATTTTGGAAACTAGATATTTCAAGGATTATTTTATCTTTCTTCGTCAACTTCATCCGAAGTCCGCAAGATCATGTTTTCATCGATACAATAATTAACACAATTGGGGCCCCACTTGTAAAGTACTTAAGCTACCTTTTCCTTCTCCCTCTTTCCACTCCCAAAAATCTCTGCAACTTTCATGACCTAGGTCTGAAAACCCTTTTTCCTCTTCTCTTTCCTCTCTTGAATGCATGAGCTAGAGACCTCCAAAAGAAATTCTAAGACTACCATTTCCTTCCTCTCATCCCAAGCTCTCTATTGGTATCATTTTCTTAGGATTCCTAGTTGGGCAAGCCCTCTATTTTCTTCCTTGCTTCTTGTTTAGACATCTATAGGTAAGAGCTCCGGCTCATCTCTTCAATGGAACTCTTTTGACTCCTAAGGATCTTGTTTTTCTAACTTTCAACAGCCATTTCGAAATAGGTTTCTTGTTTGCATTTTTGTGTAAGTTTTGAATGGTTTTTCATGGGCTTTTGTAGTTCTTGGCTAGCTCTTGGATTAGTATGCTTGAAGGAGAAGTTTTGTTTAACATTTGGGCAAGGCAAGTAATCTCTTTGGGTGTAATATTGCATGTGTGTTTGTGGATTACATTGTTAATCTTGAGATTCTATTTTTTATTGTAAACCCTTATTTCATTAAAACTTTGGAATTCTTGTCTTGATGAGCAATGGAAATTGGAAATTTAGTGTTTGGATTAGTTGTGAATGTGAATGGTTTTGAAATGAGGATTTATCCCTTGGAGAGCATGATGGCTCAGGGAAGTGCAGCTATTTCATAAATGAGAAGAAGAGGAGAAGAAATGTGAAAATCTGACTTGAAATGCACTGCTCGTGCATGGCGGTCAGCCCGACTATCAGCTGGTGGTTAGCCGCTACACCCCACTTCGGCTAACCGTGAGCCAACCGAATTGTGCGGTTCCTTTTCCAGAAGCCTGCATCTTAGCGGCCAGCCTGGCAGTCAACCGCCATACCTCACCTCGGCTAACCGCGAGCCAACCGAAATTTTCGGTTTCATTTCCAGAAACCTGCTTTCCACCGGTCAGCTTGTTGGTCAGCTGGCGGCTAGCCGCCACATCCAACCTGCGGCTAGCCGACAGGTGACCGTGAGGTGACCGAAATTGGCAAAATGCCCTGTTTTTGAAGAATTTTTGTAAGAGTGAAAACCAGAACATGTGAAGGGACCTTTAGCCCGATATTGTACACTTGATAACCTGAAATATCTTTTAACTTCGGGGGCACCGATTCTCTTTTAAATTACAACATTTGGGTCTCAATTATACAAGTGTCAACCAGAGGTCCTTACATGTGCTTGATAGACCTTGCGCTCGTATTTTTAGTTTTGATACAAGGAATATCATTGTCCACTTGTTTTGAAATTCAAGTATAAGCTCGCTTGAATATTTGTTTTCAGGAATCAAAGGGGACTACTTCATAAGCTTGTATGCATATTAATTATGCCCTTGCTTGTCGTGTCATGCCTCGTTTCGAAAAGTGGTTTCTTCCCTTTGTTTCAACCAGTTAAAAATGTGTTTCGTGTGTTTTGTGCATTTATGAATCCAAGTGAACACCACTGAGCTTGGACTGCCCTTTTCAGTCTGGTCCACTGTCTGGGGGTCCTTAAACATGTGGATTATCTACAAATTGGTCGTGTATTTTATTACACATCGTGCATGTTCGGTTTCGCTGCCGGAATCCCGTATTTGTGGGAATCGTGTCTTGTGTATACTATGTATATCGTGCTTGTCGTGCGTGCTTGCTCTTTTCATTATATATGATAGAGAAAGGATGGGCTCATTGTGGATTTACTATTCATGATAAAATTATGTATTCATGCTAGTTTTGTTTCGTAATTTCGAGATGTACCTCGGTTAAGTGTTTGTTTCAAACTCAGCAGGATTTGTTTAGTATTATTTCTTTAAAATGTCTATTGTTCCATGCTCATGCCTAAATTGATTTCCTACCAAACCATTGTGTTTGATACTTATTATTTTGGTGCCCAGGTGCAGGAGGCATTGCCTTTGAGGAGGAGTGCCCGGAGGAGGCTGTTGAGCCAACCCCAGCTTGTGAGTGGCAGCCCGACGACGTCATCTAGACGTCGAGCGGGATCTTGAGTTTCAATTCATCGTTTTGGGTTCTCTTATACTTTGGCATTGTATTGGCCTTTGTTGGCCTCTTATTTTTATGATGTAACAAACTTAATATACTTTTTGTTAATCTTGTAACTTGAACTTTAATGGGAACGTAAGTTTATATTTCCTCCTTATGATATCTTTGTCATAATGCTATTTTACTCGTGCACTTGAATGAATTGTTAATCATGACTTGTTGTGATGTGATTTGCTACACGCTTCCGCATACTTGATCATGTGAGCTAGATATCCATGTTTTGGAATCCTCACCACGGGAACCTAAGGGATATTATCCTATCTCATCAATCAATGTCTCGGGCCCGGGTCCTCGGTCCGGGGTCGCGACAGTAAAGTACCTTGATCCTCATACAACTCATGAGGCTAGGTTGAACAATCGTCCTCCAGGAGTTCGAGCTGAAGACTGGGTAGCATTTGTTCAGCATAATATGGACCCCAAAACAATAGAGCAACGGAAAAAGAATATGGATGTGAGGAAGAAATTGAAAATTTACCATACTAGTGGTAGGTATGGCCACGCGAGACTGGAGGAGAAAATGGTAAGTATTGTTAAGTATTGGCATCTTTATATAATTTAAATGTTCAGATTGCACTTTATCTCAAAATTGAACTATCAAGTGAAATTTGTGCAAATATAGAAACAACAGAGGAAGGAGGATTGTCACAACTCCGCCCAACTCAGCATGAAATTGTCCGCTTTGGCCCACGTGCACGCGCGAGGACTTCCCAGGAGGTCACCCATCCTAGTACTGCTTGTAAGACCCCGACCCGAGCGATCCCGATTAGTGCTTAGTTAGTTGCGTGTTGGTCTTATTTTGTTTTGTGGATTTGGTTTAGTTGGTTTAGAATAGCTTGGAAATAGCTTTGGGGATTTTTAGTGCCTTTGGTATTAGTGGGGCCCTTTGGGGGTCCCTTGTTTATGGCTTTTTGTGTGCTTGAGGTTTTATCTTGGTTTTCTCGATTTGTATTTTATCCCGATTTTACCGTTTTTTATCCCGTTTTGTTTATCTCGTTATTGTCTTCAACTTTCATGTTGATCCCGTTCCCGTTCGAAACCCCGAAACTTGACTTTTCTAGCTTCAAGGGCAAAACAATACTTTTACTCCAAATCTGTACCAAATTAGTGTTAACCCCGAAACCCGCGAAACATAAACTTTTTAGAAACTAGATATTTCGACGATCATTTCTTCCTTCTTCGTCGATTTCATCCGGAGCCCCAAAAACCACTATTTCAGCCCAACTAGGTTACTAGAAGGTGGAGCCCACTTGTGTAGCTTATAAAAAAGAGACTCTTTCTCCTTCATTTTCTCTTTTTCCAGCAACTTCCTTGAACCTAGGGTTTTTGGTGCACTTTTCTCTTCTTCTCCTTGCTCAATCATCACCAAACTTGCACCATCATCTCAAAAGATTTCATGATCTTCTTCTCCACTTCAAGGGCTCTCCATTGACACCATTTTTGAAGAAATCCCATCTCTCCAAGACCTTCTTCTAGCTTGCATTGCTCATTTGGAGAACCTATTGGTAAGCTCTCTTCCTAATCTTCTAGATTAGTGTTCTTCTAGCCTTAGAGAAGCTACATTTTCAATATTGAAAGCTCTCTCTTCTCCCTCATTGTTTTGACCCATTTTAGGGTTTGTTTTAGGGGTTTTTGGTAGAGCTTGTTTCCTTGACTTGCAAGAGTGCTAGAGCTGTTTTTCATTGATTTGAAGACTTGAGGCAAGTGGATGTTTTGACTCTTTTATCTTTGAATGAGTTTTAATGAAATGCATTTATGTTTTTACCTAATGTTTTTGAGATATTAATGACTTGTTTAGATTGGTAATAAATGCTCATTTTAGTTCTTGAAAGCTTGTTTTAATCACATATGAGATTGCTAATCAGGTTTGGAGACAATGTAGAAAAGATAGAAAAAAAATGGGAAGATCACTGAACTGCTGTAACAGAACCTGGGTTCTGTTACGCCGTTCACGCGGTCGACCGGCCAAGGGGCGCGGTCGACCGGCGACACTAGAACAAGCCCCCAGTTGACAGACCTGCTGCACTGCGGGATTCTCTGTTCCGCAGTGCACGCGGTCGACCGGCCAAGGGCGCGGTCGACCGGCCACACAGAGGTCAGGCTCTGGGAGCCTGACCAAAAGACTGTTCACCATTTTAAGTTACAACTCCCGGTCGACCTGGCCCTGGCCGGTCGACCGAGCCCCTGTGTACGCGGTCGACCGGCCATGGGCCAGGTCGACCGGCCCAACTGGAAACCCTGCAGAAAAATGGACTTTTGGCCCTTGGTTAGATGGACTTTAGATGGAACTTAGTGACCCTTTTGTGGACCCGTTTGACTTCTTTTGAGGACGGTTGGACCGACATTTCCTCATGGTTAATCCGGTCGTATCGGTACTTAACCTAATTCAATCTTGAACGGTGCGGAACGACGGGATATCCTTTCTTTTATCTAAACGCGAAATTGGGCTATTTGGATATCGCGAATCCGTTTTCCCTTCGACGAATGAGTTGGTTGTAAGGTACTACTAGATTAACATTGTGCTTAGGATCCCATCTCTATTAGGTTTTGTTTAACTAAAACTCGATTAGGGTTTGAATCCCTAAGGTGCATAAAGAGCCCGGAATGTCTCTAAACTCAAGGAGTACCAAGTGATCATCACAATAGACATACGGGGTCCTTATTCACTTGATTTTTATCGAACCCCGATACTTGTCCCGAATTTCAAGAAATGTGATTTATCATTCCCGAAAACATTGGATTTGAAACTAGAGCTTTTGCTAGCCCCGACATGCACTTCCCGTTTGAAAATGAAATTAGTGCTTTTGAGCACCCCGTCCCGCCCGTTTATTTAAGTGCATTATACATGATTTGTACATGTCTTGTTTTACACGATTTGACCTATGAGTCGGCACCACTAAGCTTGGCTTTCCTTGCCGGTTTGATCTACCGACTTGGAGACCCTTTCCCGTCCCGCCAGCTGCAGTCTTGGATCCCGCTACCCGGTTATTACCGTGGTCTTGTCCCGATACCCGGTTCGCTACCGTGGTCCCGTCCCGTATTGTATTATATATGTATATGTTACTTATGTTGCATCTCCTCACTTCGGTGACTGAGACAACATCCCGATATGCTCTTGTCACTTCGGTGATAG
Source organism: Camphora micrantha (assembly GCA_003546025.1). NCBI lineage: Eukaryota > Viridiplantae > Streptophyta > Magnoliopsida > Laurales > Lauraceae > Camphora > Camphora micrantha. The sequence goes on along the minus strand of QPKB01000009.1, from coordinate 15,565,658 downwards.
AGGACTTAGCTATGTGTGGTTGCCATCTTGCTTGTTTCCCGTTTCCTTGGATACCTTACATGTTTTATCTTGCATATGTATTTGAACAAATGTTTCTCTTGTTTTATTAAACTATTGCTTTGACAGGTTTAAATGATTTTCAAGGTATTTTCTATATTGTTATGTCTTTTCACCCGTTTGCCAAACCGTCGTGTTTGACCCTTGTTTTTGGTACTCAGGTCCCGTTGTTGGTCTCCCCGAGGAGGAGCACGAGGAGGCGGTCGGGGAACCGCAACGATTAGTTGAGTGGCACGCTGATGATGTCATTTAGACATTCGGGTGCCGAGTGACGTAACATTTTGGGTTGTATCTAACCATTCTTTTGGGGAAAACTTGATACTGTATTCATTGGCCTTTGTTGGCCTCTATTTTTGGGATCAATGTAATTAAACTACTTTGTTGTAAACTTTAACTTCATTTTGGGGTTATAGCTTTAATGATCATTGCTCATTTTGATACTAGTATGAAATATGCTTTAATCTTGTATCTTGGACATGAATGTATGAAATAGATTTGCTACACGCTTCCGCACACAAAAGAAATATTCATGTCGATGTGATATCCTCACCGCGGACACCTGTGGGAAATCGCGTGTACGAGTGGCATCCTTCTTGATGGACTCGTATACGTTTTGAGTTTGGTTTGGTTTAAATTATTCATGCACAATCAATCATACATCATTACACATACATCATTAGTCCCGATCCCGGATTAGGCCCGCCTTATTGTGGGGACCCGGTCCGGGGTCGCGACAGACTGGTATCAGAGCGAGACGTGTTTCAAGCAATTAAAAGAAACTAGAAATCCTAAGGACGTGGCGAGGATTCGTTAGAGTTTTCGTTAGTTAGTATCGTGTGAGCATTGTGTGACCCCTATTATATTATCTTGTGCTAACGAATTGTTTTGCAGCATCATGCCACCTCGCAAAAGGCCAGTAAATGGCAACCCTACCGCAAGTAACAGTGAACAGACAGGGCCAGTCCAAGAGGACATTCCCGAGAACACCATGCCAAATCAGTTCCAACAGATGATGCAGGCCATGCTAGATCAACAAAGACAGGCCAATGAGAATCAGGCTAGACTGCAAGAGCAGATGCTGAAGAAAGATCAGGATCATGCTAGGGAATTGCAAGAGATGCAGAGGCAACTTCTTGAGGTGTTACAGAGGAGACCCGAGCCTGTGCAAGCACAGTCTGCTATAGTGATCAATCAGAGGGAGGATGACCCGAATGCTCTATTTGAGAAGTTCAGGAAGAGGGGCCCGAAAGAGTTCTTTGGGACAGAAGACCCATTGGCTGCAGATGACTGGCTGGAGCACACAGAGAATATCTTTGAGATTTTTCAGTGCACAGGTAGAGAAAGAGTCCAGCTTGCTACATCTCTCTTCACCAGTTCAGCAGATATCTGGTGGAAGACAGTGAGGGAAGAGTACAGGCACATGCCAGATGCAGTGGCATGGACTAGCTTCAAGAGGCAGTTTGGGGACAAGTATGTGCCCACTCACATCAGGAGGCAGAAGGCAGCAGAATTTCAGCAGCTCGTTCAGGGCAACATGTCAGTCCTCGAATACCTCACTAAATTCGAGAGATTGTCTAGATATGCTCCTGAGCTAGTGGACACGGTGGAAAAGAAGATAGCCAAGTTTCTTGAAGGCCTAAATCCCATCATTGAGAGGGATGCTACCGGGGTTGTACCACCTACAACCTTCGAAGAGGCAGTCAAGAGGGCTTATAAATTTGAGAACTTCCACCATAAGATCCTCAGACTCCAGGGTAAGGGCAGCAGCAGCAGCAGAGCAGTCAGCAGAGGAATCATCAGCACAAGAGGCAGAGGCAAGATCAGAATGTGCAGAATCCTTTGGTGTGTACGCATTGTGGGAAGAACCACGAGAGTGCCCAGTGCCGTACCATCACTAGGGCATGCTTCAGATGTGGCTCTATGGCTCATCAGATGAGGGACTGCCCAAGGCAGAATAGACAGCAGCAGCAGCAGCAAGGGGCACAGCGTCCAGCACAACCTCAGAATGCCATAGTTGTGCAGAACCAGGCTAGACCTCTTCAGCAGCAAGCCCCACAGCAGCAGTATAGGCCACAGCAGCAGCAGCAAGCCCGTCAGCAAGGACCGAATCAGAATCAGCGTCCTCCGCAACAGAATAGGAATGCAGGCAGGCCACAGCAAGCTCAGAATAGGCCACAGCAGAGAGGACAGATTTATGCTATCAACAGAGCTGATGCAGAGGCAGCAGGAGATGTTGTGGAAGGTACTCTCCTTGTTTGTGGATTCCAAGCTAGGGTTTTGTTTGACCCTGGCTCTACCCATTCTTTTATCTCCTCCCAGATTTGCAAAGTTGATTGATATGCATGCTAGAGATTTGGATTTCCTATTGACTGTGGCTACTCCCATAGGTAAAGAAGTTATATGTAGGACTTTTTACCCTAGTTGTCCAGTCATGATAGGAGGGTTAGAGTTACCAGCAAATCTCATTTCTTTGGAGATGTTTGACTTTGATGTCATCCTAGGGATGGACTGGTTAGCAGGGTACCATGCTACAATGGATTGTTTCCATAAGACCCTCACCTTCAAGTTAGAAGAGTCACCAGCAGGAGTACTGTTTCGAGGAGACAGGGGTAATCCTAGTACAGGGTTTATTTCAGCGTTGAAGGCTGATAGACTTCTGAAAGGTGGATGTGAGGCCTATTTGGCGTTTATCACAGAGGATAAACGGTCCCAAGGGGTGGAGGATATCCCAATTGTTTGGGAATTCCCGGATGTTTTTCCGGAGGAGATTCCAGGTTTACCACCCATTAGAGAGATTGATTTCACCATCGAGCTATTACCAGGGACTGCTCCTATATCCATTGCACCTTATAGAATGGCTCCGGCGGAATTGGGAGAATTGAAAACACAATTGCAAGAATTGTTGGACAAAGGTTTTGTAAGACCTAGTGTTTCGCCAGGGGGAGCTCCAGTGTTGTTCGTTAAGAAGAAGGATGGTTCAATGAGGATGTGCATAGATTACCGGAGATTGAACCAAGTGACCATCAAGAACAAGAATCCTTTGCCTAGGATAGATGAACTGTTTGATCAGTTACAGGGTGCTTCCTTCTTTTCGAAGATTGATTTGAGATCTGGTTACCACCAGCTTAGAGTCAGAGAGTCAGATGTACTGAAGACAGCTTTCCGGACTAGATATGGGCACTATGAGTTCTTGGTCATGCCATTTGGATTGACAAATGCACCAGCAGTGTTCATGGCATTGATGAACAAGATATTTGCAGAGTATCTAGATCAGTTCATAGTGGTGTTCATTGATGACATTTTGGTGTACTCCAAGACCAAGGAAGAGCATGAAGAGCACTTGAGGATAGCCTTGCAGCTTCTGAGAGAGAACCAGCTGTATGCAAAACTCAATAAGTGTGAGTTTTGGCTTGAACAAGTAGCATTTTTGGGGCACATTATCTCCAGAGAAGGCTTGTCAGTAGACCCATCCAAGATAGAGGCAGTGGTACAGTGGGAAAGACCGAAGAATGTGACAGAGATCAGGAGTTTTCTGGGATTGGCTGGCTATTATCGGAGGTTTGTTCAGGGATTTTCGTCGATTGCGTCACCTTTGACGAAATTGACAAGGAAGAATGAGCCATATGTGTGGTCAGACAAGTGTGAAGTTAGCTTCCAAGAGCTTAAGAAGAGATTAACCACAGCACCAGTCCTTACTTTGCCATCTGGAAGTGGCGGTTTCACTATCTTTACCGATGCTTCGAACATTGGACTTGGTTGTGTGTTGATGCAAGAAGGGAAAGTGATAGCTTATGGATCCCGTCAGTTGAAAGATCATGAGAAGAATTATGCAACACATGATCTTGAGCTAGCAGCGGTTGTTTTCGCATTGAAGATGTGGAGACATTATCTCTATGGAGAGAAATTTGAGGTTCACTCAGATCACCGCAGCTTACAGTACCTGTTCTCACAGAAGGAATTGAACATGAGGCAGAGGAGATGGATGGAGTATATCAAGGATTATGATTTCCGATCAAATACCATCCAGGGAAGGCAAATGTAGTTGCTGATGCTTTGAGCAGGAAATCAGTGGGCATGGCAAACCTCAGTGGCACATGTATCTTTGAGCAATTTGAGGAGTTGAGAATAGACTTGCAGCCGCTTGAGAAGGGTGTTTTGTTAGCTAACATGTCAGTGTCAGAGCCTTCCTTCATCCAGAAGATTAAAGGCAGTCAGTTGCAAGATCCAGAGTTGGCCAAGATTTCAGAGCAGATAGCAGATCGTCCTGATTTTCGGATTGTAGATGGAGTTTTGTACTTCCGTGACCGTCTGTGTGTGCCAAGCATTGAAGATTTGAGGAATGATATCATGACCGAGGCTCACAGTACGAGGTATTCTGTGCATCCTGGCAGCACGAAGATGTATCAGAATTTGAAGGGCAGATTTTGGTGGAACAACATGAAGAGAGAGATAGCAGCGTTTGTTTCTCGGTGTATGGTATGTCAGTTGATCAAGGCAGAGCACCAGAAGCCTCCAGGGTTGTTGCAACCGTTGGATATTCCGGAGTGGAAGTGGGAGCATATAACCATGGATTTCATTTCGGGATTACCGAGGACTAGCAGAGGAAATGACGCTATCTGGGTCATTGTGGACCGTCTCACCAAGTCAGCTCATTTCATTCCGATGAAGACTGGGAAGAAGATGCACATGCTACCTTTGGCAGAGTTGTTTGTTAGTGAGATTGTCAGCAGACATGGTCAGCCAGTTTCCATCACATCTGATAGAGACAGCAGATTCGTCTCAAGATTTTGGAAAACACTGCATGAGTCTATGGGTACGAGATTACAGTTCAGTACAGCTTATCACCCTCAGACAGATGGTCAGTCAGAGAGGACAATACAGACTCTTGAGGATATGCTCCGTGCTTGTGTGTTAGACTTCAAAACTCAATGGGACGAGACTCTACCTTTGTGTGAGTTTGCGTACAACAACAGCTACCACTCGAGCATTGGAATGGCGCCTTTCGAGGCATTGTATGGCAGAAGGTGTAGGACACCTGTGTGTTGGGAAGAGGTTGGTACCCGCAGCTTCCATGGACCGACAATGGTTAGTGAGACTAGTGATAAGGTCAAGCAGATTCAGGCACGTCTGGAAGTAGCCCGGAGTAGGCAGAAGAGTTATGCAGATTCTCACAGAAGGGACTTACAGTTCAAGGAAGGGGACAAGGTTTTCTTGAAGGTATCACCTACTAGAGGAACTTTGAGATTTGGGCAGAAAGGCAAGTTGTCAAGGAGATACATTGGACCTTATGACATTGTGAGCAAGATTGGTGAAGTGGCTTATAGGTTAGCCTTACCACCCGAGCTATCTGGTGTACACAACGTCTTCCATGTATCTATGTTGAAGAAGTACGTCCCCGATCCTTCACATGTACTACAGCATGAGCCGTTAGAGATCAGAGAAGATGCTACCTATGTTGAGAAGCCTATTCAGATCATCGACTCCAAAGAACAAGAATTGAGGACACGGACTATTCAGTGGGTGAAGGTACTTTGGGAGAATCATGGACCGGAAGAGGCAACCTGGGAATTGCGAGACCAAGTGCAGAAGAAGTACCCACATCTCCTACCTGAGGTAAATTTTGTGTTTTATTTGGAGGACCAAATATCCTAAGGGGTGGAGGATGTAAGACCCCGACCCGAGTAATCTCGATTAGTGCTTAGTTAGTTGCGTGTTAGTCTTGTTTTGTTTTGTGGATTTGGTTTAGTTGGTTTAGAATAGCTTGGAAATAGCTTTGGGGATTTTTAGTGCCTTTGGTATTAGTGGGGCCCTTTGGGGGTCCCTTGTTTATGGCATTTTGTGTGCTTGAGGTTTTATCTTGGTTTTCTCGATTTGTATTTTATCCCGTTTTGTTTATCTCGTTATTGTCTTCAACTTTCATGTTGATCCCGTTCCCGTTCGAAACCCCGAAACTTGACTTTTATAGCTTCAAGGGCAAAACAGTACTTTTACTCCAAATCTGTACCAAATTAGTGTTAACCCCGAAACCCGCGAAACATAAACTTTTTAGAAACTAGATATTTCGACGATCATTTCTTCCTTCTTCGTCGATTTCATCCGGAGCCCCGAAAACCACTATTTCAGCCCAACTAGGTTACTAGAAGGTGGAGCCCACTTGTGTAGCTTATAAAAGAGAGCTCTTTCCCCCATTTTCTCTTTTTCCAGCAACTTCCTGGAACCTAGGGTTTTTGGTGCACTTTTCTCTTCTTCTCCTTGCTCAATCATCACCAAACTTGCACCATCATCTCAAAAGATTGCATTATCTTCTTCTCCACTTCAAGGGCTCTCCATTGGTACCATTTTGAAGGAAATCCCATCTCTCCAAGATCCTCTTCTAGCTTGCTTTGCTTATTTGGAGAACCATTTGGTAAGCTCTCTTCCTAATCTTCTAGATTAGTGTTCTTCTAGCCTTAGAGAAGCTACATTTTCAATATTGAAAGCTCTCTCTTCTCCCTCATTGTTTTGACCCATTTTAGGGTTTGTTTTAGGGGTTTTTGGTAGAGCTTGTTTCCTTGACTTGCAAGAGTGCTAGGAGCTATTTTCCATTGATTTAAGACTTGAGGCAAGTGGATGTTTTGACTCTTTTATCTTTGAATGAGTTTTTGATGAAATGCATTTATGTCTTTACCTAACCTTTGGAGATATTAATGACTTGTTTAGATTGGTAATACATGCTCATTTTAGTTCTTGAAGGCTTGTTTTAATCACATATGAGATTGCTAATCAGGTTTGGAGACAATGTAGAAAAGATAGAAAAAAAATGGGAAGATCACTGAACTGCTGTAACAGAACCTGGGTTCTGTTACGCCGTTCACGCGGTCGACCGGCCAAGGGGCGCGGTCGACCGGCGACACTAGAACAAGCCCCCAGTTGATAGACCTGCTGCACTGCGGGATTCTCTATTCCGCAGTGCACACGGTCGACCGGCCAAGGGCGCGGTCGACCGGCCATACAGAGGTCAGGCTCCCTGGAGCCTGACCAAAAGACTATTCACCATTTTAAGTTACAACTCCCGGTCGACCTGGCCCTGGCCGGTCGACCGAGCCCCTGTGTACGCGGTCTTCTCGTGTGTTTCCCCTTGTAATGTATCCACGGAAGGTGAAATTAGTGTGTGGCTCGGGCCCTCACGGTAAACTTCTGATCGGACCCATCCTTTCCTGTCTGCAGAAGGGAAGGTCCGGTCGCTTTCTGTGCAATGGACATATTTGAAATCTGCTCCATCAGAGTGGTTGGTCAAAGGGTCTTTACCCGACCGTTCTCATCGACCATTGATCTGGGCTTCCTCCACCTGAGATAGAGGTCCTCCACCTGGATTCTGCTCTTGATCTGTCATTTTTCTCAGCAAGAAGAAGAGTAGTGGGTTTTTCCCTCCTCGTTTCCCACAGACGGTGCCAATTGTAGAGTAAAAAATTGAGATGGGTTCCTGATGGATTGGTAATCTGACCTGTTAATGTCAACAGATCCTCCTTTCTTGTTTGAGTGAGATTCTACGAATGATCCCTACAAAATTCAAACAAAGAAGTCTCGATCAATGGGACCGATCGAGTTCCCTCCAATGTTTAAGTTAGCCATCGAGATTGGAAATTCATGTGATGACTAGTTTTTGATATGATTTTGGCGTATCTTTTCCTTCATCTCCTTCTCCTTTATCTCCTCATGTTGCTTGACACACCATTTTTCCCACCTTCCCCATCACAGCACGTGAGAAGATTGTGGCCCCTTTTTGTGGGATGTTCCTTCCCCACTTCTGTTCTTGCCTCTCTCCCCTCTATTAGTTGTTCTGGTTTTGTTTGAACCAGTTTTACAACAGACAAATCCTGCCTTCATGGGCTAATTTCGCAGGTTGGGTCTGTTTTTGCCCAAACCCACTTCTAGGTCGTTCAAACTTTACCCCCACAGTTTTCACCAGAATAAAACCACACTCCAAAATGATTAACTTTGTGGGACCCAACCAAAAGCATGACAATCAGAATTATGAACCGATCATCATCATCATTTAAACAAGTCGGTTAAAATTGACCTACACATATAGCCCACCTGATTCACATTTGCTAGGTTATGACTTATGTCGTGACCCAAGACTGGGTTACAGACCAAATCCGGGATCGGGACTCCATTAAAAGATGATGATAAGATACCAATGCATTAAAGCATACTTGGCTAATACCTACACGGATCTAAAAAAAGAACGTTCCATCCGTGCATGCGATTTCCCACAGGTGTCCGCGGTGAGGATATCATATCAACATAATATTTTTGTTTAAGTGCCGAAGCGTGTAGCAAATCAAATCCATAATTCATCCCGAAATAGCAAGACTGATAATTTGAATAAGAATAGTTAATGTCAGAGTGAGCAGTGATCATGATAGCATATTTCCCAAAAGTAAATATTCAATGTTTATACAAAAGATCAGTAAATTAACATTCCCCAAAAATAATGGCCAACGAAGGCCAACACAACCAAATTAGTTCCCAAAAGAATGAGTTAGACATAACTCCCAAAATGTATTGCATCTCAAAGCATGACTAGATGTCTACATGACATCGTCAGCTTGCCATTCAACTACAAGTAGCGGTTCGCCAACCGCCTCCTCTGGCTCCTCCTCAAAGGCAACGGGGTCTGGACCTAAGTACCAAAGAATGGATCAGACACGACGGTCTGGCAGGTGGGTGAAAGGATATAGCAATGCAATAATAACATAGATTTTACCTTAGAAACTTTTAAAACCTATTTAAACAATAATTTCCATAAAAGGTACAAATCATTTGTTCAAAAGTATGTATGCAGTATAAAACATGTAAAGATACCAATGAATCGGGAACTAGCAAGATGGCAACCACCACTACAAGAAAAAACATGTTTGGTGACATGAAAAAATGTCACCGAAGGCCCAATTTTTGTCACCTATTATCATTGGTGACACGGGATGGGGGTGTCATTGTATCCATGACACTAAAAGTCAAGGGTGACAAAGTTTGTGCACTTGTCATGGAATGATAGCAACAGTGACAAAAATATGGTGTCATGGAAGAAAGATTTTCCATGACATAGTGGGGTGTCACTGAAAGCAATGGTGACAACAATGCGGGTGCCATAGAAAAGAGATCTTCTGTGACAAGAATTGTCACTGAAAATATTTACCCTGACAACCAAATGCGTGTCACCGATAGTATTACTAGGTTGGCACACAAGGGTGACATACTCTTTTTGTCACAAAAAAACACAATCAAAATATTTGTTCCACCCAAATTATAATTTCGCACCTGCTTACAAAGTTTCAAATATTTGTATCTAGATACACCCATTAGCAAAACTTATACCACAAAGAAGCAAAATACCATTCAAATCAAATATCCAACAAGTCAACATTCTATCATTCAAGTTTACAACCCTTCAAAATATTCATCCTTCAACAATAAACACTTCAAAATTAATAGTTTTAGCATAACTGCAAAACATCCATACACGGTGTGTCGTGTCAAATGACAAAAATAATTCAAAACAAGTGTTTCAGTTAACTACAAAAAGTCTTCAACTCCATCTTGGTCATCTTGGTCAACTGCCAAAAAGTAACTCCATCTCAATCGATAGTTACCTACCTGTATAAAATCACAAAAAAAAAAAAAAAAAGTAATTATTCAACATGTTATGAAGACACAACTCAAAATAAATGTATGAGAAAATAAAAGGAAGGAAGCACTAGATGGTGACTGTATCGATGAATCATGTTGGGTGTTAGACCACCTGTTATATGATTAAGAGCTTTAAAGACTAGGAGAGCTTTTGGGCAGCTCCAGCATCCAAGATCCAATAAAAGATTTGAACGGAGGAAACAGAACAAAAAGAAAAAGAAGATGAAAAAAGAAAAGATCAATTCGGATAAAGCTAACTAAATAGTAACTGACCATTTAATCATCACCACAAAATCAAATGTGATTCCTATGGCAAACTATGATGCAATCTCATATGAAATCTTTTTGGAGAGAGAATTTCAATGTAATGTTTCCCCCAACTGTGAAGCTAGAAAAATCTCCATTCTCCAGCAAACAATATGCTCCAAAAATAATAGGACTTCTTCTATTCATTCCAAAATGTAAATCCTCCATTTGACCTTTCCTAATTTTCCAGTAGTCTATCAGTTCCATAAGAGGATTAGAAATCCACTCATTTTTGGAATCTAAATCATTCCATGCAACTAAAAGAAGTTCCAGGAAGCTTTTCACTCCAACCCAAACAGAACTCTTAAAAATAACTCCGTCGGTGAGTGTGCATGTGTTTGTGTATGAGAGAGAGAGAAAGAGGTCTGTAAATAAAATATGTCAAAATAGATATTAGGTAAAGTTAAGATCTTTAACCTGATAAAGACGAAGGAGGAAGAGGTTTGCATCCAAACTGTATGTTTGTGACGAAACCTACATCATAATCATGGAAAAATGGAAATATTTTAGTTACAGGAAAAGAAAAAAAAAACAGAAATACTCTATATGGAAAAAACTAGTAGGGAAAAAAAAAACATTTTCTTGATTTCGAAAAGGTCCATGACTTAGTGCGGTCCATGACTTAGTGCATCTCAAAGTATACACTTTTGCCTACTTCAACATTGTTTAACATCATCATCATAAATCTAAGACTGAAACATCTTTTGCCTAATCATCAATCTGCTCGCTGCAACACAAAGAAAATAAATGTACACACCCTAAATTCCTTAATTTGTACATGTTAATCCAATGACTGGGTTTCCAATATATACTTCGTTTCACCACTGAACATTACAAAAATAAATGGAACAAGCACTTTATTCTTGCACATAAAATACAAATGTGGTGTTTGTATCCTACGAATTTTCAACAAGCTTAGATTTCTGACCTTGAAAACTTTCAGAGCTGTTAGCTGGAAGCAACAACCATTCCCAAATGCAGTCTGCAAGGCTAGCATTATCCTAGTCTGGTTTCAATACCACCAAGGAGAGAGATCGGTCACTACAAAAATCTTAAATAAAAAAAAAACCCTAAAAACAACATTTTTTATGGCAAGGATCGAACACAGATAGGCCCACCGATTGGAAAGATTGGACAAACAAGTCCTAATCAGAAACTCTTGTATGCTGTTAACTACAGGTTTTAATTCTCGAATATAGAAACAAAACCCTAGATACAAATATTCACACTATCCCTAATCCAAATAAGCTAAAACCTAAATTAATGAGCAAAAAGGCATAAAGGGCATGTATAAACAACATTTATCTTCTTCCACCATAACAAAAGGCATAAACAAGCAAACAAATATCAATTGCTTTTATCTTGCAAATGTGTAAGTAGCACCCCCACCACACCTCACAACATGATAAGGTTTTAAAATATGAAACACATCTAAATCCCATCGACCATACCCATCACAGCCCTTCAAATGTAAAATTCCTATAAACAAACACATAGCAAAGAATTGATAACAAGCACAGAATGAAGAAAATGATGCACCCCGCTTAAGGGTTTGAGATATAATAAACAAAGGGGTAAAAAAAATTATTATCCCCTACAAAATTTGTGAATTACTTTGAGACCCTTATAAAAGGATGCCCTATTGCCCTACAAAGACATCCCTATACTTAAAACCAGATCAACTTCTTGGCTACAAACAAGTTTATTAAAATGATGGATAGAAATAAAATAAATGAAGAGTACCATCACAAAAAAAAAAAAAAAAAAAAAAAAAAAAAAAAAAAAAAAAAAAGAAAGAAAGAAAGAAAGAAAAAAGAAAAAGAAAAGAAAAAAAAAAGCTAAACTTTGTTCATACAGATTTTGGTTCCTTTCTCAAGCAGTTCACTTTTCATATAGTAACATTTCAACTTATAGAAAAAGAAAATGTTGTCCTTCTTGGCATAGCAAACTCCCTGTGAGGCATTTCAACAAACAAATAGTAGTTTTTAAGGAATTTTTACTAATAGATAATAGTCTCTTAGGAATTTTTACAATCAGATAGATGTCAATTGTATTCAAAGTGAAAAGAAAATACATTGAAAAAAAGAAGATGATGGGTAGGCAATGACGGTTGGGTGAACCAGCTAGATAGGTTCAATAAGAAGGCCCCTGTGAGAATATATGGGAAGTGGTTAGAGTCAAATTTAAGAAATAGCCATTCAAAAAATAAATCAATACCATTATTATCTGAAAAATATTCAACTCCCAACTTGTTATGATAGAATTGAACAATTTGAAACCACATGTATTCTTTAATCAACATTTTAACCATTTACTTCCAAACAAGTCGTGCAGTGTGAAGGGAGTACAACCAACCCTTCAATCCATGACATATTTTCATATATACTTTGGTTGAAAATGCCTAAATCCACAAATCCTAGCTCCATAGCCCAATAAACCAAACCTAAAGGGATAATTAGTAAAGTAAAACTAAATTAAAATATAAACTAAAAGAATGGAAAGTTCTAAGCTAACTAACACACTACTATACCCAAAGTGCATTAACCCAAACCTAAGGAAAAAGAGGGGCTTACCAAACAGTGAAGCTTGAAATTGGGGATGAGAGGCTCGCGGGGTCCACGCGGAAATGACGGTGATCATCAGAGGTTGTTGGGGCCCACTTGATTGGTGGCCCACTAAATTAGTGGTGATGGGGACTCTTTGGTGGTCCATTGACAAGGAGAATGAACAAGACAGAATGAAAGAAAGAAAAACAATGAGAGAAAGAATGGGAGAAAATTAGTGAGAGAGAGAGAGAGATGATGACATGGTGAGATGGGTCAGGGTTACCACATATTGACAGTAAAAAGTGTGGGAGAGAATGAAATAAAGAAAAGAAACAAGGAGGGAAACAGAGAAAGAATAGTAACAGAGAGGTAGAGAAAGAGTGAATAAAGAAAGAAAGACAAGAGAGATGGGTGGGTGATGGGAATCATCCCACGTTGGCAGCAAGGGGAGTGGAGGGAGACAGAAATAAAGAATGAAAAGAAAGAAATGAAATGGGTGAGGAAGGGCTGATACACGTTGGCAGCAAGGGTGAAATGAGAAATGGGATGAGGGGATGAGGTGGATGGGGAGCTCAATCATGTTGGCAGCAAGGAAAATGAGGGAGGAAGAGAAATAAAGAAAGAAAACAGAGAAAGAAATAGAGAAATAGAGATTGGAAATGGGGAAATAGAGAGATGGAGAAATAGGGAAATAGAGAGGTGGGTTCAGTGGTGGTCGACGGTGATCATGGAGGTCGCCGACGGCGACGGTGATGATGCCAGGACGGTGGCAGTACAAGATGGGTGAAAGAGAGATGAGTGAGTGGATGAGAGATGAGAGATGAGATGAGAGAATGGAGAAGGGAGAAGAGTTCGCTGGAGATGATCGTGGCTGGCGGCGGCGAGGTCCGGCGACGTGAGGCAGCAAGTTGTGAGGGAGGGAGAGAGAACGAGAGAGGTGAAAGAATGAGAGAAACATGGGTGTTGGAAATAGGTGGGCCTCATGGATGCGATTTCAAAACTTTTGATCCACTTGACTCAGGGATCAAACGCCCATAAGGCCATTAACCATATCCAGGATGCAATCCCTCATACTCATATACCATGTACAGCAATAATACAAGCAATACCATGCAAAATAATTTACAATAGATAGAGAAGCAGATTATACCTTTGCTGCCTGGTTGTGCTCTAATGGAGAAGGAAACTACTTTCTTTGTAAGCAACTTTAGATCTCCAAGACCCCTTAGTCTTCCACGCTATGACCCGTACCAGATCTCTTCTCTAAAGGAAATGGGTGGGATCTCCTAAAGAAAACAACTAGAAGCTCTAAAGGAAACTAGAAGAGAACTAGAAGAGGAAGAGAGGTATGTGTAACTCTTGCACAAAAGGGGCTGGGCATGAATTCCAAGGTTGTAGACGTCCCAGCCCCTTTGTTACTCCTTTTATAGCATTAAGCAACCTCCTTCTCTTGTACTAATTGAAATAGACGTCTTACTTCCACACAAAATAGTAACCTTACTATTACCACTATTAGAAGTCTCACTTCAAATAGAAATAGTAACTTCCTAATTCCTTCATCTTAGAGTTCTAGTAGGATTAGTATCTTTCCAATAACTTGGGCTAGCGTGGGGACCACTAGGGATTCCATAGAAAGCTGGCTCCAACTGGGACACCGCGACCCTACATCTCATGTGCAATCCGGGCCCACAGTTAATTGCAAATAACACCACTATATAAATGCAATTGCACTCTAGTCTTAGGAATAAATTACAATGAAGACCCTAAACTTCCCGATTACCACAATTAAGCCCCTCTATCAATATCTATGGATTAACTGGACTAAAACTGTCCCACCAATTTAAATCCACATCTTATTATCCTTGAGCCCCAATTAATTACAGTGATCATCAGTACCATCCAATTAACTCTTAATCGAGATGGGTGCGCACTTACTAATGATAAATCCATTAATTGGCACAAGGGGATAATATAGATAGATTTTATCTTGACCATTGGATGTTTCCACAGTCCTACTACCACGTACCCAAGACACCGAGGTGTTGACCTACAGTTGGCCTTACTCATTGGTGACTCAAAGCAAATGAATAGATAGAAACTTGAGTTCATCAATGTCTCAGGATTGAGAGCCTATTGATAAGGAATTATGAGAGCAAACCTTAAACTCGAGACAGTATTCCATAAGGTGCTTCTCATGGTCATTCAATACATCCAATGTACCCGCATCGTGATCCAAAATCTTACATTCTGATGATCGAGACAAATCACACTATCTCTTAGTGATCAAAGCGCTGCAACCTTATCAGATGAGATGCCCAGTTTCATCACCGGTTGTGAAGATGTTTAAGTACAAGATTTGTGACAAATGTCTCCCGTGTGTGGATCTCATCCATACACATATATCACATCTAATATACTAATGAGACCCAGTTCATCTCATGAACCATTTATGTCATATGTATTGGTCATGTGTATTAAGTAATAAAACACCATTCATCTCATGAAAGGAAAGCATGATATTATCGATAAATAAAGAAATTAATCAATTTATTACATCATCTGATAGATTGAGTCCATACAATCTAACAAGGGGCTGCTGCTGGGTGGAGTGGAATGAGAAGAGAGGGAGAGGGGTTTGACCTAATAAAGGAAAAGGGGGAGAGTGGAAATGGGTAGGGGGGGTTTGCACATGGGATAAGGGGGGTGGGGTATGATGTGGGTGAGGTGGGGTCCACATGGGATTATGTTAGGTGGAGGTGGAGTTTGACTTTTTGGGAATTAATAAAATGGGCTTGGATGGGTACGGGTCGGGTCAAGTTTTGGGTCGAGTTTGAGAGTCCGGATCAAGATGCAACAGAAGGACAAAGTCCGAGAAATTAGGTAATCTACCTGATGGTGTTAAAATCTCGAATAGTGGCAAATAGTAAAAAGCCCTCGGAACTTTCCGGAAATTGCGCCACACACCCCTACTGTACCCAAATGGGCTCGGATCTCAACCCAACTTCGCACGCGCGATCCTAATGATTAATCGGACCTGTTTGGCTTATAAACGAGCTTAATTATCTAAAAACACAATTAACTAAGCTAATTACAACCTTGGAATTTTGGGATGTTACAGGAGCTCTGCTGCGATATTCTCTACAGCTAGAGATGGCAAGGGGCAGCGACGGATTTGGGACCTCTTCTTTGCTGCTTCTTCTTATTAGGAAAAAAATTAAGCAATTTATGTGCTGGCAAAAATAAAATAAAAGGCATTGAATTTGGTAGGCTAGTAAAACATTAATCTTTGCGGGCAAAAAAAGGACTCGCTAGAGAAAATTGAACCTTTGTCGGCAAAAATATGTTGCCGGAAAAACTCTATCTTTTACAGACGAAATAAACTTTGTCCTCAGTAAAAGTTATACTTTTCCTGGCGTTTAATGATTGCTCCAAAAAAAAACTCCGGCAAAAGTATAAATTCTTATAGTGACAGTTGCCCTAAAATTTATATTAAAAAAAAAACATAAAACATGCAAAGAATTGGAAATAAATCAAAGCGATTAAAACGGAGCGTAGAAGTTTGATTAGGGCTTTAGTTTTGGTGACAACCAAAATCATGAAACTATGTCGTTTCGTTCACATAACTTAGCTTATTTTTATTGCCTCCATGAAACCACGTCGTGCCTAAATGAGGAGGAGCCCGCTAGCGCGAAATTTAGATCTTTCAGTGACAAGTTTGTACTTGTCACCCAAAATTGTCTTTCGGTGACAAAATTTTTTGTCACCGGATCTCCTCATTATTTGGCACCTTGGTTAAAGCTTTTCCGTGACAATTGAAAATTTTTTTTGTCACCTTCGTGTGCGTTTCTTGTCAACATTGATTTTTTGTCACCCAAGGGTGTCACCAATAGTGCTTTTTGTTGTAGTGCACACAAAGCTAAGTCCTCCGTCACTGAAGTGACAAGAGCATAACGGGGCGTTGATCTCTAACACACGAAGTGATGAGATTCAGCGAAATATACATGTACATTTAACTATGCGGGACAGGACCACGGTAGCGAGCCGGGCATCAGGAACCATGGTAGCAAGCCGGGTATCGGGATGGGACCACGGTAGTAAACTGGGTATCGGGATCCAAACTGCAGCTGGTGGGACTGGAGGGGGATCTATAGGTCGGCGGATCAAACTGACAAGGTCATCAAAGCTTAGTGGTGCTGACTCATAAGGCAGATAACAGAAATCGGGACATATACAAAATATATATGATGCACTTATATAAACGAGCGAGATGGGGTGCTCAAAAGCACAAATATCACTTCAATATCGGGTAATGCACATCGGGGCTAGCAAAATGCTACAATTGTAATCTTAGTATTTTCGGGAATGACAAATCATAAATCATGAATTTCGGGAACAAGGAATTACAATTGAACTTTCAAAATTTCGGGGCAAGTAATGGGATTCAAGAATTGCTCAAGATGAATAGGGGTCCCGTAAGTCAATTCAGTGTAAACTTGGTGCTCCTTGAGTTTTGGAAACATTCCAGGCTCCTTATACACCTTGGTAATTTCAAAACTTCGATGAATCTTCGTGGTGGGATTTCTTTCTTAAACGGGCTTCATATATTGTATATAAATTTCCCGACATAAGGGATTTCCTAATAAACCTCTCCCAAACATTTAAACATTTCATTTTTGCTCCTAACATAACCCCAAGTGAATAGAATCCATCGCTCGAGAGGACCTGAAGTTGGCTCTCGCGAAGGACTTTCTGGGAGGGTTCGCTCGAGCGGACTTGCCCAATTTAGGTTGGCTCAAGCTAACTGTCATCTGGAAGGGTTCGCTCGAGCGAAGTGTCATGATTGCTTAAGCGAACTGTCCAGAAACTGATTCCGGGGACAGTTTTGCTCCTTCCTTTCTTCTCTTCTACAACTATTTGAGGCTCCCTTTCTTCACACATTAGAGGGGACTTAAACACCTCTACATCGCATTCAAATTACCGTCAAAATTTCCACAAACATCCCCATCCCTCCCCCCCCCCCCCCCCCAAACTCCTCCATTCTTTTCACATTCAATCACCAAGGAAATAGAAGAAACTCAACATTTACAAGGATTCATTAGAGTCATTAGTAAGTGTTAAATGGAAAGACTACAAGGCAACATTTGCAAGAGTTAAAAAAGTTAACAAAACTCATTTATGTGCATTTATTTCAAAATCAATGCAAGTCAAGGATAGTATGAATAGAAATAACCAAGTCAACCACATTTCTCATAAAAACCATTTAATGCTCGTAATATCTATTCATCCACTTGGATTAGGTCTCTAAACAAGCAAATCAAGCTCTAAACATTCTTCTCAAGGATAACCTACAACACAATAAAAAAAACCCCAAATACAAACCCAAATGGTAAAAAATCAAGAATGGGGAAGAGAAAACTTGTAATAATGGAGATTGAGTTTCTCCAAGGCTATAAGAACACAAATATAAGAGATTGAATGTGAAGCTTACTTGTAGAGTCTTCAAATGGACAAGGATGGCCCAAAGAAGATCTTGAAGTAGAAGACTTCCTCCCACAAATGGTATCATTAGAAGGCTCTTGATGGACCTGTTTCTTCCTTTCCTTTCTCATCCGTCCCCGGGGCTGCTGAAAGGCCGAATGGAGGGAAAAAAAAGAAAGGTGGCTATCAACATTTTTTTGTACGGGTATGCCAGATTTTCTATTCTACTTGAAATTTGAAGTAGTGATCCGGAGATTCACTTTCAAAAGTAGAAAGAAAATCAACTCTTTTTTCTAACTTTCCATTGCACATGTATTTTAGAGAAAGTGACACAAGTTTTTTTTAAATGCCGTGAAAGGCGATTTGATTTTGTTTGCCGTGAAAGGCGGTTTTTTTTTTTTTTTGTTTGTTTGCCGTGAAAGGAGATTTTGCCGTAGAAGGCGGTTTAAAAATCTCATCAATAATGAAAGACAAGAATTGTGATTTTTTTTTGTCTCTTTAAAAAAAAATACAAAATACAATAGAGAAGGAAGAAAAGGGGTCTAACTTCTCAGGAGATTATGGGGACACGTTCAGATCGACGGTCGCAAGTCGTGTATGAGCTTCGCCCTTCAGATGAGAATATGTGGTGCTTTGATTCTTTTTGGCTTGGCTCTAACCTCAGAATTTTAGAGGATAAAGACGAAGTGGAGGTCCTATATCCAATAAAAAAACCGAGTAGACGGGCTGAAAAGCTGCGTCTAGGCCATGTTGGATAGAAGGGGAGAGGGCCTTGCCTTGGGGGGGTGGCCCCCCAAGGGACTTTGATCACCTTGTGGTATGTGCTGCAGCAAAGTAGCAGGATTTCTTCAGAATTTCTCCCTCTCTTACTTGCGTATATGTCTCTCTGATTTTTGGATTTCTCCTTCGTTCTTCTTGGAATGACCCCCTTTTTATAGGCTTTTGGTAGTCATGGGGTGATTTATGGCATTGATGAGAGAAATGATGGCATTGATGCTCCATGATGGGAGAAGTTACAAGTTTGTATTTCTTGATTTTGTAACTCATTTTTCTTGGCTTGTGATTAGCCGATGGAAAATGATGGGCATTTAATCGCCCTTAATCTGCATGATGAGGGGAGTTTCATGATTTAGTACTATGATTGCTTGGATTTGTAACTCCTTTTTCCTTGAATCTGATTGGGCCATTCAAAATAATGAGTTAATGACCGCATTAAGTTGTCATGAAATGGGTCATTTAACTTCATTAATTGGTTGCCAGGGCGTTCGAAGAGTCACGAGCCGTACCGCGTCTTTTGGAATTTTTCTTGCGATGATCGCCGATGGATCCACATGTTGTTTGATGCCAGATGGCAATGCAACTTCAGACATTGATTAATACCAGTGGGCCGATAGCATCTGTCTTGTCGATTTCTCGATCGGTTGAACAGAAAGAGTATTTTCTTGGTCAGCTGATTGGAGATCTTGGAGCGATCAACAATGATTTCATAATCTTGTTAGCGGATCCGAAATGTTGATGAAGATCAATTGATTTCAAGCATCAAGAATTAGAATTTCGGAAAATTATAGGGGTTGGAATTCCTGAAACGCGAGAAGAATCGGAAAATGGGCCTTCTGGCGGAAATCCAGCGACTCGGATTTCCAGGGTCGCCGGCGACCATAGGGGATTTTTCCCCTTTTGGTCACCATTTCGCGGCTGTTTTTAGATCTTTTCATTTCTTTTTTTCTCCTGTATTTTTCTTGACATTTTTCCTCATTTATTGACTTGATTCTCCTGAAGAAAACCTAACGAGAAGCCGTGCAAACCGGAGCACAAAGTGTCCTATTTTTTGGAAAAGTCTAAGGCTTTGTAGCTGATTTTCTGTCAAGCGTCAAAACTAGGTCAAACATTGTCAGAATGACCCGAAATTTGAGGTGAAGCTTCTTGAAAAGTAGATAGGACCAACCATGGGCCTTTTTTTGGGTTTTGAAGCCTTTTGGGGTCCCGTCGCTGCTAGACTTGATTTTACCGCAAGGAAGATGTCGCGCTTTGATGTACGGTCAACCGATGTCCGATTATCCTTAAATTTGACAAGGAGCCTATTGGAGTCATTTTGAGACGATCCATTAGCTCCGATTTGGATGTCATGGTCTCGAGAAGCTGCGCCGCCGGTAGGCTTGATTTTGTTCCCAAGCATCAAAGTCTGGTCAAACGTCATCGGAATGACCTGAAATTTGACGTACAACCTTTCGGAAGCATGTAAAAGCTACTCATGTGCTCTTCTCATGTGCTCTGTTTGATGAGTGATGGCCTCGGTGGTTCTCTCCGCCTAGATGCTTGATTTTGCTACTTGAGTGTTGATGGAGGGTCAAACGTTGTCGGTTTGACTTGAAATTTGACATGGAGCCTTTTGGAGGTATTTTGAGACCATCCATAAGCTTTGATCGAAGATTTGATGTCTTCGACACTGTCGTCGCCAGGAGCGCCGACTCAGTTGCCGGAGAAGTGAAGTTAGATCAAATGATGCTGGAATGGCCCGAAACTTCAAGTGTATCCTCCTTTTGGCTGTTTTGAAGGATTTTGCAGTTTTTGTTTGATTTTGACAAGATCTAATGCTTGAAGCGGCATTCGCCTATATGTGGTAGGATGCAGCTCCATGTGGCCTTTTGATGTCGAGAATGTGTGAAGGGGCAAAGTGGCATTTTTGGTGTCAACAGCTCTTAAGGAGAGGAAGAAGATGATGATATTCATTCGTCTATTAGCAAGGGCTTGGTAGTGGATTAAGATGGAAGAACAAAGAGAAGGAGAGGGAAAAGAAACCCTAGCTTGGGTGTTGTTTGAGCTGGAAAAGAACGGAAGAAAGACTTTCCTTATATAGCAAGTGAGAGTGGGTTCCACCACTAGCAATCTTGTGCAGCTAAGAACATGGTTTTCGGGATCTCGGATGTGTTCGACAAAGAAGGGGAAAGTGATCGTCGAAATATCTAATTTCTAAAAAGTATAAATTTCATGGGTTTTGGGGATATCAAATTTCGTGTCCAGATTTGGTGTAAAAAGACTATTTTGCCCTCAATGTCGGGAAAGTTGGGTTTCGGGGTTTCGAACGGGCACATGACTGATGTGGCAATTTGTTTGCATCTTTTTCCTAATAATTAGCCGTATGTTAGAGTATGATTTTGGTATTTTTTTTTTTTCGATTACTTAGGAATTTTTGTCTTCTTTTGAGTTTATTTAATCATTGGTCTTTTTATTGTTTTCTAGGTTTTAAGGTGATAATTTGGATGGAGAATTGGCAGAGCAACCAATTGAGCAAAAATTTGTTTTCCCGAAGTCCAAGTTTGACTCCCGTCAAAATTGCGCTCCTGTGGTATTTTGGCTATAACTTGGGTTACTGACGTCAAAATTTGGTGATCTTGGACTCTTCGGAAATCTAATGGAGAGGGCTACAACTTTTATGGACAGTCAAAAGCCTATTTCGGAAGATTTGGAAGTCGAAACGGCGCTAAAATGCAAAAGTCAGAATCTGTCCAGAAGTTTTCCAGCAGACAGGGCCTGTTCGGTTCAGAGTTCATATCTTGGGATATAGGAGTCCAATTGATGCAAGGTCAGTTGCGTTGGAAAGTTAGAATACGGCCCTACAATTCTTATGAAGACACTAGCTCAAGATGAGGTCGTTTTGATGGTCAGAATCGTGGTTGAACAGGCTGGCAGATTTCTTTACAGAATAGGAAGCAAATTCCTACAAATTAGGAGACCAATCAGAAGCAGAAAGGGAAGGGGGCATGCAAAACGAAAATTAGGGTTGGAAGATGGTTTTTGGAGAGAGTTTTTTAGAGAGAGGCGGAGAGGAGGAACAGGCATTAGGAGGAGAAGAAGTGAATCAACAGGGATCAATCTTCCAGTCCAATGAGTTCTTCTTTACTGCTTCATTCTTTTGTGCTAAATATTATGTTGCATTGCTAAGTTTTCTGTACTAGGGGTAGGATGTAGTCATGGATTCTCCAATATGATTTGAACCAATGTTGATTTGAATATTTCCTGTTGAATGCAATTTAGTGAATTCATTTTTCATGCTTGCAATCTAACTAGCCATTAGTTGCATGTTTAAGGTATCAAGCGAAGTAGCGAAAGTGGAAGTTTGATATTAGTTCATGGATTCACTAATCATTGGTTGTTGATCACGAAATTAAACAATGCCAATGAGGTTAATACCAGAATTCCATAAATCGTTAATGAAGTTGCATTGATTGCTATGATCACGAAAGTAGACATAGGTTTAATGTGGCTAACGTGTTTAGTCTTGAAAGAGATCATCACATACATTAGGGAATTCAACCTTTGTATGAAATAGGAGAGTATTAAGTCGATAGGCTCAGATTATAAAGGTAATTCATTGATGAACCCGAACCCCTAGGAATTTTATAATCTGCTAGTCATCTTAATTCAATTTGTTTTAGTCAATCACCATTTATATTTTCGATTGCTTAGATAATATAGGAGATCTCACATTGGTAATAAGATTTCTCTCCTCGTGGGAACGATATCCGACTCACCCTTGTTCTACAGGTAGCGATCCATCCACTTGTGGTAAGTTTTAGGGCAGTCAGGGACCAAAATGAAAGTTGTAGGGATTAACGAGATGGGTAAAACAGGATTAGAATACAATTTATTAGAGTCTCGAGTAATCCCACATGTACATGCAAAGTCATAAAAAGAACCCCCAAAGGGTCCCATCACTTACAAAGGCCTTCAAAATTCCCCAAAGCCATATAAAAAGCTATTCTACTCCCAACTTAACCAAAATCCATTAATCACGCTTAGAACTAAAACACGACTTAACTAGTACTAATCGAGGTCACTCGGGGCGGGGTCTTACATTCTCCACCCCTTAAGGCATTTGGTCCTCCAAGTGAAACATAAAACTCACCTCAGGTAGTAGATGCAGATACTTCTTCTAGACTTGATCTCGTAGTTCCCACGTTGCTTCTTCCGGCCCATGATTTTCCCAAAGTAATTTCACCCAATGAATAGTCCCTGTCCTCAACTCTTGTTCCTTTGTATCGATGATCTGGATAGGCTTCTTAACATATGTAGCATCCTCTCAAATTTCTAAAGGCTCGTGACGGAGTACATGCGAAGGATCGGGGACGTACTTTTTCAACATTGACATATGGAAGACATTGTGTACGCCGGAAAGTTCGGGTGGTAAGGCTAATCTATAAGCCACATTGCCAACCTTACTTACAATATCATACGGCCCAATGTATATCGGAGATAGTTTGCCCTTTTGTCCCAATCTCAAAGTTCCCCAGGTAGGTGACACTTTCAAGAAGGCTTTATCTCCTTCTTTGAACTGTAAATCCCTTCGGTGAGAGTTTGCATAGCTTTTCTGTCTACTTCGGGCTACTTTCAGATGTTCTTGGATCAACTTGACTTTACCACTTGTCTCACTAACCATAGTCGATCCATGGAAACTACGAATGCCTACTTCTTCCCAACATACATGTGTCTTACACCTTCTGCCATACAATGCCCCAAAAGGCGCCATTCCAATACTCGAATGGTAACTGTTATTGTAAGCAAACTCACACAACGGTTAGGCCTCATCCCATTGAGTCTTAAAATCCAATACACAAGCACGTAGGATATCCTCAAGGGTCTGAATTGTTCTTTCTAACTGGCCATTTGTCTGTGGGTGATAAGTTGTGCTAAACTGTAGCTTCGTACCCATGGATTCATGCAATGTCTTCCAAAATCTTGCGACGAATCTACCGTCTTTGTCGGATATGATAGAAACTGGCTGTCCATGTCGACTGACAATCTCGTTGACAAACAACCCCGCCAAGGGTAGCATATGCATTTTCTTTCCTGTCCTCAAATGAATAAAATGAGCTGACTTGGTGAGATGGTCCACAATGACCCAAATAGAGTCATTGCCTCTGCTAGTCTTTCGTAATCCTGAAATAAAATCCATGGTAATATGCTCCCATTTCCATTCCGGGATCTCTAATGGTTGTAACGACCCCAAAGGCTTCTGATATTCTGCCTTAATCAACTAACATGTCATACATCGAGAGACAAATGTTGCAATTTCTCTCTTTATATTGTTCCACCAAAATTTTCCTTTCAAGTTCTGATACATCTTCGTACTACCCGGATGCATAGAATACTTCGTGCTGTGAGCCTTTATCATGATGTCATTCCTCAATTCTTCAATGGTAGGCACACACAAACGGTCACGATAGTGTAAGACTCCATCTACAATACGAAAGTCAGGACGTTCTGCTATATGTTCTGAAATTCTTGCCAACTCTGGATCTTGCAATTGATTGTCTTTGATCTTCTGAATGAAGGAAGGTCCTGACACTGACATGTTGGCTAATATTACACCCATCTTAAGTGGATGAGATCTATTATCAATTCTTCAAATTGCTCAAAGATACAAGTACCACTCAAATTTGCCAAACCTATTGATTTTCTGCTCAAGGCATCGGTAACTACATTTGCTTTTCCAGGGTGATACTTGATTGGAAAATTGTAATCCTTGATATATTCCATCCATCTTCTCTGCCTCATATTTAGCTCCTTTTGAGAAAACAAGTATTGTAAGCTGTGGTGATCGGAGTGGACTTCAAATTTCTCTCCATAGAGGTAGTGTCTCCACATTTTTAGTGCAAAGACGATCGCTGCCAACTCAAGATCATGTGTTGCATAGTTTCTATCATGGTCTTTTAGCTGTTGAGATCCATAAGCAATGACCTTCCCATCTTGCATTAGTACACAACCGAGCCCAACATTCGAAGCAACGGTAAAAATGGTAAAACTGCCGTTTCTGAATGGTAAAGAGCACTGGTGCTGTAGTTAGTCTCTTTTTCAGCACTTGGAAGCTAGCCTCACACTGATCTGTCCATACATACGATACATTTTTCCTAATCAGCTTCGTCAATGGTAACGCAATTGACGAAAATCCTTGAACAAACCTCCAGTAATATCCTGCCAATCCTAGAAAACTTCTGATTTCTGTCACATTCTTCGGTCTTTCCCACTTCACTACTGCCTCAATCTTGGATGGATCTACTGACAACCCTTCTTTGGAGATGATGTGCCCCAAGAATGCCGCTTGTTCTAACCAAAATTCACACTTGTTGAGTTTTGCAAACAACTGGTTTTCTCTCAGAAGTTGCAGTGCTATCCTCAAGTGCTCTTCATGCTCTTCTTTGATCTTGGAGTACACCAAAATATCATTAATAAACACTACCACAAACTGATCTAGATACGATGTAAATATCTTGTTCATCAATGTCATGAATACCGCCGGCACATTTGTCAACCCAAATGGCATCACAAGGAACTCATAGTGACCATATCTTATCCGGAAGGCTGTTTTTAGTACATCTGATTCTCTGACTCTCAGTTGATGATAACCGGATCTCAAATCAATTTTTGAAAAATATGAAGCACCTTGTAGCTGATCAAACTGTTCATCTGTTATTGGAAATGGATACTTATTCTCGATGGTTACTTGGTTCAATCTTCGATAATCAATGTACATCCTCATTGAACCATCTTTCTTCTTAACGAACAAAACTGGTGCTCCCCACAGCGAAATACTAGGCCTTACAAAACTTTTGTCCAACAATTCTTGCATTTGTATCTTCAATTCTCCCAATTTTGCCGGAGCCATTTTATATGGTGCAATAGAAATCGGTGCGGTCCCTGGTAATAGCTCAATAGTGAAATCAATTTCTCTGATAGGTGGCAATTCTGGAATCTCTTCTGGAAAAACATCTGGGAATTCCTAAACAATAGGGATCTCCTCCACCCCTTGAGACCGTTTATCCTCCGTGATAAACGCCAAATAGGCTTCACATCCATTTTTCAAAAGTCTATCAGCCTTTAATGTTAAAATAAACCCTGCATGATGATTACTCCTATCTCCCCGAAATAACACCCCTGCTGGTGTTTCTTCTAATTCAAAGGTGAGGGTTTTATGGAAACAATCCATTGTGGCATGATATCCTGCCATTCAGTCCATCCCTAGGATGACATCAAAATCATGCATCTCCAATAAAATGAGATTTGCTGGCAACACTACTTCTCCTATCATAACTGAACAACTAGGGTAAAAGTTCTACACACAACTTCTTTACCTATTGGGGTAGCCACAGTCAAAATAAAATCCAAATTTTTAGCATGTATATCAATCATCTTAGTAAATCTTGGAGACATAAATGAGTGTGTAGAGCTACGGTGAAACAAAACCATAGCTTCATATCCACAAACGAGAAGTGTACCTTCTACCACATTGCCTGCAACCTCTGCATCAGCTCTATTGACAGCGTATATTTGTCCTCGTTGCTGTGGCCTGTTCTGAGCTTGTTGTTGCTTGCCTTGCTGTGCATTTCTGTTTTGTTGCAGAGGACACTAATTTTGGTTTTGCCCTTGCTGACGGGCCTGTTGCTGTTACTGCTGCTGAGGTCTATACTGTTGCTGTGGTGCTTGTTGTTATGGTTGTCTTGCCTGATTCTGAACAACCGGTATGTTCTGAGGTGGTGCTGGACGTTGTGCTCCTTGCTGTTGCTGATTCTGCCTGTTTGGCCTTGGAAAATCTCTCATCTGATGGTTCATAGAACCACACCCGAAGCATGCTCCTGTAAATGTATGACACTGGGTACTCTCATGATTCTTCCCACAGTGGGTACAAACTAGTAAGTTTTGCACATTCTATTCTGGTCTCTGCCTTTTATGCTGCTGGTTTCTTTGTTGGTAGTTCTGCAGATGAGTTTGCCAATTTCCTTGAACTTTGAGGATTTTTTTTATGAAAGTTATCAAATTTATAGGCCCTCTTGACAACCTCTTCAAAAGTTGCAGGTAGTACAACCCCCGTAGCATCTCTCTCTATGATGGGGTTAAGTCCTTTGAGGAATTTGGCTATCTTTTTCTCTACGGTGTCTACTTACTCCGGAGTATATCTAGACAATCTCTCGAATTTTGTGAGATATTCGAAGACTGTCATATTTCCTTGCACAAGCTGTTGGAACTTGATCGCCTTCTGCCTCTTGACATGGGTGGGTACATATTTGTCACGAAACTGCCTCTTGAAACTAGTCCAAACTACTGCATCTACCATGGTTTTTCACTCATCTTTGACTGTCTTCCACCATATGACTGCTAAGCCGGTAAAGAGGGATGCATCAAGTTTTACTTGTTCTCCCCTCGTGCATCGAAAGACCTCAAAGATATTCTCAGTGTGTTCTAGCCAATCATCTGCAGCCAAGGGATCCTCTGTCCCAACAAATTCTTTCGGAGCTCTTTTCCTAAAGCGTTCAAACAATGCATTTGGATCATGCTCTCTTTGATTTATAACAATCTGGGGTCATGCTGGTTGAGCTTGAACCGGTTCAGGCCTCATTTGCAATACCTCTAGCAATTGTGTCTGCATTTGTGCTAACTCTCTGTCATGATCCTCATCTTTCTTAAGCATTAGTTCTTGTAGTCTAGCATGATTCTCGTTAGCCTGACGCTGTTGATCAATCATTACCTGCATTATCTGTTGGAACTGATTCTGCATTGTGTTATCAATAGTATCTTCTTCAACTGGCCCTGTATGATCACTGTTACTTGCGGTGGGATTGCCGTTTAATGGCATTTTATGAGGTGTCATAATGCAGTAAAACAAGTTGTTAGCATATAATAATCACTGAAAAGGTCACACATTGCTCACACGATACTAGCTATCGAAAATTCTAACGAATCCTCGCCACCTCCTTAGGATTTCTAGTTTCTTTTAATTGCTTGAAACACGTCTCGTTCTGATACCAGTCTGTTGCGACCCTGGACTGGGTTACTGACCTAATCCAGGATTGGGACTCCATTAAAAGATGATGATAAGATGCCAATGCATTAAAGCATACTTGGCTAATACATACATAGATCTAAAAAAAGAAATGTTTCATCAGTGCATACGATTTTCCATAGGTGTCCGCGGTGAGGATATCATATCAAAATAATATTTTTGTTTAAGTGCCGAAGCGTGTAGCAAATCAAATCCATAATTCATCCCGAAATAGCAAGATTGATAATATGTATAAGAATAGTTGATGTCAGAGTGAGCAATGATCACGATAGCATATTTCCCAAAAGTAAATATTCAATGTTTATACAAAAGATCAGTAAATTAACATTCCTTAGAAAGTAATGGCCAACAAAGGCCAGTGCAACCAAATTAGTTCCCAAAAGAATGAGTTAGACATAACTCCCAAAATGTATCGCATCTCAAAGCATGACTAGACGTCTACATGACATTGTCAGCTTGCCATTCAACTACAAGTTGCGGTTCGCCGACCGCCTCCTCTGGCTCCTCCTCAAAGGCAACGGGGTCTGGACCTGAGTGCCAAAGAATGGATTAGACACGACGATCTGGCAGGTGGGTGAAAGGACATAGCAATACAATAATGACAATAGATTTTACCTTAGAAACATTTAAAACCTACTTAAACAATAATTTCCATAAAAGGTACAAATCATTTATTCAAAAACATGTATGCAGTATAAAACATGTACAGGTACCAATGAATCGGGAACTAGTAAGATGGCAACCACACAAAGTTAAATCCTCTATCACCGAAGTGACAAGAGCATAACGGGGCGTTGATATCTAACACATGAATTGATGAGATTCAACGAAATATACATATATATATATATATATATAACTATACGGGATGGGACCATGATAGTGAGCCAGGCATCGGGAACCACGATAGCAAGCCGGGTATCGGGACGGGACCATAGTAGTAAACCGGGTATTGGGATCCAAACTGCAGCTGGCGGGACGGGAGGGGGATCTCCAAGTCGGTGGATCAAACCGACAAGGTCATCAAAACTTAGTGGTGCCGACTCATAAGTCAAATAACAAAAATCGGAATAAGTACAAAATATATATGATGCACTTATATAAACGGGCGGGACGGCGTGCTCGGAAGCACAAATATCACTTCAATATTGGGTAATGCACATCGGGGCTAGCAAAATGCTACAATTGTAATCTTAGTATTTTCGGGAATGACAAATCATAAATCATAAATTTCGGGAACAAGGAATTACAATTGAACTTTCGTAATTTTGGGGCAAGTATCGAGATTTAAGAATTGCTCAAGACGAATAGGGGTCCCGTATGTCAATTCACTGTAAACTTGGTACTCCTTAAGTTTTGGAAACATTCCAAGCTCGTTATACACCTTGGTAATTTCAAAACTTCGATGAATCTTCGTGGTGGGATTTCTTTCTTAAACGGGCTTCATATATTGTATATAAATTTCCCGACACAAGGGATTTCCCAATAAACCTCTCCCAAACATTTAAACATTTCATTCTTACTCATAACATAACCCCAGGTGAACAGAACCCATCGCTCGTGCGGACCTGAAGTTCGCTCGCGCGATGGACTTTCTGGGAGGGTTCGCTCGAGCGGATTTTCCCAATTCAGGTTGGCTCAAGCAAACAATCAGTTCGCTCAAGCTGATCATTCTTTGTGAGGGATTCTGGGAGAATTTGCTCAAGCGAAGTTGGGTTCACTCCAGCGAAGTGTCACTATCGCTTGAGAGAACTGTCCAGAAACTGATTCCGGGGACAATTCTGCTCCTTCCTTTCTTCTCTTCTACAACTATTTGTGGCTCCCTTTCTTCACACATTAGAGGGCACTTAAACACCTCTACATCGCATTTCAAATTACCATCAAAATTTCCACAAATATCTCCCCCCCCCCCACCCCACACCACAAAAAAAAAAAAAAAAAAAACTCCTCCATTCTTTTCACATTCAATCACCAAGGAAATAGAAGAAACTCAACATTTACAAGGATTCATTAGAGTCATTAGTAAGTGTTAAATGGAAAGACTACAAGCCAATATTTGCAAGAGTTAAACAAGTTAACAAAACTCATTCTTGTGCATTTATTTCGAAATCAATGCAAGTCAATGATAGTATGAATAGAACTAACCAAGTCAACCACATTTCTCATAAAAACCATTTAATGCTCATAATATCTATTCATCCACTTGCATTGGGTCTCTAAACAGGCAAATCAAGCTCTAAACACTCTTCTCAAGGATAACCTACAACACAATTAAAAACCCCCAAATACAAACCCTAATGGTCAAAAATCAAGAATGGGCAAGAGAAAACTTGTAATAATGGAGATGGAATTTCTCCAAGCCTATAAGAACACAAATATAGGAGATTGAAGGTGAAGCTTACTTGTAGAGTCTTCAAATGGACAAGGATGGCCCAAAGAAGATCTTAAAGTAGAAGACTTCCTCCACAAATGGCGTCATTAGAAAGCTCTCAAGGAGAGGAGGAAGATGATGATATTCATTCCTCCATTAGCAAGGGCTTGGTAGTGGATTGAGATGGAAGAACAAAGAGAAGGAGAGGGAAAAGAAACCCTAGCTTGGGTGTTGTTTGAGGTGAAAAAGAAGAAGGGAAGAAGGGCTTCCCTTATATAGCAAGTGAGAGTGGGTTCCACTACTAGCAATCTTGTGGGGCTAAGAATATGGTTTTCAAGATCTCGGATGTGTTCGACGAAGAAGGGGTTAGTGATCGTCGAAATATCTAGTTTCTAAAAAGTATAAATTTCATGGGTTTTGGGGATATCAAATTTCGCGTCTAGATTTGCTGTAAAATGACTATTTTGCCCTCAATGTCGGGAAAGTTGGGTTTCGGGGTTTCAAACGGGCACAAGACCAAAATGAAAGTTGTATAGATTAACGAGATGGGTAAAATGAGATTAGAATACAATTTATTAGAGTTTCAAGTAATCCCCCAAGTACACACAAAGTTTTAAAAGGAACTCCAAAGGGTTCCATCACTTACAAAGGCCCTCAAGATTCCCCAAAGCTATATAAAAAGCTATTCTAATCCCAACTTAACCAAAATCCATTAATCACGCTTAAAACTAAAATATGACTTAACTAGTACTAATCGAGATCAATCGGGTCGGGGTCTTACAACTTATGACTTAACAACCGGCATGTCTCACCGACTCTCATACTTTCTCTCGAGACAAATCCAGTCATTCTTGGATTAATTGTAGAGATAAACATAGCTCATACACAATAATTGAGGGTCCCTTAAAAGAGCTCCAAAAGCTATGAGCAATTTTTTTTTTTTTTTTCCTTTCCTAATCGTAAGTAGCCCAAGGAATACTGAACCAAAAGGAAAGAGAGCCCATGAGATGACAGCCTATTTACCCATATGTAGGAACTAGGAAGGTAAGTGATGAAGATTATGCTATGGGGTAGGAGACCCTTCCTCACCCATCTAATTCTAACTGGGTCCATCATCGAATCATTTCTAGTGCCACTTGAAAGTCCGGGATCCTAACCCTAGAGGGGGGGAGGTGAATAGGGTGATCTACACTTAATGACTAATCATGGCCAATTTTAATTTCTTAACAAGTAATTAGTCACATATGATGATTTACCAAACAAGATGCGGAAGCTAACAAGAGAAATCACCACAAGCATACAACCTCACACAAAGATTTATAGTGGTTCGGCCTCAATGCCTACATCCACTACCGGCTTGTGTTCCAACACCCCACCGGATTTCCACTATTTATGCTTTTCAAAAGTCTAAGCAATAACCTTTACAATGATGTTTTTCTAGGTTAAACAACAACCTATCAATGTGCTTTTCTAGGCTAAGCAATAACCTTTACAAGATGCTTTTCAAAGGCTAAGCAATAACCTCTACAAGAAAAAGATTTCTTCTCAAAGAAGTGTCTACACAAACACTCAAAGAGATACAATTTAAGCTCAATACATTTGCCTCTTAAATAGGCTGATATGAAGGTTTAAATCAAGATACAAACATACACAAACAATTAGCAAAGGTGTGTGCTCAAAGTGTATGAATGTTTACTTCAATCATTTTCTAAAAGAAAGCTCACAAATGAATGCTTGATGCATTTGAAAATCTAAGCACTGAAAATGATGATTGAAGTTATAAACCAATCACATGAAGAATTCGAACAACTTGGAAAGACATGCTACACAAGTTGTATGAAGTTTTAAAGATTAAAAACACATGTGATTGAGATAAGGATGTTTGCAAAACAAACTAGTATTCCAAGGTGATATTGTGTTTGCAAAACATCTCAACTAAAGCTAGAAATCATGCAAAAATGAGATTACAAAGAATTAAACATGCATGATTGTAAATGGAATGAAAATCAAAGTTAACTTAAAAGATATACCTTTTTAAATCTCAAACATTTGATTTCCAATTTGCCTCTAGCTTTCCTAGCTTATTCCTCTTCTTTAGGCTTCAAAATTGTTCAAAGATTTCATACCAACAGCCTTTTGAAAGAAGGGAATAGAATGGACTTTTATACAAAAAGACAATCCAACGGCTAGTTGGCCCGGTCGACCCCATGACCATGCGGTCGACCGGGTCCAACGGTCATATTGGCCCAACGGCTCTTTACGCGGTCGACCGGCCCCTTGCGCGGTCGACCGGGTACACAGGATTCTGAGAAATATTTTCAGAATTTTGAGAACCTGTTTTTAGTGTACGCGGTCGACCTGGTGCTTGGTGCGGTCGACTGGGTACACTGGCCAGAGCAGAGTTCCAACTGAAATTTTAAGAAAGTGATTTATGAAAAGATGAACTCTTAGCCAATATGTTTTATGCATACTAAAATGATTCTAAAAAGGAGATATGTATGCAAAACATGAACCTCGATTTCAAACTTGATTTTTCAAAATCATGCACGAAGAACTTTAGGCTTTTGAAAATACATTTTAAGTTCTAAAAACATGCAGGATGAAGTCTTTGAAAATCAAAAACATTTTCAAGTCTAAGGTCCAGATTTCAAGGTCCAAACTATGATGAATGTGTGTGTGATCAGTTGACTGAAGATGACAGTGCTTCCATCAAATTAGCAACATACAAAAATCCTAACACCACTCTGACATTTGAGATGGGCTATGACACACTATTAGAGAGTGACATATAGCTGTGGATGTCTCGAGGCCTTTGATACTAGGGTTTGTGGGATCTAAAGGATGGGTTGGGACATATCGGTTTAAATGGGTTGGCGGCATTGGATGAAGGACATGCAGGTTAGGTCAGGTAGACCCGTATCGAGTCTAGGTTGGATATAAACCTGTAGATACCCCTGGTCGATTCGACCCATTTTTACCTGACCCAACCCGTTTGTTAACCCCGCAAAGATAGCATTTGATCCAATCTAGTGTAATTATTTGCAATCATTTTCACATCTGACTCATAACTCTAAGATCCATCCGTATGATCATCAAGATCTGACGGTTATCTTACACCCACTTCTCCCTGCTTGCCAGATGGTGAGGCCCCAGTGCACGAGCTCCCACCCCTAAGAGTGAAGGACCTACCTGTACCCAGTTCGACTATGAATTCAGACACATTTCTTCAGTTGGGCAGCGACATATACAATGCAACAATATCCTCGTCAGGAATCATCTACAACACACTCGATGATTTGGTAGGAACAGAACTCGCAAAACTGACCCATGATTCACCAATTCCCCATTTTGCTATAGGTCCCCTTTATAAACAATCAGTGGGCTTGGCCTTGGCCTCAAGGAAGCAGGACCACAGTTCAATCGTGTGGCTCGATAAACAGGCACCCGGGTCCGTTATCTATGTTAGCTTGGGTAGCATAGCTGCCATTAATAATACCCAGTTTGTGGAGATAGCTTAGGGGCTAGCCAACAGCAACATACACTTCTTGTGGGTGGTTGGACCTGGCTCGGTTCATGGGTCCGAGCGGGTCGAACTGCCAGAAGGGTTTGAAGATAAGACGAGTGGGAGGGGACTGGTCCTCAAATGGGTCCCACAAATAGAAGTGCTGGCCCATCCTACTGTGGGGGGATTTTGGACCCATTGTGGTTGAACTCTACAATGGAGAGCGTTGGTGAAGGGGTCCCCATGCTCTGTTGGCCTTGCTTTTGGGATCAGAAGGTAAATGCTAGGTATGTGTCCCATGTTTGGAAGGTGGGTGTGGAACTTGAGAGTGTGCTAGAGAGAGGGGAGGTTGAAAGAGTTATAAAATTACTGACAGTGGATGAGGAAGGGGCTGAAATCAGAAAGAAGGCAAAGGAGCTGAAGGAATCTACGGAGCGGGCTGGGAGAGAGGGAGGTTCTTCCTTCATAGCCTTGAATAGTTTGAATGAGCTTATCAGGTCTATGTAGTTACTATATGTTGGTACTTGGGTTTAGTGGGACATCTATGAATAATGTATCTCGTGAGGAAAAAACTCCTTTAATCATGAAACAATTTTATCATCTCCAATAGTAGTTTCGTTTTCTTATTTATTATTTTTGTTAAAAACCATAAAAGATTACATATATTAAATCAGCAATTCTCTTTGCGAGAGAGTGACACGTGTCGCCTCCTATTTGGCTTTCACAATGACATGTTAGAGTTTGTAAATCTTATTTGGACTACCTATCTTAAAGGGGAGATGCTCTTATGAGAGATATCTCTCACCTTATATGAGAGATTGGAGTGGGGGGCCCTCACATTTAAGTTATTGGCATTGGATATGGATATGAGGGCCCCCACCCAATCTCTCATTTAAGGTGAGAGATATCTCTCATGGGAGCATCTCTCATCTTAAAGTATGTAAATATAAATGTCTTTATTTCACACCTCAAAACAAGATATGTTTCCAAAACTGAAAATCCATCTCAATATCATTGGATGCCATTAAGATTCTATCTGATAAAAGAAAATTAAGAATGAAACTTTTGAGCCCCATTTTATGTTGCCCATCATGTGAGCCCCACTTCCTATTAATATCTATTACCTCATATTAATATTGGGCAAAAGTGTTAGTCCCACTCCTCTATTTATGCTTCTGAGTTCTGATTATCTATGCCCCACTTTCTTTTAATATCTACCATTTCCTCTTAATATCCGGGCCCAATTTTAATAACTTTTCATATAAGATAAACTTTCTAAATCTAGTAAGATAATCAATTTTAATGAAACTCGCTCCTATGCAATTAAAAATAAATAAATATATATATGATAAAATCCTTAATTATCATACAATAGCCAATCTTATAATTTTATATACAAAAAACCTCTTCCAATAATATTCTTCTCTATCTCCATATCTTCATCTACATCCCAATAGATTTCAACATATAAGTCAGTTCATTGTTTAATTATTGGTTTTATATCTTATTAATTTTTTCATTTGCATCTGATTGTTTCATAATTATATTGAGAAATTCTTTCACATACATAATACTTATTTTTTTCACATATGCATTGGATTGTTCCCCAATTATGGTAAATTATGTAATTTAGATCCTTTTTTTGCATCAGTTAATGTGGAATGAGGGACGACTTGATTAATTAGGCTATGTATTAAGATCGGTTCTTTGGATTTGTGGCTTGCAGATAGGGCCCTAAGAACTCTCTTTGAAAATCTATCTAGATGTTAATGGCGTTGGAAGTAGGTGGACCTCCTGGATATGTTTAAAAAACTTTTGACCCACTTGACATAGGAATCAAGTATCAATAAGGCTACAAAACCCAATCCAGGATTTAAAAACCTCAAACTCATAATCAAGATTAGTAAACACTATATCTAGGATAGTAAATAGCATCAACATGCAACCAAAATAAATCCACAACATACAAGGAAGTAGATTATACCTTTGGACCTTGGTAGTGTTCCAAAGGAGAAGAAGACAATTATCTTGAACAAGAACTCTTCTTATAGCGAATTAAGGATCTTCAAGACCTTGTTGTCTTCCACGCTGTGACTCGTTTCAGATCTCTTTTTTCAAGAAGAATGGTGAAATCTCCAAGAGAATCAACTAGAAGCTCTAAGAAAACTAGAAGAAGAAGAAGAGAAAGGAGGAAGTGCAACTCTTGCACTATTTGGTGTGAATTCCAAGGTGGACGTCCAAGGGGTTTGGTTCTCCTATTTATAGCCCTATGCAACCTCCTCTTACTAATTAAAATAGAATTCTCACTTCCATAAAAATTAGTAATTATCTTCTTTCTAATTATTATTAGAAGTCCCACTTACATAACAATTAGTAACTTACTATTACCACTATTATAAGTCTCACTTCAAATAGAAAAAGTAACTTTCTAATTCCTTTCCTTTTGAATTCAAGTAGAATTAGTAACGATCAAATAATTGAGCTAGCATGAGAACCACTAGGGATTCTATAGACAGCTGGCTCCAACTGGAACACCCCGACCCCACATCTTGTGTGCAATCTAGGTCCACAATTAATTGCAAATAACTCAACTATATAAATGTAATTGCACTCCATTCTTAGGAATAAATTACAAAGAAGACCATAAACTTCCATATTACCACAAGTAGGCCCCTCCATCTATATTCATGGATTAATTGGACCAGTCCACCAAATTAGATTCATATCTTATTATCCTTGAGACCCAATTAATTATAGTGATCATCAGTACCATCCAATTAACTCTTAATTGAGATGGGTGCGCATTTACTAATGATAAATCCATTAATTGACATAAGGGGATAATGTAAATAGATTACATCTTGACAATTGAATGTTCACACAATTTTTTTACCACGTACCCAAGACACCGAGGTGTTGACCTACAGTTGGCCTCACTCATTGGTGACTCAAAGCAAATGAATAGACAGAAACTTGAGTTCATTAATATCTTAGAATTGAGAGCCTATTGCTAGGGAATTATGAGAGCAGACTTTAAAGTATAGACAGTATTTCATAAGGTGCTTCTCATGGTCCTTTAATACATCCAATGTACTAGCACCATGATCCAAAATCTTACATTCTGATGATCGAGACAAATCACACCATCTCGTAGTGATCAAAGTGCTACAACCATATCAGATGAGATGCCCAATCTCCTCACCGGTTGTGAATCAATTTAAGTATAAGATTTGTGACATATGTCTCTTGTTTGTGGATCTCATCCACACATGTGTCACATCTAATATACTTGTGGGCTCCGGTTCATCTCATGAACCATCTGTCATCCATATTGGTTATGTGCAAGAAAATAATAAAACACTATTCGTCTCATGAAAGTAAAGCATGATTATATTGATAAATAATGATATAAATCAATCTATAACATCATCCATGTTGACACCAAAAATGTCACTTTGCCTCTTCACAAATTCTCAACATCAAAAGCCACATGGAGCCACATCCTACTACAAATAGGCAATGCCGCTTCAAACATCAAATCTTGTCAGAACCAAACAAAAACTGCAAGATTCTTCAAAATAGCCAAAAGAGGGGTACACCTAAAGTTTCGGACCATTTCAACATCAGTTGACCTAACTTCACTCCTCCAGCAGTTCAGCAGGAGCTCCCAACGGCAGTGAAGCCATAGACCCTGACACACAAAACAGAGCACATAGCTGGTCTCAAAATGCCACTAGGAGGCTCTACATCAAGTTTCAGGCCATTCTGACATCATTTGCCCCAAAAAGGAAATAGTCGCAGTAAAGTTAGCTCTCCCAACGGCGACAGTGTTGAGGACATCAAAATTTCTATAAGAACCTACGGATGATTCCAAAGTACCTCTAAAAGGCTCCGTGTCAAATTTCAAGCCAAACCGACAACGTTTGACCCTCCATCAACACTCGGAAGCAAAATCAAGCTTCTCGGCGGCAATAACCATTGAGGCCATCACTTATCAAACAGAGCACATGGGTAGCTCCAACATGGTTCCAAGGGGTTACACATCAAATTTCAGGTCATTCTGAAGATGTTTGACCCGACTTTGACGCTCGGAAAAAAAATCAAGCCTCCCGGCGGCGGAGCTTCCCGGGACCATGACATTTAAATCGGAGCTAGTGGATCATCTCAAAATGACTCCAATAAGCTACCTGTCAAATTTTAAATCAATCGGATGTCGGTTGACCGCACATCAAAGCGTGACATCTTCCTCGTG
The DNA here is from genome assembly GCA_003546025.1 of Camphora micrantha. Lineage (NCBI taxonomy): Eukaryota > Viridiplantae > Streptophyta > Magnoliopsida > Laurales > Lauraceae > Camphora > Camphora micrantha. Next base: position 15,527,639 of record QPKB01000009.1, on the reverse strand, counting down.
GCAAAATCAAGTCCACTGGCGACGGGACTCCATACGGCTTCAAAACTCAAGAAAAAGCCTATGGTTGGCCCTATCTATTGCTTAGCAGGCTTCACCTCAAATTTCAAGTCATTCCGACATCGTTTGACCTAGTTTTGACTTTGTGCTCTGATTTGCACGGCGTCTCACCAGAATTTCTTTAGTAGAATCAAGCCAATAAATGAGGAAAAATGTCAAGAAAAATACAGGAGAAAGAAAGAATCGAGAAATTGGAGAAACGGCTGAAAGACGGCGACCAAAGGGGAAAATCCCCCATGGTCGCCGGCGACCCTGGAAATCCGGGTGGCCGGATTTTCGCCGAATGACCATTTTTCCAACCCGTTTCGTGTTTCGAGATTTTCGACCCCCGTGGTTTTCCAAAATTCTGACTTTTGAGGCTCACAATCCGTTGATCTTCATCAACATCACGGATCCGTCGTCAAGAGCATCATGTCATCATTAATCGCTTTAAAATCGTTAATCGGCCAACCAAGAAAGTACGCTTTCTGCCCGATCGATCAAGAAATCGACAGGACAGATGTTACCGGGCCATTGGTATCAATCAGTGTCTGAAGTTGTGTCGCGATCATAGACCGAAGTGGTTGGGAACCATGTAAACCTGTTAAAACAATAAATCTCATAAAACAGAATGATCATTTGTTCGAAACATAAATGCAATATAAAACATGTAAGGTATCCAAGGAAAGCGGGAAACAAGCAATATGGCATCCACACGAAGCTGATTCCTCTATCACCGAAGTGACATGAGCATATCGGGATGTTGACCTTAGTCACCGAAGTGAGGAGATGCAACATAAGTAACATATACATATACATAATAAATACGGGACATGACCACGGTAGGGAACCGGGCATCGGAAACCACAGTAGCAATCTGTGGCATCAGGATAAGACCACGGTAATAACCGGGTAGCGGAATCCAAACTACAGCTGGCGGGACGGGAGGGGAATCTCCAAGTAGGTGGATCAGACCAACAAGGTTATCCAAGTTTAGTGGTGCCGACTCATGGGTCATCACATAAAACAAGGCATGTACAAAATTCATATGAGGCACTGATATAAACGGGCGGGACAGGTGCTCGAAGGCACAAATATCATTTCAAACGGGAAGTGCAAATCGGGACTAGCAAAATGTTACAATACAGTTTCAAAGCTTTTGGGAATGATGAATCAAAATTCATCATTTTCGGGACAAGTATCGGGATGCAAAACTACTCAAGGTGAATAAGGGTCCCATATGTCAATTTCAATATAAATTGATACTCCTTGAGTTTGGAGACATTCCGGGCTCTTTATACACCCTAGGATTTTCTCAAGGTTTCAAATGAATCTTTGTGTGATGGTTCCTCTCTCAAACGAACTCATACATATCTCGGGTTCAACAGTCTCCATCATTCTCTAAAAGGGTGCACAAATGATTGGGCCAGAATCCTCGTCGTTTCTCTTTATTTTAGAAATTCTGTGTGATCTCAATCACCTGGGGGTCAGCTGGCGGTTAGCCGCTGATGGGTTCGACGGCTAGCTGCTGGATAACCGCGAGACTGACCACGGATTCACCAGGTGGCTACAGAACTCTAGAAATGTAACTGAAATGGGTTCGGTTAGCTGACGGCTAGTCGCTGATGTATTCGGCGGTTAGCCGTTGGCTAACCGTGAGGCAGACCGCGCCTTCTGGGAGAAAACATACTCTTTGGAAAAGTGACCGCAACGGTTCGGTCATCTGGCGGTTAGCCGCAGGCTAACTGCGGGGTTAACCGTGAATTCTGGGTGGATATGTGCTCTTTGGAAACTTGATCGCCATGGTTCGGTCAGCTGGCGGTTAACCGCCGGTCACTTGGCGGCTTGCCGATAGGTGACCGCTGGCTGAACCGCTACGTGCGGAAAAACCCTACTGTGTCCAGATTTGAGCCCATTTCTCCTTCAAACCCTTTCCTTTCATTCCCATTCATTTTCCTACAATAAGATGACTGAAATGCTCTTCCAAATCATCACTCAACACTTTTCCAATACTCCTATGAGTATTCATCCAATCAACCCTTCTTCTTCTCATTCACAGTTAACCACAAAGAGGAGAGAAATAATCCATAATCACAAATAGTCATTTGTACCAAGACAAGTAATAAATGAAGAGCTAACAACCACATTTTTAAACAATAAATGAGTTAGTAAAACTCTTAATGAACATTCATTTCAAGTCAATGCAAGACAATAGAAACAAGTAAATCATGATAAATCAACACATTTCTCATAAAATCATTTAATGCACAAATCATCAATTCATCTACTTGCCTCAAGGTCTTTATCAAGCTATCCAAGCTATAAGCAAGCTATCCAAGCACAAGACCACAATCTCTACAAAAAAAACCCTAAAACAACCCCAAAATGGGTCAAACAATGAAATAGGAAGAGAGAGCTCACAATAATGGAAATGGAAGCTCCTCTAAGGTCACAAGAACACGCATCTAGAAGATGGAGATGATTGCTTACCTATGGGTTCTCCAAATGGGCAAGACAAGCTCAATGAGGATCTTGGAGTGAAGAGTTTTCTTCAAGAATAGTGTCAATAAAGAGCCTTGAAGCAAAAAAAGATGATGGTGACATCCATTCTTCAATTTGTGCAAGGCTTGGTGGAGATTTTGTGATGGAAAGCAAGAAGAAGAAGAAGAACAAGGAAAAACCCTAGACAAGCTCTTGTTGTGCTGGAAATGGAGAAGGAAAGAGAGATGGGTTCTTATATAGCAATTGCAAATGGGCTCCACCACTAGGAATCTTTGTGGGGTCAAAATCATGGCTTTCGAGACTTCAAATGAATTCGACAAAGAAGGGAGAAATAATCGTCGAAATTTCTAGTTTCCAAAAGGTATATGTTTCGCGGGTTTCAGGAATATCAAATATTGGGTTCAGATTTAGTGTAAAAAGACTGTTTTGCCCTCAATACAATGGAAATCGGGTTTCGGGATTCGGAACGAGAACGGGATCAACATGAGAGTTGAAGAGATCGACGAGATTAGTAAAACGAGATAAAAACACCAATCAAAGAAATCTCGAATAATCCCCCAAGTAAACGCAAAGTCATAAAAGGAACCCACAAAGGACCCCAATAATTACAAAAGCACTCAAAATTCCCAAAGCTATAACAAAGCTATTCTAAAGCCAAACTAAACCAAAACATACTAAACACACTTAGAGCTAACACACGACTTAATCAACACTAATCGAGGTCACTCGGGTCGGGGTCTTACATCCTCCATCCCTTGGGATATTTGGTCCACCAAATAAAATACAAAACTCACATCAGGGAGAAGATGTGGATACTTCTTCTGCACTTGGTCTCGTAATTCCCATGTTGCCTTTTCCGGTCCATGATTCTCCCAAAGCACTTTCACCCACTGAATAGTTCGGGTCCTCAATTCCCATTCCTTTGTATCAATGATCTGAATAGGCTTCTCCACGTATGTAGCATCTTCTCTAATTTCCAACGGTTCATGCCGGAGTACACATAGAGGATTGGAAACATACTTCTTCAACATGGACACATGAAAAACATTGTGTACACCAGATAGCTCGGGTGGTAAGGCTAATCTATAAGCCATATCACCAATCTTGCTCACAATGTCATATGGTCCAATGTATCTCCGTGATAACTTGCCTTTCTGCCCAAATCTCAATGTTTCCCTAGTAGGTGACACTTTCAAGAAAACCTTGTTTCCTTCCTTGAACTGTAGATCCCTTCTGTGAGAATCTGCATAACTTTTCTGTCTACTCCGGGCTACTTTCAGACGTTCTTGAATCTACCTGACCTTGTCACTGGTTTCACTCGCCATGGCTGGCCCATGTAAACTGCGGGTATCAACTTCTTTCCAACAAACAGGTGCCCTACACCTCTTGCCATACAATGCCTCAAAAGGCGCCATCCCAATGCTCGAGTGGTACCTGTTGTTGTACGCAAACTTACACAAAGGTAGAGTCTCGTCCCATTGGGTATTGAAGTCTAACACACAAGCACGAAGTATATCCTCAAGAGTCTGAATTGTTCTCTCTGATTGGCCATCTATCTGCGGGTGGTAAACTGTACTGAACTGTAGCCTTGTACCTATAGGCTCATACAATGTCTTCCAAAATCTCGAGACGAATCTGCTGTCTCTATCAGACGTGATGGAAACTGGCTGACCAAGTCTGCTGACAATCTCACTGACAAACAACTCTGCCAATGGTAGCATGTGCATCTTCTTTCCTATCTTCATCGGGATGAAGTGAGCTGACTTGGTGAGACGATCCACAATGACCCAGATAGCATCATTGCCTTTGCTGGTCCTCGGTAATCCCGAAATGAAATCCATGGTAATGTGTTCCCATTTCCATTCTGGGATTTCTAACGGTTGCAACAACCCTAGAGGCTTCTGGTGCTCTGCCTTAATCAACTGACATGTCATACTCCGGGAGACAACCACTGCTATTTCTCTCTTTATGTTGTTCCACCAAAACCTGCCCTTCAAGTTCTGGTACATCTTCGCGCTGCCTGGATGCATAGAATACCTCGTACTGTGAGCTTCTGTCATGATGTCGTTCCTCAACTCTTCAATGTTTGGCACACACAACCGATCATGGTAGTACAAAACTCCATCAACAACACGGAAATCAGGGCGATTTGCTATATGCTCTTAAATCTTGGCCAACTCTGGATCTTGCAACTGACTATCTTTGATCTTCTGAATTAAAGAAGGCTCTGACACTGATATGTTGGCTAACACTACACCCTTCTTCGGTGGCTGAAGATCTATACTCAACTCTTCAAATTGCTCAAAAATACAAGTGCCACTGAGATTTGCCAAGCCTACTGACTTTCTGCTCAAAGCATCAGCAACTACATTTGCTTTCCCTGGGTGGTACTTGATTGAAAAATCATAATCTTTGATATATTCCATCCAATCTTCTCTGCCTCATTCAATTCCTTTTGAGAAAACAAGTACTGTAAGCTGCGGTGGTCTGAATGAACCTCAAATTTCTCTCCATAGAGATAATGTCTCCACATTTTCAATCCAAAAACAACCGCTGCTAACTTAAGATCATGTGTTGTATAGTTCTTCTCATGATCTTTCAACTGCCGGGATCCATAGGCTATCACTTTTCCTTCCTACATCAACACACATCCAAGTTCAATGTTCGAAGCATCGGTGAAAATAGTAAAACCGTCGCTTCCGGATGGCAAGGTAAGGATTGGTGTCGTGGTTAATCTCTTCTTCAGCTCTTGGAAGCTATCTTCACACTTGTCTGACAATGCATAAGGCACATTCTTCCCTGTCAACTTTGTCAAAGGTGACGCAATTGACGAAAATCCTTGAACAAACCTCCGGTAGTAGCCTGCCAATCCTATAAAACTTATGATTTCTGACACATTTTTCGGTCTTTCCCACTGTACTATTGCCTCAATCTTGGACGGATCCATTGACAATCCTTCCTTGGAGATAATGTGCCCCAAAAATGCTACTTGTTCTAGCCAAAATTCACACTTATTGAGTTTTGCATACAATTGGTTCTCTCTCAGAAGCTGCAATGCTACTTTTAAGTGTTCTTCATGCTCTTCTTTGGTCTTGGAGTACACCAATATGTCATCAATGAACACCACTACAAACTGGTCCAGGTACTCTGCAAATATCTTGTTCATCAATGCCATGAACACTGATGGTGCATTGGTCAATCCAAATGGCATCACTAGAAACTCATAGTGTCCATATCTTGTCCGGAAAGCTGTCTTTAATACATCTGAATCTCTGACTCTCAGCTGATGGTAACCGGATCTCAAATTAATCTTCGAGAAATACGAAGCACCTTGTAACTGATCAAACAGTTCATCTATCATTGGCAAAGAATACTTGTTCTTGATGGTCACTTGGTTCAATCTCCGGTAATCTATGCACATTCTCATTGAACCATCGTTCTTCTTGACGAACAATACTGGAGCTCCCCACGGTGAAACACTAGGTCTTACAAAACCTTTGTCCAATAATTCTTGCAATTGTGTCTTCAATTCTCCCAATTCCGCCGGAACCATTCTATAAGGTGCAATCGAAATCGGAGCAGTCCCTAGTAATAACGATAGTGAAGTCTATTTCTCTAATAGGTGGTAAACCTAGAATCTCCTTCGAAAAAACATCCGGGAATTCCCAAACAATTGGGATCTCCTCCACCCCTTGGGACCGTTTATCCTCTGTGATAAACGTCAAATAGGCCTCACATCCACTTTTCAGAAGTCTATCAGCCTTCAACGCTGAAATAAACCCTGTACTAGGATTACTCCTGTCTCCTCGAAATAACACCCCTGCTAGTGTCTCTTCTAATTTGAAGGTGATGGTCTTATGGAAACAATCCATTGTAGCATGATACCTTGCTAACCAATCCATCCCTAGGATGACATCAAAATCGAACATCTCCAATAAAATGAGATCTGCTTGTAACTCTAACTCTCCTATCATGATAGAACAACTAGGGTAAAAAGTCATACATATAACTTCTTTACCTATAGGGGTAGCCATAGTCAAAATATAATCCAACTCTCTAGCATGCATATCAATCAACTTTGCATATTTTAAAGAGATAAAAGAGTGAGTAGAGCCAGGGTTAAACAAAACCCTAGCTTGAAATCCACAAACTAGAAGTGTACCTTCCACAACATATCCGGTTGCCTCTGCATCAGCTCTGTTGACTGCATAGACTTGTCCTCTCTGTTATGGCCTATTATGAGCTTGCTGTGGCCCGCCTTGCTGTGTATTCCTATTCTGTTGTGGAGCACGCTGATTCTGATTCTGCCCTTGCTGATGGGCCTGTTGCTGCTGCTGTTGTGGTCTGTACTGTTGCTGTGGTGCCTATTGCTGAAGGGGTCTAGCTTGGTTCTGCACAACCATTGCATTCTGAGGTGGTGTTGGACGCTGTGCCCCTTGTTGCTGCTGATTCTGCCTGTTCTGCCTTGGGCAGTCTTTCATCTAGTGGTTCATGAAACCACATCTGAAACATGCCCCCGTGATGGTACGATGCTGGGCACTCTCATGGTTCTTCCCACAATGTGTACACACTAAGGGATTCTGCACATTCTGCTCTTGTCTTTGCCTCTTGTGCTGGTGATTCCTCTGCTGGTTGTTCTGTTGCTGCTGTTGTCCTTTGCCTTGAAGTTCGAGGATCTTGTGGTGGAAATTCTCAAACTTATAAGCCCTCTTGACTACATCTTCGAAGGTTGTAGGCGGTACAACCCCGGTAGCATCCCTCTCAATTATGGGATTCAGCCCTTCGAGGAACTTGGCAATCTTCTTCTCCACTGTGTCCACTAACTCTGGAGCATATCTAGACAATCTCTCGAACTTAGTGAGATATTTGAGGACTAACATATTGCCTTGGCAAGCTACTGGAATTCCACTGCCTTCAGCCTCTTGATGTGTGTGGGTACGTACTTGTCCCCAAAATGCCTCTTGAAACTAACCCATGCTATTGCATATGCCATGTGTCTGTACTCCTCTCTAACTGTCTTCCACCAAATATCTGGTGAACAGGTGAAGAGAGATGTTACAAGTTTGACCAGCTCTCCTCTGGTGCACTGGAAGATCTCGAAGATGTTCTCTGTGTGCGCTAGCCAATCATCTGCAGCTAGTGGGTCCTCTGATCCAAGAAACTCTTTAGGGCCTCTCTTTCTAAATTTCTCGAAGAGTGCATTTGGGTCATGCTCTCTTTGGTTAATGACTATAACTAGTTGAGCTTGCACTGGCTCGGGCCTCCTCTGTAATACCTCTAACAATTGCCTCTGCATGCCTTGCAATTCCCTAGCATGGTCTTCATCTTTCTTCAGCATTTGTTCTTGCAATCTAGCCTGGTTCTAATTAGCCTGACGCTGCTGGTCTAACGTGGCTTGCACCATCTCTTGGAATTGATTCTGCATGGTATTGTCGAGTATATCTTCTTGGACTGGCCCTGTGTGCTCAGTGTTACTAGTTGTGTGATTGTCGTTTATCGGTCGTTTACGAGGTGGCATTATGCTGCAAAAAAATTTGCTAGCACATGATAATAGATAAAAGGGTTCACGCATTGCTCACACGATACTAACTAACGAAGAGTCTAACGAATCATCGCCATGTCCTTAGGATTTCTAGTTTCTTTTAATTGCCTGAAACACGTCTCGCTCTGATACCAGCCTATCGCGACCTCGGACCAGGTCCCTGAGCGGGCGGGCCTAATCTGAGATCGGGACGAAGGATTGAAATTATGTAGATGATGAATGAATGATGCACAATCCTATGAATTGATTTAAATCAAAATGTATATGAGTCCATAAAAAATGGCACTCGTACACGCAATTTCCCACAGGTGTCCGCGATGAGGATATCACATCGACATGAATATTTCTTTTAAGTGCGGAAGCATGTAGCAAATCTAATTCATACATTCATGTCCAAGATAACAAGATTAAAACATATTTAACACCAGTATCAAAAGGAGCAATGATCATTAGCTATTTCCCAAAAGAAAGTTAAATTTTACATAAAGATCATTTAATTACAATTCCTAAAAATAGAGGCCAACAAAGGCCAATATAAACAAAATAGCAAGTTCCCAAAAGAATGGTTAATTCCTAACCCAAAATGTTACGTAACTCAAACACCCGAATGTCTAAATGACATGATTGGCGTGCCACTCAACTAGGCATTGCGGTTCTTCGACCGTCTCCTCGTACTCTTCCTCGGGAAAATCGACGACAGGACTTGAGTACCAAAACAAGGGTCAAACACGACGGTTTGGCAAATGGGTGAAAAGATATGACAATAATAAAAGTTACCTTGAAAAACATGTAAACCTGTTAAAACAATAAATCTCATAAAATAGAATGATCATTTATTCGAAACATAAATGCAATATAAAACATGTAAGGTATCCAAGGAAAGCGGGAAATAAGCAATATGGCAACCATACGAAGCTGAGTCCTCTATCACCGAAGTGACATGAGCATATCGGGTTGTTGACCTCAGTCACCGAAGTGAGGAGATGCAACATAAGTAACATATATATACATAATAAATACGGGACATGAACACGGTAGCGAACCGGGCATTGAGAACCACAGTAGCGACCTACGACATTGGGACAAGACCACAGTAACAACCGGGTAGCGGGATCCAAACTGCAGCTGGTGGGACGGGAGGGGGATCTCCAAGTAGGTAGATCATACCAACAAGGTTATCCAAGCTTAGTGGTGCCGACTCATGGGTCAAATCACATAAAACAAGGCATGTACAAAATTCATATGATGCACTTATATAAACGGGCAGGACGGGGTGCTCGAAGGCACAAATATCATTTCAAACGGGAAGTGCATATCGGGACTAGCAAAATGTTACAGTACAGTTTCAAAGCTTTCGGGATTGATGAATCAAAATTCATAACTTTCGGGACAAGTATCGGGATGCGATGTTGGATTTTGAAGAGAGTTTGATGTTTGAAGCTTGGTATTTTGTGTTGGAATTATTGTCAACACATTGTCACACAAGTATAGTACCGAATGTCTCAGCTCGGCACAGAATGCCTCAGCTCGGCACAGCACAGAATGCCTCAGCTCATTTACGTAAAGCTCGGTAACAAGGAAGACATGAGCTCGGTAAAAGAACAAAGCTCGATAAAAGAACAGAGCTCGGTAAAAGAACGGAGCACGGTAAAAGAACGGAGCTCGGTAAAAGCACTGAGCTCGGACATGACAACTCAGTTCGACGAAAGCGCAGAGCTCAAAGAAGAATCAAGCGCAGAGCTCGTTCAAGCATTGGGCCTGGCAAAGCGTCAAGCGCAGAGCTCATTCAAGCACTGGCGAAGCATTGAGCTCGGTTAGTTCGGCAAAACAATGAGGTTGGTAAAGCGCAGTGCGTGGTTAAGCACTGAGCAGCTCGGTAAAGTCGTTCAAGCACTGAGCAGCTCGGTAAAGTTGTTCAAGCACTGAGCAGCTCGGTAAAGCACAAAGCTCGTTTAAGCACTGAGGTTGGTCAAGCGCAGAGCTCAAAACAGAAACTTGCGCGAGAAAAAAATAGGGGATCTCTTCCAATCCTTTAAGCACTGAGGTAGTCGTTGCACTGTGGACGTAGCCTTTGGGTGAACCACGTTAAAACCTTGTGTTCCTGTGGTTGCTTGATTATTATTTTACTGCTTTGATTATTTGGACTTATTTATATTCAAGTAAAAAGCATTGAGACATCACTGATTCACCCCCCCCACCCCACCCTCTCAGTGATCGTGTGATTCTAACAATTGGTATCAGAGCGAGGTTCCTTTAGCAAGCATTAACACGCTGAGGGTGATCTTTAAACGAATCACTTGGGGTCCAATACTGGGAACACAAAAGCACTACTGTTTGATGGTACTAATTACTCCTTCTGGAAGCTAAGGATGCAGGCTTACATTAAGTCACTTGGCTATGATGTTTGGGAGGCTGTAAAAGTTGGCTACAATGCTTCTATCACAGCCATTGATACTGCAACAAAGAAGCTAGCAGACAACGACTCCAAGGCACAGAACGCTCTCTATAGCGGCCTTGTCGACAGTGAGCTTATCAAAGTCATGACATGCGAGACCGCAAAAGAAGTGTGGGACAAGTTGCAAAATATTCATGAAGGTGATGACAAAATCAAGGAGGCAAAGTTGCAGACTCATCGCTCACAATTCGAGTCTCTTCGCATGAAGGAAAGCGAGAATTTTAACTCCTATATGCTGCGGGTGAATGAAGTCATCAACGCTATCCGCGGACTGGGGGAGGAAATCAAAGAACCAGTCATCATCAAAAAGGTTCTAAGATCGCTTCATCCCTGGTTCGATTCAAAAGTCTCTGCCATTGAAGAATCCAAGGACCTGAATGTGTTTTCCATGGAAGAGCTGCATGGATCACTTACTGCCTATGAGATGTGCATAGGCAAGACATCCTCATCTGACAGAGAGGTGGCCTTCAAGGTAAAAAAGAAGGAAAAAGATGTTGATCTAGGTGATGATTCTGATGATGAGCTTGACGCTCAATTCGTCAGAAGATTGAAGAAAGGCAGGAACGGAAAGTACAAGGGGAAGTTACCTTTCAAGTGCTTCAATTGTGGCGGTGTTGGCCACTTTGCTGCGTAGTGTCCGTTCAAGGACAATGATGAACAAGACTCTTATGCTGATAAGAGTCAGAGAAAGCAGAGGTTTAACAAAACAGGAAAGACTAAAAGCTTCATCAGCCATTACACTAATGATGCGTCTGAAAGTTCAGACGATGACGACTCAGCTAAGTCAAACGAAGCACTCTTCATGGTCACTGTTGAAGAGGAGGAAGAGCTGGAGGCTAATGATGATGAGGCCGAGGTCAACCTCGAAGGAGAACTTATTGCGGCACTTAAGGAGTTAAGTTTGGAGTGAAAAACAAGTAAGAAAAATTTGAAACTCCTCCATGATGCTAAAAGTTCTGTAATTTCTTTAAAGACTCAAGTTGAAGAGTTTAAAAGAACAATTGAAATTCTAGAAAACCAAGTCAGTGCTAAAACTGAGGAGGTTGTGAAACTTGAGAATGAAATTCTTGGAGCAAGGGCTGAAAATTTAAAACTTAATCAAAAGCTCAAAGTGCTCCAAGCGATCAATGGAACTATGAAGCTAAACAACCTGCTGAAAGTTCAAAGGCCTCCCCACATCAAATTCGGTCTAGGATATGAGACCGGAGAATCCTCTAAGGTTGCACCTCCTGAAAAGACAACAGCACCACCCAAGTTTGTGAAGCAAACAACTACACCTTCTAAGGCTGTGAAGCCCACCGTCCAGCCTAAGAAAGAGACTATACATGTGAAGAGGTTTGTGAAGTCTGACCAGTCATTCAAGAAATAAAGAAACTTCAGTTTTTATGATTACTGTTTCCATTGTAATAGATATGGACATAAAATAGCTAAATGTAGACTTTATGTTAAACCTAGTATGACTGTAACTAGGAACCCTTTCTCAGTCCTAAGTAGCCACAACATTGAGTGCCATAAGTATTATAATTTTGGTCACTTGGCTAGGGACTGTAGGTTGCATATTGCTAACCAATTTCAGGTTGAGAAGAAACCCAAATTGGTCAAGGTCTGGAGGGTGAAGAAAAGGGCAGAAAAACCCAAGGAATCCTTCATTATGCAAACCGCTTTCAATGCTCAAAAGAAGGCTGCACCATGGATCCTTGACAGTGGCTGCTCAAGTCATATGACCGGTGACAAAGCCATGTTCACAAAGCTACAACAGTTTGAGGGTGGCTCTGTAAAATTCGGCAACAACGACGGCGCAAAAATCTGTGGCAAAGGCGTTGTTCAGCTGAAAGAAGGCAAGATCAGTTCTGAAGAAGTGCTGTATGTGTCTGGACTTAGACACAACCTGCTAAGCGTAAGTCAGATCTGTGACAAAGGTCATGAGGTAATCTTCACGAAGAATGGGTTCGCAATCAAGAAGTGTAGCAATGGCAAAGCACTGGCTACAAGGTCAAGAACAACAGGTAATCTATACACCTTGTCTGATGGGTCGGAGAGAACTTGCTTGATGAGCCAAACGGAGGAAAGCTGGTTGTGGCACAAGCGCCTCAGGCATCTAAACTTTGACAATCTGTCAAAGATTTGCAACACAAAGGCGGTGAGAGGTATGTCTACGATAAAGAAGCCTTCCAACCCTGTTTGCAATTCTTGCCAAAAGGGAAAGCAAACGGGGGTGGTATTCAAGACAAAGGAGTATCACACGAAGAAACCTCTTGAGCTTGTGCAAACTGATCTTTGCGGAGCAATGCGAACTCAAAGCACCAACGGATATAAGTATTTCATGTTATGCATTGATGATTATACTAGAATGACATGGGTTTTATTTTTAAAACACAAACATCAAGCACTTGATCGGTTCAAAGTGTTTAAAGCACAGGTTGAAAACATGCTAGGGAAGAAGATCAAGATGTTAAGGTCTGACCGTGGAGGCAAATTCACATCTGAAGAATTCACCAAGTTCTGCGAGCATCATGGGATTCAAAGACAATATTCAGCCCCTAGAACTCCACAGCAAAACGGAGTTGTTGAATGCAAGAATCGCACCGTGCAGGAAATGGCACGCACTATGCTAGTTGAGAGTAAACTGGCTGACAGATATTGGAAGGAAGCAGTCATATGGCAGTATACATTCAGAATCGATGCATGATCAGGCGACATAAAGACAAAACACCATATGAATTGTGGTTTGGACGGAAACCTTCATGTTAGTGCCACATTCCTATAAGCACTTGTTTTGTATTGTCAATTCCGTGTTCAAAAAGTCTAAGACCTTGCCTCTTAGAGTTTCACAAGGAAAATCAAGTTTGAAGGCAGAAGATCAAGTCTTGGAAGGCCCGGATTCATTAAGGAAGACCTCCATATGTGTGCCAACCTATTCAGGTAAATGTGACTCCAAACCAACCAAGAAATGGCCCTAAAAACCCTTAGTTTAATTGCTTATTTAATAGGGTTTTAAAGATTGTTTTTGAGTTTTTTTTCAAGACTCAAAACAGGCCTCAGAAGTCAGCTAACTGCCATGGTTTTCAGTCACCTCGCGGTTACTTTTCCAGAGAGCAAAAAACTCTCTTTAAACGGATTTTCGGTTAGCTTGTGACATGAACAGTAACTTCACTATTCACTATTCACTGTTCACTGTTCACTACCCGTTTGAACAGTAACACTATTCACTGTTCACTGTTCACTAGCCGTTTGAACAGTAACACTATTCACTGTTCACTGTTCACTGTTCACTGTTCATGACCGTTGGAGAGCCGTTTGAGAGCTTTCTATAAATTGGAAAACGCCCCAAATCATCCCCAAGGGCTTGAAAATCATTTCCAAGGCCTCCTAGATCATGAGAGCTCATGTCCTAACCATTGTGCATCATATTAGAGCTCTCATAGATCATTCCACACTCACTATGAGCTTGTTTTGTCAAATCTAAGAGCTTCATTAGCTTAAGGAAAGTGTGATGTGTGGAGACAATATTGCCTAGGGAAGAACTTGAGCTATCATAGATTATTATCCATATCCCTAGACCAAAGACCTCTTCCCTTGATTGAGCACAACATTGGAGCATCATCATCAACATCAAGGAAGCATTGCGAGAGGCATCAAAGCTTGGAGCTGCGGTGACAAGCTTCGAAGAGCATCCTCCGGACTTCGTCAAATAGGCAAGTGGCAACCTCCAGACTTTGTCAAATAGAGGCGAGTGTTCTTCGCCCTCACTTCATTAAATTCAGAGCATTGTAAGAGTGGCTTATTTCTTTGTGATTTAACCACTATAAAGATTGTATAGGGGAGTAGATCTGTGTGGTCGAACCTCGTGAACAAAAGAGGGGAGTAGATCTATGTGGTCGAACCTCGTGAACAAAAGAGGGGAGTAGATCTGTGTGGTCGAACCTCGTGAACAAAATTTATGTAGAATCAGTACTTGTTTAGTTTGATTCTTCATAGTGGAACCAGGGGACTGTGTGACCCTTGAGAGTGGATGTAGGTCTGTGTGACTGAACCACTATAAATCCCTTATGTCAATTTCTCTATCTCTATCTCTTGTGCTTGATTTATATATATCTATATGTTGTGGAGAATGATATGAATGATATTTAGTTTAATTGATACACATCCACTTGTGCGAAAACAACATTGATCATATTGGTAAATCATATCTTGTTTAGCACACACTCTTTAACAAGTATTCATTTGAGCACATTGATTTATATCATAAGTGAATTTGTGAAGAGTGTTGTACATACACTTGTACTTATTAACATGAAACTAATTGTCATATTTTTTATTGTTTAAAGCACTCACACATTGAACACATATTCCGCATAAGTTGTATTCTTATTTGTGTTCATTGTGTTATTTATCCTAGTTGGGATTAAAATTGGACTAAAATGTTTGTAATTGGGAAAAGAATTCCATTAGTCCTATTCACCCCCCCTCTAGGACACTTTCATTGGCCCTAGCTGCACTTTCACTTCAGTCAAGCACTTCAAGATATTTGGCAGCAAGTGCTTCATCAAGCGACTTGAACAGAATCTGGGAAAATTTGAAGAAAGGGCAGATGAAGGTATATTTCTGGGTTACTCCTCCACTAGCAAGGCATATAGGTGTCTTAACAAAAGGACCAGAAAAATTGTAGAAAGTGCTGATGTTAGAATTGATGAACCTTATGAACCCATGCATGAAACCTGTGAAGAAAGTCCGGTTTGTGAGGACTTGTCTAAGTTGGATGATGAAAGGGCTGAACCTAATGATTCTAGGGAATCAAGGGACGGTTCAGAAGTAGCTACTCCTAAAAAGCACAACACTTGGGTAGAACAACACCCCAAGGACCAAATAATTGGAAATCCTAAGGCTGGTGTTCAAACTAGACATAGTGTGGCGAACACTTTTTCACTAGTATCAATGATCGAACCCAAGACAGTGGCTGAAGCAAGCCTTGATGAAAATTGGTTAAAGGCTATGCATGAGGAGTTAGAGCAAATAGAGAAGAACTCCACTTGGGATTTAGTCCCTAGACCTGTTGATAAGAATGTCTTAGGTACTAAATGGGTCTTTAGAAATAAGCTGAATGAAGATGGTCAAGTTGTGAGAAACAAAGCAAGGTTAGTTTGTAAAGGCTATGCTCAAATTGAAGGCATAGATTTTGAAGAAACCTTCGCACCAGTGGCTCGTCTGGAAGCCATACGAATGTTCCTAGCATTGGCTGCATACAAGAACTTCAAGGTGTTTCAAATGGATGTGAAGTCAGCCTTTTTGAATGGTCTACTGGAGGAAGAGGTATATATTGAACCACCAGATGGTTTTCTCTTGAGCAACAATTCAAACCTGGTGTGTAAGTTGAAGAAGGCTCTATATGGCCTGAAACAAGCACCGAGGGCCTGGTATGCACGGCTGGATAGTTATCTTCGCAAGATTGGTTTCGGCAAAGGACTGGTTGATAGCAATCTCTATATCAAAACAGAACAAGGTAACCAACTAGTTGTCATAGTTTATGTCGATGACATAATCTTTGGCGGTAATGACGAGGAGTTGTGTAGAAATTTCGCTGAAGAGATGAAGAATGAATTTGAAATGTCCATGCTTGGAGAGCTAAGTTTCTTCCTTGGTCTCCAAGTGCAGCAGTTGAAGCATGGTATCTTCATATCACAGTTGAAGTACATCAAGGAGATACTGAAACAGTTTAACATGGAAGACAGCAAGCCAGTAAGCACGCCTATGTCCACGAACACAAAGATAAGCAAAGACGATAAGGCTCCATTAGTTGATCACACCACTTACCGATCAATGATAGGGAGCTTGCTCTACTTGACGGCTATAAGACCAGACATTCTACAGGCGGTATGTATGGTGGCGAGATTTCAGGCATCACCAATAGAAGAGCCCCTTACAACGGTGAAGAGGATATTTCGGTATCTCAAGGGTACCTTGGAGCTTGGCATATGGTATCCCAAAGGTAAATCATTCACTCTCATTGCATATTCTGATGTTGATTGGGCTGGATGTGTAGATGATCGCAAAAGCACAAGTGGAGGTGCATTCCATCTAGGTGAAAGATTGGTGGCTTGGCATAGCAAGAAGCAAGATTCAGTATCTCTTTCTACAACGGTAGCAGAGTACATAGCAGCAGCAACTTGCTATACCCAAGTCCTGTAGATGCGGCAAATGCTCTCAGATCTTGGTGTTCAGATGAGAGATCCTACGCCAATCTTCTACGACAACACAAGTGCCATTCATATCTCCAAGAACCCTGTCCAGCACTCCCGCACAAAGCATGTTGCCATACGTTATCACTTTCTCAAAGAAAAGGTTGCTGACGGTGACGTAAAATAGGAATATGTTCCAACCACTGAACAAGTGACTGATATCTTCACAAAGCCTCTACCAAAGGAAGTCTTCGAGTATCTTCGCAAGAAATTGGGAGTTACTCACTCTCCCAAGCATTAAGAGACCTTCTTGTTAGGGGGAGCATGCATTATTGCTATTCTTTTTGCTCATAAGCAAGTCCCTTTGTGATTGTTGTCAAAGGGGGAGATATTAAATTGGAAGAACATGTTGTTCAGGGGGAGTCTGTAACTGCCAAGAAGACATGCTACAGTAGTTCAGAACAGAACAGAAACTTGTTTGCAAGATCGATTGATGGTTAACATGTTCCAAGTGTTGCCAACAATTCCAAAGGGGGAAATTGTTGGATTTTGAAGAGAATTTGATGTTTGAAGCTCGGTATTTTGTGTTGAAATTATTGTGAACACATTGGCACACAAGTATAGTACCGAATGCCTCAGCTCGGCACAGAATGTCTCAGCTCGGCACAGCACAGAATGCCTCAGCTCAGTTACGTAAAGCTCAGTAACAAGGAAGAAATGAGCTCGGTAAAAGTACAGAGCTCGGTAAAAGAACGGAGCTCGGTAAAAGAACAGAGTTCGGTAAAAGAACGGACCTCGGTAAAAGCACTGAGCTCGGACATGACAGCTCAGTTCGACGAAAGCGCAGAACTCAAAGAAGAATCAAGCACAGAGCTCGTTCAAGCATTGAGCCCGGCAAAGCATCAAGCGCAGAGCTTGTTCAAGCACTGGCGAAGAGTTGAGCTCGGTTAGTTCGGCAAAGCACTGGGGTTGGTAAAGCACAGTGCGTGGTTAAGCACTGAGCAGCTCGGTAAAGTCGTTCAAGCACTGAGCAACTCGGTAAAGCGCAAAGCTCGTTCAAGCACTGAGGTCGGTCAAGCGCAGAGCTCAAAATAGAAACTTGCGCGAGAAAAAAATAGGGGATCTCTTCCAATTCTTTAAGGAGTTTACAAAACAGAAACTTGCGCACGAAAAAACAGGGGATCTCTTCTAATCCTTGTAGGAGTTTCCAAAACCTCTACTAGCCTTTTGCAATCACGAATTAGGGTTGGCAAATCCTATAAAAAGCATGCTAGGGATCATTGAACATACACACAAAAAGAGAGAAGTATTGTGAGGGTGTGTGAGCTTGCAAGGAGATACTGCTGTGATTCTTTACAGCAAGTAAAGAGGAAACTCTGCATCAAGAAGATGGTTCTTCATCGGTAGTTTCTTTAGATAAGTATTTCTCAATTCATGTTTATTAAATCAGATTTGTATGGGATTGAGAGTGAGAGATTGTAGAAAGGAATTTCTGTAAAGGGTTCTTCTCTAATCTTTGTAAAACATCAAGTGGGTGCTTGGTGTTTGGGTTTGGTGATCCGGTCTGTTGGTGCAGACGAATTGTAAAGGGAGTTGTTGCTTCCTAGATAGTGGGTGCTATCCGAATCAGGGGTGGGTGCTCCTTGAAGTTGAAGCTTCATAATTAATCAGTAAGACTAGCCTCGGATTGGTGTCCGGGTAGTCGTTGCACCGTGGACGTAGCCTTTGGGTGAACCACGTTAAAACCTTGTGTTCCTATAGTTGCTTGATTATTGTTTTACTGCTTTGATTATTTGGACTTATTTATATTCAAGGAAAAAGTATTGAGACATCACTGATTCACCCCCGCCCCCCACCCCCGTCTCAGTGATCGTGTGATTCTAACATGCGAAACTAATCAAGGTGAATAAGGGTCCTATATATCAATTTCAATATAAATTGGTACTCCTTGAGTTTGGAGACATTACGGGCTTTTTATACACTTTAGGATTTTCTCAAGGTTTCGAATGAATCTTTGTGTGGTGGTTCCTTTCTCAAACGAACTCCATACATATCTCGGGTTGAACAGTCCCCATCATTCTCTAAAAGGGTGCACAAATGATTGGGCCAAAATCCTCTTCGTTTCTCTTTATTTCAGGAATTTTTTGTGATCTCAGTCACCTGGCGGTAAGCGGACGGGTAGCTGCGGATAGGTTCGATGGCTAGCCGCTGCATAACCGCGAGACTGACCGCGAATTCACCAGGTGGCTACAGAACTCTGGAAATGTAACCGAAATGGGTTCGGTTAGTTGACAGCTAGTCGCTGATGTGTTTAGCGGTTAGCCGTTGGCTAACCGTGAGGCTGACCGCGCCTTTTGGGAGAAAATATGCTCTCTGGAAAAGTGAACGCGACGGTTCGGTCATCTAGCGGTTAGCCGCCAGTAGGTTCAGCGGGTTAGCCGTAGGCTAACCGCGGGGTTTAACGGCGAATTCTGGGTGGATATGTCCTCTCTGGAAACGTGACCGCAACGGTTCGGTCAGCTGGCAGTTAACCGCCGGTCACTTGGCGGCTTGCCGACAAGTGACTGCTGGCTGAACCGCCAGGTGCGGAAAAACCCTACTGTGTCCAGGTTTGAGCCCATTTCTCCTTCAAACCCTTTCCTTCATTCCCATTCATCTTCCTGCAATAAGATGAGCTGAAATGCTCCTCCAAATCATCACTCAACACTTTTCCAATACTCCTATGAGTATTCATCCAATCAACCCTTCTTCTTCTCATTCACATTCAACCACAAAGAGGAGAGAAACAACCCATAATCATAAGTAGTCATTTGTACGAAGACAAGTGATAAATGAAGAGCTAACAACCACATTTTTAAACAATAAATGAGTTAGTAAAACTCTTAATGAGCATTCATTTCAAGTCAATGGAAGACAATAGAAACAAGTAAATCATGATAAATCAACACATTTCTCATAAAATCATTTAATGCACAAATCATCAATTCATCCACTTGCCTCAAGGTCTCTATTAAGTTATCCAAGCTCTAAGCGAGCTATCCAAGCACAAGACTACAATCTCTACAAAAAAAACCCCAAAACAACCCTAAAATGGGTCAAACAATGAAATAGGAAGAGAGAGCTCACAATAATGGAAATGAAGCTCCTCTAAGGTCACAAGAACACACATCTAGAAGATGGAGATGATTGCTTACCGATGGGTTCTCCAAATGGGCAAGACAAGCTCAATGAGGATCTTGGAGTGAAGAGTTTTCTTCAAGAATAGTGTCAATAGAGAGCCTTGAAGGAGAGAAAGAGGATGGTGACATCCATTCTTCAATTTGTGCAAGGTTTGGTGGAGATTTTGTGGTGGAAAGCAAGAAGAAGAAGAAGAACAAGGAAAAACCCTAGATAGGCTCTTGTTGTGCTGGAAATGGAGAAGGAAAGAGAGATGGGTTCTTATATAGCAATTGCAAATGGGCTCCACCACTAGGAATCTTTGTGGGGTCAAAATCATGGCTTTCGAGACTTCAAATGAATTCGACGAAGAAGGGAGAAATGATCGTTGAAAATTCTAGTTTCCAAAAGGTATATGTTTCGCGGGTTTTGGGAATATCAAATATTGGGTCTAGATTTAGTGTAAAAAGACTATTTTGCCCTCAATGCAATGGAAGTCGGGTTTTGGGATTCAGGACGGGAACGAGATCAACATGAGAGTTGAAGAGATCGACGAGATTAGTAAAATGAGATAAAAACACCAATCAAAGAAATCTCGAATAATCCCCCAAGTAGACACAAAGTCATAAAAGGGAACTCCCAAAGGGCCCCACTAATTACAAAAGCGCTCAAAATTGCCAAAACTATAACAAAGCTATTCTAAACCCAAACTAAACCAAAACACACTAAACACACTTAGAGCTAACACACGACTTAATCAACACTAATTGAGGTCACTCGGGTTGGGGTCTTACAAGTTGCATTGCCATCCGACATCAAACAACATGTGGATCCATTGGCGATCATCACAAGAAGAATTTCAAAAGACGCAGTACGGCCCGCGACTCTTCAAATGCCTTGGCGACCACTTAATGTTGTTAATTGACCCGCTTTATGACAAATAATTGCGGTCATTAACCCATTATTTTGGACGGCCCAATCAGAAGCAAGGAAAGAGGAGTTACAAATCAAAGCAGTCATTGCATTAAAACCATGAGACTCCTCTCATAATGGAGATTAAAGGTGATTCAATTCCCATCATTCTCCATCGGCCAATCGAAAGCCAAGAAAAAAGTTGTTACAAAATAAATGAATTAAAACTTGTAACTCCTCCCATCATGGAGCATCAATGCCATTAATTCTCCCATCATGGAGCATCAATGCCATCAATGCTCATAAACCCACCCAATGGCTACCAAAAGCCTATAAAAAGGGGTCATTCTAAGAAAATCGGGGCCAAGAAAAAATCCAGAGCCAGACACACACAGAGAGGAGAAAAATCCAAGAAGAAAAGAAGTGCTATTACTCTCAAGAAATTCCACTGCAACAAACACCAGAAGGTGATTATAATCCCTTGGGGGGGCCACCCCCCTAAGGCAAAGCCCTTTCTTCTTCTATCCAACATGGCCTAGACGCGGCTTTTCAACCCGTCTACTCGGTTTTTTATTGGATATAGGATCTCCCCTTGGTCTTTATCATCTAAAAATCTGAAGTCCAAGCCAAATCAGAAGAATCAAAGCATCTTACATTCTCATCTGAAAGACGATGGCGTAGTCTATACTTGACTTGCGTCCGTCGATCTGAACGAGTCCCCGCAATCTCCTAAGAAGTGATAATTCATTTTCTTAATTTTCTATTGTATTTTGTATTTTTCTAAAGAGACAAAAAAAATCACAATTCTTGTCTTCCATTTTTTATGAGATTTGTAAATCGCCTTTCACGGCAAAAATCACCCTTCACGGCAGAAATTGACTTTCATAGCAAAAACACCACCTTTCACGGCAAACAAAGAAAAATCGCCTCCTATGGCATTCAAAAATCTTGTCTCTTTCTTAAATATATGTGCAACGGAAAGTTAGAAAGAAGATTGATTTCCTTTTTTACTTGTGAAGGTGGATCTTCAGATCACCATTTCTAAATTCCAAGTAAAATAGAAAATCAGGCATACCCGTACAAAATGTTGATACCAGCTCCTTTCCACTCCGCCGGCCTCTCGGTAGCCCCGGGACAAGCGGAAGTGAGAGTGGAAACATGAGTAGGGTCCATCAAGTTGGCACACCCGGTGGGACACGTTCATTTGAGAACATCTTGCTTAGATTCTTTGGCTCATTTCTAGTTGGTGGCCTATGTTGGATCTTGCATCTAAAAAAAACGTGAGATGGGATTTTTGGAAATTTCTATCTTGGAGTTTATTTTACAAAAAATAAAAAAATAAAAAATCTAAGTTCTCTTTCTTAGATTCAGTATTGAGAAACTTTGATCATTTCCTCTCTTAACTTGATAGCTCGCAGAAATGTTTGTAGCTATTGTTCATATCGGGGAATGGGTCATTTTTTCTCTTTGATGAGTCTGATAGGGATTTTTAAAAAAATTAGTCTAATTTCAAACTCTTCAAAAACAATCAGTTTTCTCTCTTTTAGATTCAAATTTGAGAATCTTTGGTTTCTTCCTTTTTGGACAATGGCTCACGGAAATCGTTTGTAGCCAGCATTTGGATTGGGAGGGGCCATTCGCTCTCTTTGATGGGTCCATTAGAGATCTTCCAAGAAAACTTTTCAAAAAAGAAAAAAAAAAAAAAACTAAGGGTTACACCAATTGCGTTCTTTGACCAAAGTGGATCTAGAAAAAGCCTTATCCAGAGTGTGGAGGTAGCTAGACTGTTTGAGGCAAGGGTCCTTCAAATGGGTTCATTAAGTAATCCTAACCTTACCTAGGGGTTGATTTATCTATTGAGGTTTCATAAGACTGAATTGGAAACCTATATGTACTCTTTAAAAAAAATCAAAAAAAAATTTTCTTCGAACAAAAAAAAAAAAAAAAACCTTTAAAAAAAAAAAAGAAAAAAACTTCTTTCATTTTTGAATTCAGATTTGAGAAATCTTGGTTCATTCCCTTTTGGATAAAAGCTCGTAGAAATCGCTTGTAGCTTGCGTTCAGACTGGAACACCGCTTGTTCTCTTTGATGAATTCAATTTTGATCTTAAAAAAAAAAAAAAAAAAAAAAAAACTTCCGTCATTTTGGGTTCAAATCTAAGACATCTTGGTTCATTCCCTTCCGGATGAAAGCTCGCGGAAATCGCTTGTAGCTTCCTTTCAGATTGGAATACCATTTGCTCTCTTTTTTTTATCCAATTTTGACCTTTCAAAAACCCCATCTCGTGTCCATTCCAAGGATGCGATTTGCAACATTTGTGCCTAGCGGTGCTAGTACGCCCTTTTGGGTCTACTGTATTCGCGACAGACACATTTGTATCTCCAACCTTATATCATCTTACTTCGAGTGAGCCTCGCTTCTCGGTAATTTGAATTAAGGTTTACAATTGCTTCTAGCAGTCACTGGAATGCTCACTCTGTGCCTCCTAGACTTGCGATTAGAACAATTGTACCCTCTATGGCTCTTTGCCTTCTTCACCTCGCTTGGGGCGAACCATGTTCCCTCGAGCGATTTGAAAAGACAAAACCATAGTTTTTTTTCCATTTATGATCACCATATTCTTGTGATTACTAATGGATGTGGTCTTGTTTCAGAAGTTTTCCAAACTAACATAGCAGCATCATTAACCATCACTTTTGATGAGAACAAGTACCAGCTCATGCTTCAAGAGAAGCAGAACAAGGGCACTCACAAGTGCCCTGCTAACTGCCGAAGCGTCATCTCCCTTAGCCACTCTAAGAACACCGAGTCAACCTCTACTCCCCGGACCATCATCTTCGGGTCACTAGGATCATTCCCAGTTTCTGTAGAGGAAACCGCACCTGCTATGAAGCAAAAGATCGCCCCGCAACGTGTCACTGCGATGACACCAAGGGCAAACACAAAGAAGCCTATAGCTCGTGGCAATTCCACGAAGCCTCAACCTGCAAAGAACCAGGTCTACCCCAAGACCTTCACCAAAACAAAGGAGGTCCTGAGCATCTGCAAAGCCAGTATACCTAGCCCCTCTCAAGGAGAACCGGTTCTACCCTCTCTCTTACATGAAGGAGGAGAGGTCTACCCTCCGCCAAACAAACAAATCAACCCAGCATGAGTCGGCTTGCTCCTACAAGCCAAAAATCAAATAATACATCACAAGGCCTCTGCGAGAACCTACAAAGGCATGTACTCCTGCAGTTCGACCCTTCATCTCAACAAGGGCCGAACTCGCGAAATTCAAAGCTTCACTACAACAGCTGAAGGACTGCGTCTGGATCCTGTCCATGCCTAGCATCAAAGAAGACAAGCTCGGCTGCTGTGCACGAGGAACTACGTCCTTTATTGCTAGAGCTCAGCCAAAGCTCACCGAAGCTCAGATTGTTCATCGCATACGTCGCCGTGCGGCATATTGACAAAAGATATTAGAGAGGCAAAGGACTCAGCATTCTTCCCTTCAAGTCTCTAAAAAATGGGTCGCAAAAGAAAGACTCGAACAAGTTGCTGCCGTCCATGTGGTTGGCAAAGCCAGAAGGCACCAGAAGTCAGCAACCAAACTTCATGTCCGACAACCGGTGACTCGCAGCGTCTCTCGGACATGAAGACATCCGGAAGAATCTTCTACTCCTTCAAGCCAAGGACAACGGAGTAATCCTTCCTCAAGCTCTTCAACTAAAAGAATGAGCCCTAGCTTAGTCACCACGACGATTTCTTCGTTTGAATCCCGAGAGATGAATGTTGTGGCTACAAACTCTGAGCCACCTCGCAATCCACCTCCTAATGAAACGACCGCACGCATCCAACAATTGGAGCAAGGTCAGCAGAGGATTCAGACTCTGATGGAAAATCTTCTTCTCGCTTTTCAGCATCAAGAAAACAATCAACCTCCTCCAAATCATCAGGGTGACGAGGTAAACGGTGGAGATAATGAGTCACGTGTCCTTACCAAAAAGGATGTTGACGATATCCTCGAAAAAGCAAAAGAAGAGGATACACTAAAGGAGCATGGGATCAAGCCACCTTATCCCCTATAGATGGACTCTATTCCCTTCCTTGCAAAATTCAAACAACCCACTCTCCAAACATACATAGGGAAACGTTCAGCCAGACAGCACGTCAACCACTTCAAGATCCTAACATGAGCAATTGTGGATTAACATGCCCTCAAGATCCATCTCTTTGCAAGTACCCCCAAAAGTACGGCCTTTGACTGGTACTCCACTATGCCGGAGAATTCCATTCAAAACTGGAACACGCTGGAGACATGCTTCCTGACCCACTTCAAAGGTGAGGATCATCTTGTTACTATGGCGCAACTCTGCAGCCTAAAACAGGGAGAGAATGAGTCAATATACGACTTTATTCATAAGTGGAAGGTGATGGCATACAAGCGATCAGATGTATTGCCACAAGTGTTGTTGGTCGACATCTGCCGTAACAACATGAGAGCAAGGATCCGCCTCTTGATCATTGGCAATAAATCAAAGAACCTGGGAGAACTCCTAGAAGCATCTATGGAAGTTGAAATGGTGATTAAAGACCTCAACAGTCAGAAATCATCGAAGAAAGAGCCGACTACCATTATGACCTCAAAACCGAAGAAAAAGGAGGTTCTTAATGTACAAACCAAGTCAGCTCCTCAGTAGCCAAAGAAAGCCGAAAATAAATCTACAGGTAGGAAACACGAACTCTCTGAGGCCTTCAAAGAATGAGTAGAGTAAAAATACCCGTTCGATGAAGCTATTGAAGAAATCTTTAGGGCTCTTTTAACAAATGGCAAGCTCACCTTGCTAGACCCCAAAAGACCAGGAGATGTTGGCAAAACTAACGATCCTTGGTATTGCCCATACCACTAGATGGTCGCACATCCTCTAAATCAATGCTTCGTTGTGAGAGAAAAGATCAATGAGATGTGGAAAAATGGAGTCATCACCTTTGACAAAAACTATGGGTCTGTCTCCGTCAATATAGTGTCATATCGACAAACTTCAAAGTCACCAAAGGAGAAAATCACTACTTCCTTTAAGGTGATAAAATTGACTCAAATGTCCCAAAAGTTGGTTCTTTATCCAACACTAGACGGACAACCTATATGGGTGCATCCCGATCTCCTTGAAGATGAAAATTGAGAGATCGTCAAAACAAAGCCGACTGCTCAACAGCAAAGGCAAGCCAGGAGACAATTCCGTAAGCTTAGACAGCAGAAGAAAGCTCAACCAAAATAAGAAGTCCATGAAGAGGCAAGGACTTCCTTTACCGCTTCACTGGGGCCAACATAAAAGTCCATTCCCAAGACTTCAAGGGCGGCAAGAAAATTCACTCTTGGTGATTTCATGCCACCACAGCTAAGAAATGAAGCTACGCAAGGGGCATCATATTCTTGCAACTCGGTAATTGGATTCTCCATGGATGGATACAAGTCCAGTGACACCGCCAGTGACACTGACGAGTGGGAGGAATCCCTTGAATTAGGAGAATACCTCTCCGACGAAGAATGGATTCTTGAATCTCACCTTATGCCAGTAATATGGTATAATCCCTTACAGCCACAAGGATCCTAGTCTGATGATGAAGAAGACCAAGAGGCTATTCAAGAAAATGTTGTCAATCCAGCACCTGCCAATGCTCTAGTAGAACCCAACATTGATGAACTATAAGGAGCAGACAACGAAGAAGATTAGACTCAAAATCTAGAGCCGGAAGTCTTTGAAGATTTATAAGTACCCCCTTCGGTAATCCTAGAAAAAGAAGAAAGCGGCTGGATTGATGACCCTCTTACATTCGAGGATGAGTCCGATTTCCACCAGTTTATTCTGGGGGCATCTCCTATCGGGGCAACCTGTAATGCGATAGCTCAAGATGATAGTGCCTCTGAAGCTTCATCTGCCGAAGACACATACTCTTAGACTACATCTGGTAGTATATCTTCCGAAGCTACATCTTCTCAGGTAACTTCCACTGAGATATCACCTTCTTAGCCTTCGTCTCCTAAAATTGTGACATCAGAACTCACACCTCTTCCGACCGATCATCCTGAAGAAACTCTAGCCGATGAAGTCCTCTTCGATCAAAACCCGGTCAACTGGTCCCAGATACCCAACCTTATAGGTGATGTCTGGACCGATAAGTTACTCAACAAGGAAGAAAATTTGCTGGATGCTGTTTAGGACTTGTTCCAGGAAAATGCTCCGTCCAATGCAATCACTGAGGACGACAATACTGCTACAGAGACCTCTTTAGCAAATAAGAAGGATCAACCCCCTGATTTCCAGGGTGATCTTCCAAACAAAGAACCTTCTCCAGAAGGTCTTGAAGTTGGTAGAGGTACTAGCTCTGGCTGGGATTACCATAAAAATTACAACCAACCTACTTCTTCTTATGTAAATCCTTCGAGAAAGCAAGTTTTAAACGCCCCAATTGGCAACAATGATGAACATCCAGGCCCCAAGGAGGCTTTCAAGTACGACTTGATTGAGGACTTTAAACACATACCTACACGACTGCACATCCTTGACTTATTACGTAATGTCTCCACACACTCGTGATTATCTCATTTCAGAACTGTAAAGACCGAATGCGGATATCGACAAACATGCCCCACAAGTCCTACGAATTGAAATGCACTATAGGATAAAAAAATCAAATACTTCCTCAAAAGGAGAAAAGAAGAAAACCAAGGGATCAGGCATTGAACGCCTCTCGGTTCAAAAAGTAGCAAGTGCAACCATCGCCTTTGATAAGGATCATCTCCTGCTAGGCAAGACAAAGCAAAACCGTCCCTTGTACTTCACAAGGTACCTCAAAGAAATGCCAATACATAGAGTCCAGATCGACTCGGGTTCTGCACTCAACCTCATCTCTACTTCGGCACTAGAAGAGCTGGGCATTCCACCTAACAAGCTGAGTCACACATCTGTATCCATCTTTGGATATGATGGGAGCACTCAAAGGACTATCGGCACAATCAGGTTCAAGTTGCAAATCGGTGATCTTATCTCTGAAGTCACTGTGTATGCAATAAGAACCCATTCATGCTACAACATCCTTCTTGGATGTCCTTGGATACACGATAATTGTGTTGTCCCTTCAACTTTACATCAATGCATCAAGTTTGTTGGCAACGGCGGTTTGATACATCGAGTGTTTGCAGACAAAAAGCCCTTCAAAGGCAGAGTTGTTCATTTCGCAGATGCTTAGATGTACAAGGATGACAAAGAAGAAAAGGAGGAAGAAACAACACCCTTTGCCGAAAATCTCCAGAAAGAGAAGAGCAAGGCTCCTCAGCAGTCATCGAAAGAAAACAGACCTTCCGGCAAATTCGAAGAAAGAAATTCATCTCCCTTCGTTGTCTCCCTCAAATCTTCAAAACCTCTGGTCATCACAACCCAAGCGAAGAAGGCAAAACAAAAGACTGGGGGCAAGTTTGTTATCTCTTTCGTGTCCATCATGCAAGACACGAATTCAGATTCTGAGCCAGAAGACGACACACCACCAAGCCAAACTGATACTCACCACGTTCAGCCTGCTCTCAAACCATCAGGGTCTGCTTTCTTCATCATTCTAGCAACCACGGCAGAAGGAAAGCCTATCTTCTTCCACAGATCAAAAGCTTCTTCATCAAATGCTTCGCTTGAACCTTTCCAAAACAAAGGTTTGCCTCAACTATCGCTGTATTGTCCAATGGCATAAGCTATCATGAAGAAAATGGGCTATGATGCTCAGAATCCAATCAGTTTTGGAGAAGGTTGTGGTATTCTCAAGCCATTGGAACCCACTCTGATCAAAAGTCAACTGGAGGATTGGAAACTCCACCGTCGTATAGACAAATCTTCATACGGGTTGGGGTATGATCCTGACACTCCCATGGGACAGTTGACACAAAGGCTGAAACTTGTTTTGCCGACCAAGCCTCAACATTTTGTGTTCATGAAGACATTGTTCTCCTTGGATAGCTCTTTGAAGGGTCACCTGTCAAGAATCCAAGAAGCTCATCCAATTGGTACAATTTCTCTGATAATGAAGAGGAATTGTCCAACAACACAGAAACACGGTTTTCTGATCCAAAAGAACCATCGTCTCCAAAAGAGGCACTCTACTTCGACCCTGTTTCAGCAGATGATTGGGACTGTCTCATAGCAAGTCTTGAGAAGAGTACTGATCAAGAAGACCCATGGAAAAAAGCAGAGCCTTGGTCTGTAAATATCTTTGGAACTTCAGAAGGCCATGTTGAATTGGAAGCCTCCAAAAATATTGAGGAGGAATCACCTTCAAACCTTTCAACAGAAGATCCTTCAAACCTTCTAACAGAAGATCCTGTTTAAAAGATAGATTTGGGGACACCTGATAACTCATGTCCTGTATTCATAAGTAAGAACATAAAAGATGATGAGTTACCTAAGTATATCTCTTTTTTCATGAATTCATTGATTGTTTTGCATGGTCTTATGCTGAAATGCCTGACTTAGACCCCAAAATAGCAGTCCACAAAATCAATTTGTAAAAAGATATCAAGCCTGTCAAACAAGGCCAAAGAAGATTCCGTCCTGATGTGATGGACAAAATTGAACAAGAAGTTCAAAAACTCAAAAGCGTTAGCTTCATCCGTGAGGAACAGCGTCCTAAATGGTTAGCCAACATTGTCCCAGTGACAGAAAAACGGGCAGATCAGTGTCTGTATTGACTATAGAGACCTAAATGATGCATGCCCTAAAGATGAATTCCCGCTCCCCATACTAGAGGTGATGATTGACAACACCTATGGATTTGAGCAAATGACATTCATGGATGGCTTCTCTGGCTACAATTAGATAAAGATGCATCCTAAAGATGAATAGCATACATCATTTAGGACCTCGTTTGGCGTGTATTGCTACATTATCATGCCATTTGGTCTGAAAAATGCCGGTGCAACATATCAGATGGCTATGAAGAAGATCTATGAAGAAGATATTCAAAGATATGCAGCACAAGATGGTCGAATGTTACGTTGATGACCTCGCTGTTAAGAAGACCATCTCAAAGATCTTTGAGAAGTCTTCCTACGACTTCGCAAACATAAACTGCGGATGCATCCACTAAAATGCTTCTTCGGTGTCTCATCGTGTAAGTTTCTCGGATTCATAGTTCGGAAAGCCAGAATAGAAATTGACCCCGCCAAAGTCAAGGCTATCCTAGAAATGCCATCTCCAAGGGCCCTAAGAGAACTAAAAGGGCTTCAAGGAAGATTGGCATACATCCAACGGTTCATCTCCAATCTGTTAGGGAAGTGCCATCCATTCTCTCACTTGATGAAGAAAGGTGTGGACTTTGTTTGGGATGGTGAATGTGAAGCTGCATTTCAAGTTATCAAAACATACCTGACCAAACCTCTAGTGTTGGCTGCCCCAACAACTGGGAAACCATTCATCTTGTACATAAGAGCTCTCGATTATTCTTTGAGCACTCTACTGGCACAAGAAAATGTTGAAGGAAAATAAGCTGCACTATATTACCTCAGTCGCATGTAAGTAGGTACAGAGCATCGCTACTCTCCAGTCGAAAAAGAATGCCTTGTACTGATGTTCACCGTACAAAAGCTACGTCCCTACCTGCTGTCCAACACAGTCTACCTGATTTCGATGATCAATCTCTTAAAGGTCCTTGTCACAAAAGCAGGTTCTCTCAACGCTCGACTGGCAAAATGGTCTATCCTTCTATCGCAATTCGATATTAAGTATGTACCACAAAAAGCAATCAAATGTCAAGCTCTAGCAGACTTTCTCGCAAAGCATCCATTGCCTAAAGATTCTCCACTCAGGGATGATCTCCCAGACGAACCTGTCTACGCTGTGGAGATTCCCTCATCAAATGTTTCCTGGGATATGTACTTCCTGGGATAAGTAGATCTTAGGAATTGGCATTCTCTTTGTTAGTCCCGAAAAATATATGATTCCACACGCTTTATCGCTTCTAGAACCTTGTTCAAACAATACAGCTGAATGCCAAACACTGATTGTAGGATTGGAACTCGCCCTCGAATCCGGCATCACCGTGCTGGAAGCTTTTGGGGATTCTCAACTGATCGTCAACCAGATGAATTAAAAATTCAAAGTCAGGATGCCCGATTTGTTGCCTTACTACAACAAGGCGCCATCACTTCGACAAAAGTTTGACATCTGTCACATCAGCCACATCCTCAGAGGTGAAAACATTCGTCCAGATGCCCTGGCTGGACTTGC
Organism: Camphora micrantha; assembly: GCA_003546025.1. Lineage (NCBI taxonomy): Eukaryota > Viridiplantae > Streptophyta > Magnoliopsida > Laurales > Lauraceae > Camphora > Camphora micrantha. The sequence goes on along the minus strand of QPKB01000009.1, from coordinate 15,496,606 downwards.
AGCATCTATGGCAATCCAAGAAAGGGAAAACATGCAAATTACAGTGTTTCAAAGAAAGACTCTCACTCCTCTTAACACATACCAAGCAGTTGCTAAATGCCACCAAGTGGTTGGAATTCGAATATCCATCCTCAAACCTCCGATCGGTGACTAGAGGGATCCATTCATTGATTACATTATGTTCGGAATCCTACCGGAAGATCCAAAAGAGCGGGTAAGCATTCAAACACGAGCCCCAAACTTTCATCTGGATATTCCTTCAAAAACACTTTATAGAAATTCCTTTAATGGAGTACTTCTACGCTGCTTGTCGCAACCAGAGGCCGATGAAACACTCAAAGAAGTTCATGCTAGTCTTTGTGGAGCCCATCAGGCCGGTTTTAAGCTCTACGATCAGATAAAAAGGTTAGGTTATTATTGGCCTACCATGGTAGCTGACGCTATGCAATTCGCTAACCGCTGTCGACAATGCCAAGTTCATGGAGATTATATCCACATGCCTCCAAAATGGCTACATCCTACAACGATCTCATGGCCTTTTGAAGCCTAGGGTATGGACATCATAGGTCTTATCTCTCCCCATCAAACAAAGGTTATCGCTTTATCTTCGCCGCTACGGATTATTTCTTTAAGTGGTCAGAAGCATTTGCCCTCAGTGAAATGAAGACCTCACCAATCCTTTAGTTCTTGCGCACCAACATTATTTTGTCGCTTCGACATACCTACAAAATTCGCCTATGATAACGGACCACAATTCCGGATCACAGATTCTACAGGTTCCGCGACAAGTACAAAAGACTAGACACTTTACAAAATTCTCAGGCAAATGGTTTCTAGTCACAAAAGAGACTGGGGCGACAAACTACCAGAAGCTTTATGGGCCTATCGAACCACCGTTCGAAGACCAACCCATAGCACACCATTCTCATTGGTCTATGGATGCGAAGTTGTTGTCCCTTTGGAAGTACAAATTCCTTCCGTAATGGTATCTTTGCAAAATGACATGACGCAAGAAAACAATGTCAAATTGAGACTCCATAAGCTGGATAATCTCGATGAGAGACGGCTCGCAGCTCTACAATGCATTGAGCTTTACCAAGCACGCATGGCAGGATCTTTCGACAAGAAGGTCAGGCAACGCGCCTACAAAAAGGGAGACTTAGTTCTTGTAGTAAAAAGGCCAATGGTTTTCGCCCACAAATCCAAAGGCAAGCTTGAACCAAAATGGGAGGGACCCTTTATCATCGACAAAGTCTTCTCCAACGGTGCATACGCTCTTCTAAATATGGAGGGCGATAGATGTTTGCTGCCCATCAACAGCAAGTTTTTGAAGCGGTACTACCCTTGAAGACTTCTTACACCAGGTCAAAGCGACGCCTATAGGGCAACTGCCTATTCATAGGTACTTGCTCGTCAAACCCACTCCTTTTGGAATTTTCATCTTTATGTTGAAATATATAAATTTCCCAAAATAATGTTCACTTTCATATTTTCATTGTACAAAAAAAATCCAAAAATCCAAGTTTAGGAGCTTCTTCCTGAACTTAACAAAAATTTTCGATCCTTGAATCCAAAATTCATGGTTTGAAACAAAAATCAGGATTTAGGGATTTCTACCCTATTCCACCCTGACTTTTACCACAAAAAATTGTTTTAGGTCAAAATTTATGACCCTCGTGTCTTTAAACAAAAATGGTTTTTCAAAAAACCATGGGGAAGTGACATGCAGTTGATACTCGCAAAACCCAAAAATCAAAAGGATGCGAACTCCCAATCGATACTTTCAAAGCCTCAAAATTGCAAGGAAGCGACACCTCGTCGATACTTGCAAAATTTCAAAAAATCGTGGAGACACAACATCCCAGTTGATATCCGCAAACCAAATTTCAAAAAATCTCGAATTTCAAAAATCGTGGGGAAGCGACATTTAGTCGATACCAGCAAAACCAAATTTTTGAAAGAGCAGTGAAGCAACGTTCAGTCGATACTTGCACCCCAATCCGTGAGGAAGTGACAATCCATCGATACTCGTAACCGAAAATGCAGGGAAACGACATTCAGTCGATACTTGCACCCCAATCCACGAGGAGGCGATATTCCATCGATATTAGCAGCTGAATGAGCAAGGAAGCAACATTCCATCGATACTTGCAATGCCATTCAGCGAGGAGGCGACTCTTAGTCGATACTTGCATTTTTGAAAACCAACAAAAAAAACCTAGCTTTTATGCAAAAAAACTCAGCTTTCAAGCCAAAAATCCGGCTTTTATGCCAAAAAATCAAAAAATCGGCTTTCTAGCCAAAAAAATAAAAAACCGGGCTTTCACGCCAAAAAAATAAAAAACCTGGCTTTCACGCCAAAGAAATAAAAAAAACCAGCTTTTACACCAAAAATCTAAATACTTGGCTTTCACGCCAACAAAACAAAACTTGGTTTCAAAAAAAATTTCGGCTTCCATGCCAAAAACAAATTTCGGCTTCCATGCCAAAAACAAATTTTGGCTACTATGCCACAAACAAATTTCGGCGTCCATGCCAAAAACAAATTTCGGCTCCTATGCCTCAAACAAATTTCGGCTTCCATGCCAAAAACAAATTTCGGCTTCCATGCCACAAACAAATTTCGGCTTCCATGCCAAAAACAAATTTCGGCTCCTATGCCACAAACAAATTTTGGCTCTCATGCCACAAACAAATTTCGGCTTCTATGCCACAAACAAAACCGACTTCCATGCCACAAGATTTTGGCTCCTATGCCATAAACCCAAATTTTGGCTTTTTATGCCACAAAATTCGGCTTTCAAGCCATAAAAAACCAGGCTTTTTGCCACAAAATCTAGCTTTCAAGTCAAAACAATCCTTTGACAAAAGATTTTCAGAAAATGACAACCTTTTGATCAAGTTTTCAAATAAACATTCTCTTCCAACTTTTGCTTATTTTCATCAAAAAGAATTTAAATAAAAGGTATATAGAGTACCAAAAATGTTTTCACATGGAGGTACTAAAGAAAAGAAGAAAAGAGTTTGTTACAAAAATTAAGAGCTCAATCTAACATGGTCTTCAACCAAAGATTTAACTCCTCAAGCAGACTTTTGGCCTTAACCTCCAACACTTCCAGGCCACGCTTCTTCAAAAATTTTCCATAAAATGCGGCAGAACGCCGCGACCCATCTTAAGCACGGGGATGTTCTTCCGAGAGTATTTTCTATTTCTCATATTCCTGAGCTTTCTCCAGAGATTGTTGTTAGCCTCCTCAACCTGGCGAATCAGAGTCCCCTCTCTAGCATGAGCTTCCACAATGGCGGTCCATTTGGCAGCAACCTGTTCCTCCAATAGCTCGAGACGTTGCTTGGCCTCGACGACCTCCCTATCAAGAGGGCGCAAGTCTTGTGTTATCTCAATGATATCCAACTTGGTGACATTCCTCTCCTAAACGAATTGCTTTCGAGTCCATGAGATCTCATCCAGTTCAGATTTGACCTCGTCGGAAGGCTTTAAAAACATCTTATTGAAAAAGTCACCATTTGGGAAGCTCTTGGTCTCAGTCCACTGGTTGCCCAGAGCGATGAGTTCATCAACAAAAGCCTTCGCACTTGCAATGTCCAGACCAACCTCTTTGCTAGCAGCAAAAATGTCCTACACATGCTTGATCATGCCCAAGCCAACTTCCAAGTGGCCAGAAAAGAGAGTTTCGACCCCTAAGTTCAATACGCACTTCAACACTTTCTTCTCATACTGAAGAGACGACCCGGATGAAGGCTCGCCCCTCCCCATTGGTCGACTGTCCGTGTCATGCCCTATTGGAGGAGTAATCATCAAACATTTTCCAATCGAAGACACTGGCGAAGGAATCTCCTCAAAAGATTTCACCCCTGCCGCAGTAAAACTGGTAAAAGAAGTCCCTACTTTCGGATCAGTTGCAGGCATTCCTTGCTCTGGCCCTGAGGAAGACGGAGGAACTTCTCCTGTTACCTCACAACTTGCCAGCAAAACAAAAAAAAAGAAAAAGGGGTATGAATATGATCCTGTTAAATAAACCATTATCATCAGGATTATTACTATAAATACCTTCTTCGACGACCGACGGAATACTTTATGCCTCCATGAGTTCATCCAAAGCATCGTCAACAGTCACATCCATGGATGGCTCAAAGTCGTCAGAATCCTCTAGCATGTCATCTGGCAAGAAAACAAATATATATATATATATATATATCAGCAGATGGTGGCAAAGAAGAACAAAAAGAGGTAAAAGCAAAAGAAAATCATACCATATGAAGGTTCTAGAACCACTCCAGAGTCCCTTGGCTCTTCCTCAGATGCCACAATTGGATCCGTCACAGCCTCATTGGCCGGAACCTCGGGCATCACCAAATCCTCATCTTCCACTAATAAAGGAAGAGAATGCAAATCAAAACAAGAAAATCTCAAAGAAAGAAACGGAAAGGAAAACGGGAAAAACATACCGTCATCAGCGGTCTCTTCTTCTCGACTCCTCTTTTTTGGAGGCTCGTTAGCGTCCCTTGACACCTCTTCAGAAATGGTGAGAGGGACTTCCAGTTCATGAGAGTCTTCATGCTGTCTCTTATTGTGGCGCTGCCCTCTCTTCCTCTTGCCTTTATGGGTCGGTTTACTTGAAGTACCCACCCCACCATCAAAGTCAGGACTTTCACTTGATTCCTCACTAGATGGTCTGCTTTTCCCAGTGGACCCCATGGAAGCCTTCGTTCGTTCCACTTGCATCCAAGCATCGATCTCGGCCTCCTCCTCCTCAAGCTGTTTCAAGACCTCACCAGGTATCTCTTGTACAGCTCCAGATCTGATGATGTCCTGTTCACCGAGGAAGCCTATCTTATGCTTCACTCTAAAAAGGAAAGCCAGAACTTCCTCTCATTGGACGCCATCTGAACTGCCAAGACCCTTCCCAAGAGATTGCTTGACATCGAGCTCCTTCTTGGAAAGCCCCCGATATATCGAAAAGCTCTCCACGAACCATTTTGTAAAGCTAGCAGTTCGGAAAGTGGGCAACTCAGGATAGGAAATCATGGTCGTGGTGTCCTCCGCACCGTAAAAGGCCAATGCATTCCTCCCATCCTGCAAACCTCAAAAACGCATCATCATGCTTGAAGGCGCTCAACAACGCCTTGAGAGAAGCCCAACTGCAGTGCAAAACACGAGGGGACATACAGTTGGATTTTGATGAAAAGATGTATGCGGTACACCATCGTACCAACACGTATGTTGAAAAGCCACCACTTTGCTGCGTTTGTCAGAGGATAGAGTCTCCCCGACCCTACCCTGGTAGAATCACAAAAGACACCAAAATCAAAAGCCTTCTTCTGCAAATCCAGAGATAGCTTCACTGAAGACTGCCCAATCTCAACGTCCCTGAACCGTCAGATCCTCAAACAGGCAGATAAAATAGATTCAGAAACGGCAGTCCCTCTAGCCAATCAAATCATAAAATGGTCATCATCCTGTGCAACTCCTAATCGATGGAAGCCGGGACAGTGGTACACATACCACGAATAAAAAATATGGCTGAGAATACCTTGTTCATAGGGAGCCCAAGCCGAACCAAAAAAGCAGCAGCCTGCAGTTCGGTACACAAATAGCAGTAAAGAGCAAGCACCAAAGCCAGCCGGAAAAATACAATGAGGCCTGATGTGCCATCTAACAAGCTGGAAAAACACAATGAGGCCTGATGTGGCTTCCATCTCCTCCAGCAAAAACAGCCTCACCCAGCCAATAAGTGTGGTAAACAATGAGATCTCTCCGTAGTGCAATGTCAGGATAAATGGCGTCTGTGCTTGGGAAGAATTTCTTCAAATTTTCTCGCATGATGGAGGTCTTCTTCAAACCCGAGTTTTTAGCCCTAGCATCCTAGGCCATACTATAGGTAGACTCCCCGCTGTCAAAATAGTTGGGGGACAAAGAGCTACAACTCTTCCAATTGCTGCACCTAACTTTTGAGCCCTCCTTCTCTTTCAAAAAATCGTAGAAATCAACAAGCTGAAAGTATAAACGCCTGAACTCCTCAGACTGCTCCTCAAGGACGCTGTCAATGGGCATGAACTCCTCATAGAGTTTGCCGAGGATAGGCAGCCCGGTGGTGGCACTCAATTCCTTCAAAGAAAAACCAATCTCACCATTCATAACAATGAAGGTGTTGGTTTATTGAAGGAATGACTCCAACATGGCCATGAAGGCTTCATCGGAGAAAACCACAGTTTGCCGAAAAATGCGAACCGCGTCAAGAATCTCGGCCTCCTTCAGAATAGCGCCAGCGACCCGTAGGGTGTAATCAGTCCATGATTCCCAGCTTGAGTCGGCACTGAAACGGCCATGAAGTTGAAAAGGCTTCACCCAATTGCTACCGTCACCCCGGAAAATGCCAAGGCCCACTGGTCTCAAATTGACCGACGGATAATTAGAACCTTGGTAGCCGCTGGCCGGCATCAACATGTCCATACAGATAGGTGACTTCTCTGCATATTCGGAATGGCCGCCAATAAAAACCCCGGTCTTGATCACATTAGTCTTCTTCACGCAGCTTGGAGGATCTTCCCTTTTAGGACATGTGGGAGAAAGGCTCACAATCGAGATGGTGCGATCAAAGCTCGACCGGGTAGAAATAGTTCTCTCCTCACCATCTGTTGTGTTAGAGAACTGAAAACATCTTCTTTGGTATGTCAAGTCGTCAGGGACTGCATCACCGAAGAAGAAGGTAGGCTTGGGCACAATGCTCTGATCGTCCGTGACCCAAGGACTGCTGCTTACCATAATCTTGTAAAATTCATCATCCTTGAGAGTGATCAATTGCTGTCTCATCTCATTACGGTTGAGGGAGACACACTCTTCCAAGTTCCTCTCAACATACTGGACCTTCTCCCAGGCCTGCTGTACGGCCGCATTAGGAGATCGGGCAGACCGGCGAGGTGCGCCAGTAACAGGCCCCTTACCATTGTTTGTTCTGGAGGAACTAACTGCAAAGGATGGAAAAGAAAAAATCAATCATCGAAATGACATAATTCTGCTAAAAATATTTCTAGCAAAATTTTGACATGGTTCCGTGGCAATTCCGAAGAAAAAGGAAACACCCCAACAAAGATAAGAAGCTTAAAGATGAGCGCAACATCACTGCGAGCTCATAGTCAATGGAGGATTCTGAAAGAAGACTCGAACTCAAACATTATTGCGAGATCAAATCAATCTTCTCAAATCTCCGTAAGAATGGAAACTGGCTTAACATTGCTGCGAGCTCCAAATCCCAAAACTTGCAAAAAGACTTTCAAGTGTGCATTATCATGTTTCCAATCCAACTTACCAAAAATCTTGCATAGAAGGAAAGTTGTCATGCAATAGATGCTAGGAAACCATTGACCAAAGTTTGACCAATTCCAACCCAACTTGGTCAAAATCAATCAAACTTTGTCCAAGTCAAAATTCATGTTGACTTGACCTAGAAATCCTAGCCTTTTGTTTAATGCATACAAAAAAATGCATGAACATCTTGATTTGCATATACCTCATTATCATGGTAAAAAAAAAAAAGAAGCAACCTCCTCAAAAAAAAAAGAAAAAAAAGGGGGGGGGGGGGGTACTATGGCCCACAGGCCACGTGGCCGTACAATTCTGTCCGTACGATCACAAAAAAAAAAAAAAAAAAAACACCTGAAAAAAAAAATAAAGAAGAGAGCACATGAAAAAAAAAAAAAAAAAACAAAGAAAAAAAACGTGGGGAAAAGAACAAAGAAAAAAAAGAGAGAGAGAAAGAAAATAAAAGAAAAAAAAAAGAAAAAGAAAAGAAGAATTTCTCATTATCTTACTTCTACATGGAGTTTTCTTAATGGAAAAGGAAACTTACTTGAAGCCATGGATGAAGAAAAAAGAGAACTTGAAGATCTTTGAAGAAGAAGAGAAGTTCTTGATCTTGGATCACTCTTGAAGACTTTTGCAAAAAGAAAGCAATAAGAGAGCAAACCAAAAGAGGAAACAAAGAAAAAAGCCAGGAGGTAAGTGCTAAAAATTAGCAACTTTCCAAAAAAAAAGGAGATTTGAGATATTCTCTCCTAAAGAGAAGAATCTTTGAGAAATTCTCTCCAAAAAGAAAGGGAATGTGAGAAATTCTCTCCCAAAGAAAGATACTTTGAGAAAATCTCTCCCGAAAGAAAGGAAACTTGAGGGATTCTCTCCAAGTAAGGATATTTTTAGATACTCTCTACCGAAAGGAGATATTTTTAGATATTCTCTATAAAATGACACCACATGAGATCTAAGCCATCTCTAAAGCTTAAGATCCCATGGGTTAGCCCACATGAGCCAGGTTTGACCACCTAGGCACTAAAGTCAAACAAAAATCGCTCTTACCAAGAGCATATTAAAATGGTTCCACCCCTCTTTTGAGTTGATTGGACCACAATCAAAAAATCCAAGCCTCATGAGTTTCTAAAAAATCCAAACCATCCAACCTCATGAACCAAATTAAGCCAAAACCTTGAAATTGACATTCCACAAAAAACCAAATTCTAGTCCCCTAACTCCTCACATACAGCTTGTTAGGTCACAATGCCAAAACTAAAAATCAAATCTTGACCCCCTAGCCCGCCACATACAGCTTATTAGGTCACAAGGTCAAAACCAAAACCAAAACCTGACCCCCTAACTTGCCACATACAACTTGTTAGGTCACAAGGTCAAAAACAAAAACCAAAAAACCTTTCTTGACCGCCTAACGTGCCACATAAAGCCTTTAGGTTCACAAGGTCAAAAAGGAAAATCTAAAATCCAAAAACCCAAATCCAAATGTCATTTTCAAAACTTTGCCTTGAGATGGTACGTAATCCCTCTCACTACCATAAAATCCCCTTGGAAACTCAAAAAGGCTACTCTACCAAAAAAAAAAATTTCTTTAGACTCTTGGTCAAAATAGAAGCTCCCCTTCAAATTTCTCTTGGAGGCACATCAACTCAAAAAGTTATGTAACTCGTCGCTGTACCTTGAGGGGGCATTTGTTGATACGAAAAATGTCACTCTGCCTCTTCACACATTCTCGATATCAAAAGCCACATGGAGCCGCATCCTACTACAAACAAGCAATGCCGCTTCAAGCATCAAATCTTGTCAGAACCAAACAAAAACTACAAGATTATTCAAAACAGCCAAAAGAGGGGTACACCTGAAGTTTCGGGCCATTTCAATATCATTTGGCCTAACTTCACTCCTTCAGCAGGTAAGCAGGAGATCCCGATGGCTGTGAAGCCAAAGACCCTGACACACAAAACAGAGCACCTAGCTGGCCTCAAAATGCCATTAGGAGGCTCTGCATCAATTTTCAGGTCATTCCGACATCATTTGGCCCAAAAAGGAAACAGCCGCAGTAAAGTCAGCTCTCCCAGCGGTGACAGTGTCGAAGACATCAAAATTTTGATAAGAAGCTACGAAAGGTTCCAAAATACCTCCAAAAGGCTCCGTGTCAAATTTCAAGTCAAACCAACAACATTTGACCCTCTATCAACACTCGGAAACAAAATCAAGCTTCTCGGCGGCGAGAACCACTGAGGCCATCACTTATCAAACAGAGCACATGGGTGGCTTCAACATGCTTCCAAGGGGCTACAAGTCAAATTTCAGGTCATTCTAGTGATGTTTGACCCGACTTCGACGCTCGAAAACAAAACCAAGCCTCCCGACGGCGGAGCTTCCCGGGACCACGACATCCAAATCGGTACTAGTGGATCGTCTCAAAATGACTCTAATAGGCTCCTTGTCAAATTTCAGGTCAATTGGACGTCGGTTGACATCAAAGCGCGACATCTTCCTTGCGGCAAAATCAAGTCCACTGGCGACGGGACTCAATACAGCTTCAAAACACAAGCAAAAGCCCAATGGTTGGCCCTGTCTACTGCTCAGCAGGCTTCACCTCAAATTTCAGGTCATTCCGCCATCGTTTGACCTAGTTTTGACTTTTGACGGAAAATCGGCGACAAAGTCTTCAGCCTTTCCAGAAAATAGGAAACTTTGTGCTCTGATTTGCAGGGCTTCTCATCAGATTTTCTTCAGTAGAATCAAGCCAATAAATAAGGAAAAGTGTCATGGAAAATACAGGAGAAAAAAAGAATCGAGAAATCGGAGAAACGGCCGAAAGACGGCGACCGAAGGGGAAAATCCCCCATGGTCACCAGCGACCTTGCTCCATGGTCGCCGGCGACCTTGGAAATCCAGGTAGCTGGATTTTCGCCGGATGACCATTTTTCCACCCCTTTTCATGCTTCGAAATTTCCGACCCCTGTGGTTTTCCGAAATTCTGACTTTTGAGGTTCACAATCCGTTGATCTTCATCAACATCCTGGATCCGCCGTCAAGAGCATCATGTCATCATTAATCGCTTCAAAATCGGCATTCGACCAACCAAGAAAGTGCGCTATCTACCCGATCGATCGAAAAATCGACATAATAGATGTTACTGGCCCGCTGGTATCAATCAGTGTCTGAAACTGCATCACCATCCGACATCAAACAACATGTGGATCCATCGGCGATCATCGCAAGAAGAACTTCAAAAGACGTGGTACGGCCCGCAACTCTTCAAATGCCTTGGAGACCTCTTAATGCTGTTAATTAACCTGCTTTATGACAAATAATTATGGTCATTAACCCATTATTTTGGACGGCCCAATTAGAAGCAAGGAAAGAAGAGTTACAAATCAAAGCAATCATGGAATTAAAGCCATGAAACTCCTCTCATCATGGAGATTAAAGGCGATTAATTGCCCATCATTCTCCATCGGCCAATCAAAAGCCAAGAAAAAAGGAGTTACAAAATAAATGAATTAAAACTTGTAACTCCTTCCATAATGGAGCATCAATGCCATCAATTCTCCCATCATGGAGCATCAATGCCATCAATGCTCATAAACTCATCCCATGGCTACCAAAAGCCTATAAAAATGGGTCATTCCAAGAAGAACAGGGCCAAGAAAAAATCTAGAGCCAGACACACACAGAGAGGAGAGAAATCCAAGAAGAAAAGAAATGTTGTTACTCTGACGAAATTCTGCTGCAACAAACACCACAAGGTGATTGAAATCCCTTAAAGGGACCACCCCCCAAGGCAAAGCTCTCTCTTCTTCTATCCAACATGGCCTAGATGCGGTTTTTCAGCCTGTCTACTCGGTTTTTTATTGGATAAAGAACCTCCCCTTGGTCTTTATCCTCTAAAAATCTGAAGTCCAAGCCAAGCCAAAAGAATCAAAGCATCATACGTTCTCATCTGAAAGACGTTGGCAAAGTCCATACATGACTTGCGACCGTCGATCTGAACAAGTCCCCGCAATCTCCTGAGAAGTCAGAATTCCTTTTTATTACTTTTCTATTGTATTTTGTATTTTTCTAAAAAGAAAAAAAATCACAATTCTTGTCTTCCATTTTTTATGATATTTGTAAATCGCCTTTCACGGCAAAAATCGCCTTTCACTGCAAAAAAACTGCCTTTCACGGCAAACAAAGAAAAATTGCCTCCTACGGCATTCAAAATTCTTGTCTCTTTTCTTAAATATATGTGCAATGGAAAGTTAGAAAAAAGATTGATCACCATTTCTAAATTCCAAGTAGAATAGAAAATCTGGCATACCCGTACAAAATGTTGATGCCCGCTCCTTTCCACTCCGTCGGCCTCTTGGTATCCCAGGGACGGGCGAAAGTGAGAATGGAAACAAGAGCCGGGTCCATCAATCCACTAGATTGAGATCATATGCCAGTCAGGATTGCATCTAATGCCCATCCTGTCTACATGCTGCTCAAAGACTTTTGTAGTCAAAGGCTTAGTAAAGGGATCTGCCTGATTGTCTGCAGATGCTATTTTGGTGATGGCAATATCACCTCTCTGTACAATCTCTCTGACCAAGTGGTACTTCCTCTGTACGTGCTTTTGGCTCTTATGGCTCCTGGGTTCCTTGGACTGAGCAACTGCCTCACTGCTGTCACAGTAAACTATGAGCAACTGTCGCGCCAATGGTACCACTCTAAGTTCCAGAAGGAATCTTTTGAGCTATACTGCTTCCTTAGCTGCTTCACAAGCCGCTACATATTTAGCCTCCGAGGTGGAATAAGCGGTACATTCCTCATTAATACTCCTCAATTTGATAGCTCCGCCGCCAAGCATAAACATAACCAGAGGTTAATTTCCTGGAATCCTTATCTGACATGAAGTCATAATCCGTGTATCCGACTGGAATCAACTCATTATTGTCGTAAATCAACATGTAATCTCTAGTCCTTCTCAAGTATTTGAGAATACATTTCACAGCAGTCCAATGGTCAGGACTTGGGTTAGACTGATTTCTGTTGACTAAGCCCACTGCGTGACAGATATCCGGTCCAGTACAAAGCATAGCATACATGAGGCGACCAACAACCGAAGCTTATGATATCGCTTTCATCTGCTCCTTTTCCTCAGGTGTCTTGGGACACTAATCCTTGGAAAGGTGCACTCCATGCTTAAAAGGTGTGATACCCTCCTTGGAGTCTTGCATAGCAAACCGTACCAGTACCTTATCTATATACGCAGCTTTAGATAAGCCAATCATCATGTTTTTCGGTCTCGATGAAGTTTGATCCGTAGGATGTAGTTAGCTTCTCCTAAGTCCTTCATATCAAAAGTCTTGGCTAACCAAATTTTTACTGTTGACAACATTCCTATGTCTCTTCCAAGGAGAAGGATGTCATCGACATATAAAACCAAAAAAACTGCCCTTCCTCCTTCACTTTTCATAAACACACATGACTCATCCGGATTTTGACAAAAACTAAATGCCCTGATTGCCTGGTCAAAACGGGTGTTCCAGCTCCGGGATGCCTGCTTCAGTCCATAAATGGACTTCTGCAGCTTGCAAACTGTTTGCTCTTGGTTTTTAGCTACAAAACTATCTGGCTGCATCATATAGATGGCTTCCCCAAGGTGGCCGTTGAGAAACGCCGTCTTGACATCCATTTTCCAAATCTTGTAATTGAGATGAGCCGCAATGGATAAGAGTATCCGGATGGACTTAAGCATGGCTACAGACGAGAAGGCTTCCTCATAATCGATACCCTCTTTCTGAGTATACCCTTTCGCAACAAGCCTGGCCTTAAAGGTCTCAACTCTTTCATCTGGTCATTTTTTTTCTCTTGTAGACTCACTTGCAACCAATAGGTTTAATATTGGCAAGCAAGTCCACAAGTGTCCAAACCTGATTGGAGCACATAGACTCCATCTCAGCTTTCATAGCATCATGTCAACGTTTTGAGTCTATGTCATTGATTGTTTTATCATAGTTACGGGGATCTTGTTCCTGTTCTTCCTGGATTGCCTCGTAAGATTCTCCCAATAACGAGAACTTGTCAAGAGGCCTGACAATTATTCCATCATGACAAGGCACTGGTGTAACTACTGGGTCAAGTATGGGTGGATTCTCTACAAGTTCGGTCATACTTGGATTTGGAATTAATCGCTCTTGAATTTCTTCCAATATAACATTCCTAAAGATTTTCGGTCAATCATATAATCTTCCTCCAGAATAATCACATTGGTGTTAACAAGCACTTTCTGCTCTTTGGGATTGTAGAATAATTAACCTTTAGTTCCTTTAGGATATCCTATAAAAGTGCATACTTCTGACTTCGATTCCAACTTATCCGTCTGAACCTTCAATACGTATGCTGGACAACCCTAAATATGTAAATGTTGTAGACTAGGCTTTCACCCGGACCACAACTCCCGGGGAGTCTTAGGTTCAGACTTAGATGGTACGATATTTAATATGTACATTGCAGTATCCAAAGCATATCCCCAAAATGATATAGATAATCCTGAGAAACTCAACATAGACCTGATCATATCTAAAAGATTCCAGTTCCTTCTTTCTGCTACTCCATTTTATTGAGGCAAACCATGAGCAGACAACTGGGATAGAATCTCATTCTCTGATAAGTATCCCATAAACTCAGCAGAGAGATATTCCCCTCCCCGATCTGATCGAAAAGTCTTGATACTTTTATCTAATTGCTTCTCCGCTTCCGCTCGAAACTCTTTGAACTTTTCAAAAGCCTCAAACTTGCGGTGCATAAGGTATATGTATCCATATCTTGAGTAATCATCTATGAAAGTGATGAAATACTCATATTCTCTCTGGCTCTAGCATTTATGGGTCCACACACATCAGTATATACTAGTTCCAATAAACCTTTGGCCCTATTGCCCTTGGATGAAAAGGGTCTTTTGGTCATTTTGCCTTCCAGACAAGACTCGCAGACAGGCATTGGTTCTACCAGCAATGAAGGAAAGATACCATCTTTCACTAGCCTGCCAATCCTATTTAGGTTTATATGACCTAATCTCAGGTGCCAAAGTTGTGTTGGATTAGATGAAGGTGACTTCCTCTTTAATGATGGTCTTTTAATTATTTCGGTATCATGTATCTTATACATTGTGGGAGTTATCAAATAAAGTCCATTTGTTACTTTGCCAAAACATATAAAAAGTACCGTTCATCTTTATGACAACTTCAGTACCAAAAGTAATAGAATAACTTTTATTCACCAAACTAGAAACTAAAAATTAAATTCCACCGTAAAGACGGCACATATAATGTATCTGACAAAACCAATTTAATAACTGAAAATAACAAAGTTACTATCCCCACTGAAACCGCCTCTGCCTTAGCATCCGATCCCAAGTTAACAATGATTTCTCCACCACTAAACCTCCTGGTTTTTCGGAACCCCGGCAACGAATTACAGATGTGATTAGTTGCACCAGAGTCAATACATCAGGATTCTAAAGTACTAGTTGCATAATTAACTTTAGAAACAAGTGACTCAATCATACCTGAGGTCTTTTTCTTTGACTGAAAATCAGGACAATTCATCTTCCAATGCCTTGTTATACCACAGTGAAAACACTTTCCTTTTGCTCCCGTACCCTTAGCCTTTGCCACACCACTAGTAGAACCATTCTCCACCTTAGGATCATTGGGGATTGATTTCTATTTGCCTTTCAGCTTAGACCTGGCAACTGACTTTTCTGTCATCAGGGCAGTTGGCTTCTTCTTCATGAAGCCCTCAGTTGCTACCAACTGGCTAGACAGCTCAGCTAAAGTCAGATTCATCTTATTCATATTGTAATTAATCTTGAAATGATTGAATGAATCTGGTAGCGACCGGATGATCATGTCGATCTGCAATTCTGCATCAATCGCAGTACCCAATACATCTAGCTCATTCAATGAATCCATCATCTTAAGCATGTGTTCATGTACTGGAGTTCCCTCAGCCCTCTTAGTGCTTATCAGCACCCTCATAGCTGCCTGTCTAGCAGGCCTCCCTTGGTCCCCAAACATCTCCTTTAAGTTTGATATGATATCGGATGCGGTCTTATATGATTGATATTGGTATTGTAAAATACTAGACATGGATGCCTACTGTTGACACCAGAAATGACACTATGTCCCTTCAACACCAAAAGCTACATGGAGCCACATCCTGCCATAAATAGGAAGGCGCCACTTCAAGCACCAGATCTTGTCAGAATCAAACAAAAACTGCAAGATCCTTCAAAGCAGCCAAAAGACGGGTACACATGAAGTTTCGGGCCATTTCGACGTCATTTGGCCTAACTCCACTCCTCCAACAGCTAGACAGGAGCTCCCGGCAGCGACAGTGTCGAAGACTTCAAAACTTCGATCAAAGCCTACGGATGGTCTCAGAATATCTCCAAAAGGCCCCCTGCCAAATTTCAAGTCAAACGGACAACGTTTGACCCTTCATCAACTCTCGGGAAGCAAAAACAGGCCTGCCGGCGGCGGAGCACCCCGGAATCATGGCATCCAAATTGGAGCTAATGGATCATCTCAAAATGACGCCAATAGGTCCCCTGTCAAGTTTTAGGTCAAACGGACATCGTTTGGCCTAGTTTCAAAGCTCGGCATTTTCCTCGAGGTGAAATCAAGGCGAGCATTTGCGGGACCCCAAAAGGCTTCAAAACTCAAACCAAAGCCCATGGTTGGTCTTACTTACTACTCAGGAGGCTCCCTGTCAAATTTCAGGTCAATCGGACATCAGTTGACCAAAAGTCAAAGCTCAGCATTTCTCTCATGGCGAAATTAAGGCGAGCATTTGCGGGACCCAAAAAGGCTTCAAAACTCAAACCAAAGCCTATGGTTGGTCCTATCTACTGTTCAAGAAGCTCCACGTCAAATTTCAGGTCATTCTGACATCGTTTGGCCTAGTTTCAATGCTTGACAAAAAATCGGCAATACCGCACAACAAAGTCTTCGGCTTTCCAGAAAAATAGGAAACTTTGTGCTTCGATTTGCGTGGCTTCTCATTGGGTTTTCTTCAAGAGAATCAGGCCAATAAATGAGGGAAAATATCAGGAAAAATACAGAAGAAAAAAGAATGAAAAAAGATCGAAAAACGGCGAAGAAAAGGCGACCGAACGGCGGCCGAAAAATGGGCCCAAGGCCCATGGTCGCCGGCGACCATGGCCCAAGGTCGCCAGCCCCATGGTCGCCGGCGACCATGGAATTCTGGTGACCCAAAAATCGCCGGGAGACCCCTTTTTCGGGTCCTTTTCGCGTTTCGAGTTGATTGG
Source organism: Camphora micrantha (assembly GCA_003546025.1). NCBI lineage: Eukaryota > Viridiplantae > Streptophyta > Magnoliopsida > Laurales > Lauraceae > Camphora > Camphora micrantha. The sequence continues at coordinate 15,479,975 of QPKB01000009.1, read as the reverse complement.
CCCCTGTGATTTTTCCAAAATCTGATTTTTCGTGCATGAAATCTGTCGATCTTCGTCAACATCACGGATTCGCCACCGAAATCATTGGATGATCATTAGATGCCTCGAAATCGCCAACCGGCCGACAAAGAAAGCACACTTTCTGCCCGCCCGATCTTGAAATCGACATGACAGATGTTGCCGTCACATTGACATTAATCAATGTCTGAAATTGCATCGCCATCCGACATCAAACAACATGTGGATCCACCGGCGATCATCGCAAGAAGAATTCCAAAAGACGCGGCGCGGCCCGCGACTCTTCAAGCGACTTGGCGACCAATTAATGAGGTTAAATGACCCATTTTATGACAAGTTAATGCGGTCATTAACTCATTATTTTGGATGGCCCAATCAAAAGCAAGCAAATGGGAGTTACAAGTCAAAGGATTTATGGCATTAAAGCCATGAAACTCCTCCCATGATGGGGATTAAAGACAATTAAAAGCTCATTATTCTCCATCGGCCAATCAGATTCAAGGAAAAAGGAGTTACAAAACATATAATTTAAAACTTGTAACTCCTCCCATTATGAGCATTAATGCATTCAATGCTCATAAACCCTCCTAAATGGCTACCAAAGGCCTATAAATAGGAGGGCATTCCAAAGGAAAAGAAGACGGAGAAAAATCCAGAGAAATCGCTAGAGAAATTCACCCGAAGTCCGGAGAATTGCCCAGAAAATCCAGAACTCCTGCAACTCTGCTGCAAGACCACCAAAAGGTGATTGAAGCACCCTTG